>JAZFAU010000027.1:0-483958 GCA_037178615.1 Dione vanillae
GACCTCAATAAGAATTACTTGACTCATATTTTTTGATACGTCTTAAAAGAATACAATATCGTTATGTTTTTCATTGCTTAGACAATCTGAGTCAAGTGACCTTTCATACAGATGTGGGGTAACATGTGGAACTTAAAAAAAATAAGGAAAAAGTGACAAGTGAGCTTAAATGAGAACGCTGGACCTAACAAGTGTTAATTTGACCGCTGTCCGAACAATTACTATTATTTAAACTGCTACGCTCAATTTTGCCTTTTGTTCAATTTACAATTTTGTTACATCGTTACTTTAGTCTTTTCACTTTATTTTTAGTAGGTTGAAAGTAAAGTTACAACTCGGTTTTTTATCTAATTCCGTGTTTCGACTAAAGTAAAATCAATTATCAAAATAGTAAATTGCCTCAATTGAGAATCAAACCCACGATCAATGTGCTTTCAGACGCCACTGTGTCATAAAGGTCCAAAGTATCCGACCTTCTGTTAGCCTATCTAATAACAATCCCTTGGGTTACATTTATATGGTAGATATAACTAACGGGTATAAGGAAATCAACAATAGATGCCCCTACTTAAAACATAATGTATCTAGATAAACACATAATGAGATTGGATATGCTCTTGGCTTATTTTGTAATTATAATTATATATTATTTTATTTATTTGTACTATATTTTTTTGCATATAGGTAAGTATGTCTTTCTGTAACTTATATAACATTGATAGTCTCTTCTTTCCGCGCTATAATGTATTCTTATAATATTTTGATCTGCCTCGTACTCAACATTTTGTTCTGCCTAAGCGAGGTCTCACCTAAAGATCTAGATTCTGAATTTACAATATATCGCCGTGAAATTTAAATAAGTTTAAAATCAGGGTAAGGAAATGGAACTTGCCGAAGTAGCCTTGGCTCTTTCGTCTCGTCCACTGCCTTTGATCTCTTCATACATGCCTTCCTTTAGAAGGGACGGGATCATCTTGATTTTATATGTCCTTACTACTCACTTTTGCTTCAAATATATTTTGTAACATTCTTACATCTGACTACGTTGTTAAACATTCTCGCTCTCACACTTTCTCTCACTCTCACACTTCCCCACTCTGCGTTGGATTCGGTAAGTTAAGCTGACTGCGTATTTTCTAAAGAAACAAACATTTCCACAATATTCATATTTCTTTTATTCTTTTTCTGCAATAACCATACCAATTTTTACTGACATATTAAAGTGTAGCATAGTAGCAAGTGAAGCTCTGTAGAGCTCGTAACTAAAACTGATAAGGCAACTAGTATGGCATTTGACACAAAAATTTAAAAAGTAGAGCCATATTGACTCAATGATATACATGTGCGGCACTTGTATCTATATTGGGACAGTAATGTAATAAGTATTTGAACATAATTCTATATACATAAAGTCATATTTATATAAGTATACTAGTTGGCATCGTGATGCATCGGACTATAAACACGTCGGTCTCAGGGTTCGATTACTACTTTGGACGAATGAATGCAGTGGTATTAGTAACAATGTAAGGCACAACGATGAGTTTCTCCATTTAACACGCAATGTCCCGAAAGGTGGAAAAATCGAAGTGTCTTTACACCAGGTATGCTCTACCTACATTGCTATGTATTGCATATAACTATGAAGCTAAAAAATTTGTAATTATCAATAAAATCAAAATAGTAGTGCAATATTTATGGCTAAAGATTAAAATAAAGTATTTTATATTACATTTAACATTATGTATAAAATAGTTTGATTTTTTAGAATTTCAAATTTATTTTCAGTTAAATTATATTTAATAAGAAAAAAATTACAAAAAAACTAATTTTATGGATATACTTTGTTACATTTAAAACTAGACGCAAACAAGTAAATAAAGGCAACCTCGTAATATCCTTATCTACATACATTGTATGTACTCGTAGCACTTCAACTATATCCAAAAGGTGCAGTATCAATTTCTTAATTATGAAAATTATATTATTATGCAATTTTTTTAATTAGTTTTTTAATTATATCATTTTCATTTACAAAAACAATTTCTGAATTTTTTTTAGTACTGTTACTCACGTTCTAGGAGATTTTTTTTGTTAGCTTCACGCTTTATCCCCCACATGGCAGGATAGGCAGAGGGAACTGCAGGGACCGCGGGAACCTAATGTTAAGACACTCCGTTGCTTAGTCTCTGTTCTTCTTCGTTCTTTTCTTCGTTACTTTTTTCTCTATTTTCAGTTGTGTAGATTTTATGTCAGTTGCGTTTTTTGTTTTATATTTATTTTATTATGCCTGAAGGTATGGTAAGTGTTGCGTGAACTCAGAGTACTTAGCTAGTTATATGTATACCAAAACTGACTTAAGTGTAATTCAACCAACTTCGACCTTGTTAGCGACTCTGGAACTCTGAAGTAAACTTACGTAGTAACTAATGTACTTATGTTGCATATGTGAAATTCATAGCTTAAACTTAAACCTTCTGAAATTTGGTGACAAAATCATCCTGAAAAGTATTTAAGCAGTATATACTGTTAAGATGCTGTTAAGACACTCTATTCTCCACTTTTTGGCTTTTTGAGACATTCCGCCTTTTTTCGTTGGGTGACAGAACTCAACGCCGAGCTTTGCTTAGTTGCCTATATGAAGAAAACCATCTTCCCGGAATGGAAATAGCAGTTAACAACACCACAACAGTTAACGAGTTTACATAAAACGTGATAATTTAAAATATATATTTTCCTTTGTCTTCTGTGAAAATTGTAATAATAAATGTACCTCGAGTATTCTGAATATTAATTCGCGAAGTGCAGAAAATAAAATATGTCTACGTTCCAGTTTAAAGAACATGTTGACGTAACCTATGTTCACGTTGCCTGAAAAGGACATCTACATATAGGGACTTTCCACATGGAAATATACAAAGGGCGTTTTTACTATATATTTTGATTTGTATTGGATAAACAAAATAAATTTAAGTAAAATATTAAAAAACTTTGATAAGTTAAAACAAAGGAAGTTGTAAGACAAAGGAAAATATATTGTTTTTAATTTTATAAAAAAAAACAATAAAACAATTACGTCATATATTAAAAATAATCATCTTATTGAACGGTTAGACTTATAAAATCTATAGTTATACTTCAAACTCAGGGTTGAGTGGATTCATGCCCACGTCAAAAATTTTCTTTATAAGTTAAGTTGTAGACAACTTTTCTCAAGAAAAGCACTAGGTTCCGTCTATCCTGCTATGTGCAGTATACAGCGTGAAAAATTTTTACTATCGCTCGTTCATAAGTACCTCGTATGATCGAGCTTTTATCTGTGTATGCAAACATATATAAACATACAATATATGAAGGTAAGCTTGCTGTTTTTATAATATGCATTTATTTGTATAAATTTAGTTTCTTCTTTTAGCTTTTGGACTAATCCTTTAAAATAGTCCTCGCCTTCTGCCTAATTTTGTATTGGACGGCGGAACTCAACGCCTTTCGAGCTTTTCTTGTTACTAGAATAAAAATAAAAATATTTGCGTAACCGTTTAGCCTACAGTCTTACATATTATATATTTACATTGGATATACATTAAAAGTGTGATATATACATTTTTGAGTATAGTCTAAGTATTTAGTACAAATGATTAAAAGCATTCATCAGTACTAAATGAATTGATAAATATCTGGTGCTCTGGTGGTCTGTATCATGTAAAACGCATATTTCTACTACCAAATGAGTCATATAGCATATAAAGCGATCACAATAAATAAAAAACCAAAAAATCATGTTTAAACAAATAGCATAGTTATTTTATGATTTTTAAAATGTTAATCCACACTGAGGATAGAAAAAATACTTAAAAAAAGCATATAAGGATTCGGATCGCAAGAGGGCGCGAGTTCAAATCCCGCTGCGCTCAAATATATTTTATTTTATACATTTTATATCTTTTCCCTAAGTATCTCTAACATAGTTAATTGGAACTTGCGGTCTCGTCTTAGTATAGTATATGTCGGCGCTGGGCCAGAGCTTCGTTGTGCAGAGTTCATTTTTCCCAAGAAAATAACAAAGTAATATGAATTATTCTCATGCGGCAGATAGTACAGTAGAGCCATAAGGAATTCACAAAAACTAGTTTTAAATCAATATCATAAAGATCTTTATATTTGGTTTACTTATTCGAATAAATAAATAATTTATTAATTTTTTTTTTTTCTTTTTTTTTATATCTTCACGCTTTATCCCGCACATGGCAGGGTAGGCAGAGGGAACTGCAGGAACCATACGAACCTAGTGTTAAGACACTCCGTTACTTAGTCCCTGCTTACTCCGTCCCCGCTTTCCGCCGTTTTCGAGGCATTGCGTGTTGAGTGGCGGAACTCAACGCCGCGCTTTGCCTAGTTTACCAGAGCGAAGAAAATGGAAATAGAAAAATCCATCTTCCCCGACTGGGGATCGAACCCAGTAACCGTCGCGTTACAGGCAGACGTTGCGCCTCTGCGCCACGACGATATATATATATATATATATATATATATATATATATATATATATATATATATATATATATATATATATATATATATATATATATATATATATATATATATATATATATATATATATATATATATATATGTAATATACGTATTACTTATACATCATAGTAACATATATACTCGTATTTATGATAATATACTTTAGAATTACTTTTAACGTTGATTTTTAACTGTCAACTTTAATTGATAAACTTCCTTTTAAAAGTTAATCCTCTTAAGTAAATTAAATTTCTTAACTTTTCAAAAAGAAACAAATAATTACTTACTCGTGGTACAAACTCTGAAACTCACTGTGTGGTTTACTCGATGTAAACTTCGCACTTAAAGCGAACTTAAATTATAAACTTGCTCGCGGCTATCCATTATACTTATATAAGGCGCTTCACAAGATGTTTGTTATATATATATATATATATATATATATATATATATATATATATATATATATATATATATATATATATATATATATATATATATATATATATATATATATATATATATATATATATATATATATATATATATATATATATATATATATATATATATATTTAGGAATCAGAAGTGATACACATAAAATAAGAAATACTTTACCACAGATTACAATCAATTTATTACAAAACTGGCCTAAGTAAACAATATTTCTTTATAATCTACTCAAAGTTACAATAACATTCAATTAAACAATCGCTAACTTTATTTACATGAAGTTAAACAATGACAAAAGAATAACAAAATGGAACAGACTCACAGTATCAACGCCAACCACCCTTACACACAAAAACCAACCCGGAGAAAGAGGACGAACAGGACCGACTCCCTGCTTTTATAATATTGAAAACGGTGGTGGTGGGTGTCGATACTCGTACATGCGTAAGCATGTGTGAGATGGCTTGGGTACTCAAAATTCCCATGTGTGGAGGGCTTGCACACTCGAAATTCCAACACTCTCGAAATTCCGCTAACACGGCCTCTCCTGACCTTGCACCGCCCTCGGCTGCAATTCGTCTGCTGCTGCACTGCCCTCGGCTGCAATTCGTCTGCTGCTGCACTGCCCTCGGCTGCACTGCAACTGCTGCTGCACTTCAACTGCTGCTGCACTGCCCTCGGCTACACTGGCCTCAGCTGCACTGCGTCTGCTGCCGTAGAAGCACTCATGACTCCCGCAGATTTACGGTTGTCCTCGTAACAATCTGTATACAAAATGAACCGTTAATAAAGTACGACAACATACAATGTTGCCTATTCTGTCATTCTTCACACAAACAAGGCCCTCATACAAAAGCTTTCGCTACAGAGATAAAATCACTTCATATACAAAAACATCCATACATTTTCTTGCAAAAGTCTCACTCAAACTCATACTTGAACTTGCAAGTCCCTATGAATACTACTTTTCGGTAAACACCCAACAGGCTGCAGCCTCTCGTCCGATAGCATGGGTCAACAGGTCTCAGCCTCTCGTTCATAGCAAGGGTAAACAGGCCTCTAGCCTCTCGTTCATAGCAAGGGTGAACAGGCCTCTAGCCTCTCGTTCATAGCAAGGGTAAACAGTCCTCTAGCCTCTCGTTCACAGCAAGGGTAAACAGGCCTCTAGCCTCTCGTTCATAGCAAGGGTAAACAGGCCTCTAGCCTCTCGTTCGATAGCACTCCTGCCAGGATACTGCGTGCCACGCCAACTTATAGTGTACAGCAGCGCGCCCTCCAAGGCGCCGCGCGCCCTCCAAGGCGCCGCGCGCACTCCAAGGAGCCGCGCGCCTCGCCGACGCCTCGCGTAGAGCAGGACGCCTTCAGGAGCGCCGCGCGCCTCGCCGACGCCTCGCGTAGAGCAGGACGTCTTCAGGAGCGCCGCGCGCCTCGCCGACGCCTCGTGTAGAGCAGGACGTCTTCAGGAGCTCCGCGCGCCTCGCCGACGCCTCACCGACGCCTCACCGACGCCTCGCGTAGAGCAGGACGCCTTCAGGAGCGCCGCGCGCCTCGCCGACGCCTCGCGTAGAGCAGGACGCCTTCAGGAGCGCCGCGCGCCTCGCCGGCGCCTCGCCGACGCCTCACCGACGCCTCGCGTAGAGCAGGACACCTTCAGGAGCGCCGCGCGCCTCGCCGACGCCTTGCGTAGAGCAGGACGCCTTCAGGAGCGCCGCGCGCCTCGCCAACGCCTCGCCGACGCCTTGTGTAGAGCAGCACGCCTCTGGAGCTCACCGTGCCAGGCCGACGACTCGCGTACAGCAGCAAGCCTCTGGAGCTCAGCGCGCCAGGCCGACGACTCGCGTACAGCAGCACGCCTCTGGAGCTCAGCGTGCCAGGCCGACGACTCGCGTACAGCAGCACTCCTCTGGAGCTCAGCGCGCCAGCCGGGCGACTCGCGTATAGCAGCACGCCTCTGGAGCTCAGCGCGCCAGCCGGACGACTCGCGTACAGCAGCACGCCTCTGGAGCTCAGCGCGCCAGCCGGACGACTCGCGTACAGCAGCACGCCTCTGAAGCTCAGCGCGCCAGCCGGACGACTCGCGTACAGCAGCACTCCTTTCAGGACGCTGCTCGCCAGGCCGACGACCGCGTTCAACAGCACGCCATCCGGGAGACCGCTCGCCAGGCTGACGTCTCGCGACAGCACGCCTTGCAGAACACCGCCGGCAAGGGCGACGCCTGCAGGCTAACTACACATCAACTGTAACGTTATAAAAGAAAATAAGAAATAATTCACTTTCAAAGAAAACTACGCAGATCTCCGGTCAGTTTTCCCGTTTTCGCAGCCTAAATAGTTAGCAACATATGATTACGTGAGCTCGGTCAAACCTGACTAACTAATTTACTGAACTTCAACTTGACAGAAAAAGAGAATGGGTGATAAGCACTTATCAAGCAGCGTTAAGGGCTTGGATAATTCTTTATTGGTCATCACCACGATAGCAAAATTGTCATTTAAGTGACGTACTTATTTTTTTTTATAAGAATTGAAAATCCAATATGACACGTGTCTTATGTTAATAAATGGAAGACCAACACGACTGAGAACGTCTATAGCCCTGCTATACTACGTTGTTATAATGTTCTTTCACGTTTGGCTATTTATGAACTCAAATTAGCTTTATTTTGTTGGTTATTATTGTTTTGACATTCAAAACGGGCTTTAATGAGACAATCTTTTTCTTTGTGGCCTATTTTTTTACAAAAGAAACAAAGAGTTTGATCTTTGCTGCCGTTATTCAAAAAACTGCGCTTCTCGGACATACGTCCCTAAAATGACCGTTTTGCCCGTAAATAAAACATCTGTTTTCAGATTTATTTGAACCGTTAGAGATGCACTATTTTATATTCTGTGTTTGGTAAATAAATGTCAGATGTCGAATTAAACGCCTCATGAAGAGTTTAAACATAATTATTATTTTTTGTGGACACATGGATTTAAATTGTCTTGCAAAGGTAAACTACTAGCGATCGTTAGTACTCGTTACTATTCGTTCAGCCAAATATTTTCGTCACCTCTTAAACAATAAGCTACGTGTGAAAAACACTCCAAATCGTCCTAATTGTTGGTATGCGTAGCTCTCTCCGCTTAAGAGCACCACACTTCAAAGTTATTTATTGCCGGGTTAAAGTTTGCCACATAATAATTGTTTGGTTTATTTTTTGTTATGTATCCTAATGCATTTACAAGGATCTGTATCGCAAAAGTATTATTTTTATCTAATGGAGGTGTATTATGGTATACAGATGATGGTACATGTATGACACTATCCGTGTTTGCCTTGGCCGTTAGATGCGACATAATCGTAACGAACGCTTTTTTGTAATTACAATTTGAGAAAAAGACTATGATTTACGACGGCGGGAATTACCGGAAAACGATTGGGACTTTTCAAGCAGATTACGATTATCGTTATAACTATGCGAATAGCGACGCCGAGAATGAGGAGTCCGTGATTTACCACGCGATTCGCGATGCGACTTTGATCTACTATGACGTGTGCGTAAGGGCGTCCTCCAGAGACGCGATTGCGAACGTGTTCTACTACTAGGTGACCGCAAACGATGTCCAATACGTCGCGGGACTTCACTGCAAAGATTTTGCGCAACTACGAAGTGGCGTCGTGGTAAGCTGTTCGCACGAAACACGAGTCATTTTGTCAAAATAATGGTAATAATAAAAGAATGTCTAGCTTACACTTTTTATGACACCGACGCACGTGTTGCGTAAAATAACAATAGCTTGCTTTTACCAAGCCAACGAACGGTTTCTTTTTGGATATAATTAGCGATTGCTTACTTTTTACTAAATTAATTGTGAGCGTTAAATTCTATCCCACTTCTGATTTTAGGAATCAGAAGTGATACATATAAAATAAGAAATACTTTACCACAGATTACAATCAATTTATTACAAAACTGGCCTAAGTAAACAATATTTCTTTATAATCTACTCAAAGTTACAATAACATTCAATTAAACAATCGCTAACTTTATCTACATGAAGTTAAACAATGACAAAAGAATAACAAAATGGAACAGACTCACAGTATCAACGCCAACCACCCTTACACACAAAAACCAACCCGGAGAAAGAGGACGAACAGGACCGACTCCCTGCTTTTATAATATTGAAAACGGTGGTGGTGGGTGTCGATACTCGTACATGCGTAAGCATGTGTGAGATGGCTTGGGTACTCAAAATTCCCATGTGTGGAGGGCTTGCACACTCGAAATTCCAACACTCTCGAAATTCCGCTAACAATATATATATATATATATATATATATATATATATATATATATATATATATATATATATATATATATATAATATATATATATATATATATATATATATATATATATATATATATATATATATATATATATATATATATATATATATATATATGTATATAGTATTATGATGAATGAATTATATATAATGAGCTCTGCTACAGAAAATGTATATAGTATTTAATGAACTACGCTCTGCTACCAGAAAATGTATATTGAATAGTGGAGGGTAGGGTGTGCCGCATTTGTGGAAGCGTGCTGAGGGGGAGGTTATTTATTAATTATTTACCTTATAGTCGGTCTTAGGATAATAGAAATTGTACAGTACCTTATCTTCATAATTCACAACACAAACACTGATTGTTCCCGGCCGCCATGGAATGTTTCACTTGAGTCTTCTTCGCTAGGGGTTACTTGCACTATTATCTTTTGTAGGTTTGTCTTTGTCAGGTTCAATATCAAGAGGGAATATACAAAAGGGAAATCAAATAAGGCTGAGGGAAAATCACACCGCTAATTAATATATCGATTCAGGAAGGACGTGCGCTCGCGTCGGCCGTCTCACGTGCCCCTTTTACTACTTCTCGACAACTACTTACGACTGCTACTACTGACCGCTCGCGCGGGGTGTTCGCACCAGACTCTAAACTAGTCGGGGTTGCCATATATGAACAAACATAGCCCCCGCCCTAAACATCTAATGTTTACGAGAAAATGGGAGTAGCTAACTAATAGGTAGACGAACTAATTTGGTTAAGGCTCTCTTTAGGATACCTGTCGATGTCTTAACATCGACCACACGCACAACGCTATCTTTACCAGGATAAATTTGGGAAATGCGACCACGTCGCCACTGTAAAGGGGGTAAATTATCATCTTTTATGAGGACTAGCTCGCCTACTGTTGGAGGATTCACTGGATCAGTCCACTTCTGCCTAGTCTGCAGAGTGTATAGGTACTCTAACTGCCACCGCGACCAAAAATGTTGAGTTATCTGTTGCACTACTTGAAAACGGGTTAAACGATTAATTTTTAAATTGTTATAGGGATACTCCGGCAAAGCACTAAGAGGTTGGCCAATCAAAAAATGACCATGCGTCAAAACTTCGAGATCGTTAGGGTCATTAGATAAGGGACATGACGGCCGGGAATTTAATACCGCTTCAATTTTAGCAAAAATTGTAGTTAATTCCTCGAATGTTAAAGGAGTTTCATAAACGACCACCGACTCTGATGATTCCTTCTTTGTCAAGAAAGAGTGAGAGTCGTCTTAGGGAAGACCGCAAGGAAACGCTACGCGCTAACGCGATAAGGATACAGATAGCTCAACGGGTAAGTTTCGGGTTTTATTTATAAATCTCACCATCGTTATCTAAGGGGTAAGCAATCAAGGTTTGAGGGGTCTCTTCAACCTTCCAGGATTTCTCGATGAGACAGGTAAGGATACTCCAGTCATGGGGGGCTCTAATTCACCATAATCGGCAGCGACTGGACCGCAAACAATATAACCAAAAATTGTAGATAAAGCAGTAAGGCCGTTAAAGTTAAATATTTTATCTTGTAATAAAAGCGCACCGAACACGTCAGCACCCAATAGTATATCTATCGGGCCAGGCTTATTATAGGTAGGGTCAGCAAGGGAAAAATCACTACTAGGAAAAAACACAGACTCAGGGAACTCAAACTCAGGATGCGTACCGGCAATCACATCTATAACTATAGCAGAGGTTGACACCTCAGGGAAGGAACTACACAAAGGTTTAAAACACAGGGAAATAGAACCACGGGAAACCACTAAAGGAATATTACCTATGCCACGTACAGGGGCACAGGAGGGGGAGATGGTCAAATTGAGGTAATTAACAACAAGATCGGTTGTAATGAGGCAACCCTGGGCACCGGTATCACATAAGGCACGCGCTTCAATAAAATAGCCACTAGCAGTTTTAACGTGTAATTTAACAGTAGGCAATAATATAAGGGAATTGGGTGAGATATTCAGGCAAGGGGAAGGGGGAGTAATACAAGTATCTAGCTATGTGGGTCTATCTTCTCTATTATAGGAATTATCACGATATCTTATATTATTTTCAACCTGTCTAGGTTGGGGCGGAGCATTTTCTCTGGGGGGAGAAGCTCTCTGGGAATGTCGTTGGGGGGAGCGCTGGAGTTGCGAAGGGGAATATTTCTTATGCTGGCCCCCGCCCATATGGGGACCGAGAGTAGAAGCAGGACAGGTACGCGGATAATTGCGTTTATTAAATTTGGAATTATAATTATTAATGCGATTGGATGAGGTGGGATACATTGGGTTACGGGAATCATTAAAACATAGCATAGTGTGATGGGATGAGCGACCGCAGGTTGAACATTTGTAGTCCCGCTTACACATAAGAATTGAATGTTTGTCCAAACACCTATAACATAACCGGGAATGTTTTACAAATCCCGATCTATCTCTAGGATTCATAGCTCTAAATTCGGGACATTCACGGAGGTAATGGGAAGAGGAAGCACACAGGTAACATTTTTTACTATTATTTATTACAGGTAACATTTTTTGTCTATTATTTAACATAGGGGAGGGAGGAGCCGCAAAGTAAGTATGTTTAGGTACAGTACTTTTAAATTTCGTCAGGTTAGAATCTACAAGGGAGGTGTTGCCAACGTTGTCATGGTGACGACATTCGTCTTCCAAAAAGGTAGTAAGATTTTTAAAGGTAGGTAATTCATCAGCGTCACCGCCATAACAACGCTCAAAACGGGATTTCAAATCAGAGGGAAGCTTAGTCAAACATATATGTACTAACATATAAGACCATGAGGAGACGGGTAACTCTAAACGCTCTAAACAGCGATAGGCAGTTAACAAGGGGTTTAAGAAGGCCGCGCGCAAACCTGTAAATTTATTCGAAATCTCCGGCAGGGTAAGTATCTGGGTTATGTAGGTATCAGCAAGAACCCGTGTATTGTGATACCGCTGTTTCAACAACTCACGAGCAACTTCATAGTTGCTTTCTTCAATTTTTAAATGTAGCAACAACCGCTTAGGTTCATCTGCTAAGGATCCAACCAAGTACTGTAATTTCATTGTGGGGGTTAAATGGTGTTGGGAATCTACTACACTGTCAAACTGATCAATAAAACTTATCCAGGAGTCAGGACGTCCATTAAACTTAGGGATAGGTAAATCAGGTAATCTATTATAAGGAGTTCGCTCAGTAATATTTTTACTACTCATTCTTACGGGTGTACTGGCCAGGACAGGATCAACTACGGGTGCAGGTGGGCACAACTCTAACTGACGCACCCGGAGGTCGTCTATTTTCTTATTTACTAAACGCACTTCTTTTTGTACATAACTAATTTCTTGGTAATCGATAGCCGGGTCTAACCCACCCAGGAGCACTGAGGACGCGTTTACAAATAAATTACAATGAGAATCTAAATCCTTGAACCTAATTAATAACCTAGGTATTTCAGATGTACCAAGAAGTTCCGAGGTATCGGTAATCCAATCGGAAACAAAGCGTATCACACCTATATTTTTTCTATATTCTGCGCTTTCCGTATATAAGGAACATTTTACTGTTTCATCATGAGTAGCCATTTTAAATTATCAAGTAAACCAATAACTGAACTAAAATATTAAAAATTAATAAACGCGTAATAAACAATGAACCCACTACCAACAGGCGAGATCAGAAATCAAGTAAACAAATAACTCAACTAAAATATTAAAAAAAATAATAAACTCGTAATAAACAATGAACCCACTACCAACGGGCGAAATCAGAGATCAAGTAAACAAATAACTCAACTAAAATATTTAAAAAATAATAAACTCGTAATAAACAATGAATTCACAACAACTGGCGAGATAAGAAACCAGTTACGGTCAAGTTCAGGGACGCGTCGCATCTACATATATCGCAATACAACAAAATAATATGATATATAATATGACTACAATTAAGGCTTAAGCTTCATTTAAATAAAAATAAAAAAAAAGGGTAACAATAAAAGTGTAGGGATAATATTTTAAAGTAAGTTAGTTTTTTAAGGAAATTATATTAAAATATTTTAACTAACTTCAATTATAATTTAAAACGGGATAGGTAATAACGTATAGGCGTAATATTATAAAATATATGTAACCATATTATGTGTACTTATTATATTTTATATTTAATATATAAAATTATATTCAATATTTATTTATATATTTTACACATTATACATTCACCCTACACAATCATATATTCAATATTATATGTATAAAAATTTCATATAACATTATTTTTTAAACAACTCGATGCGAACACGTTTTAAAAGGTTAGGAAATCAAATTATATTGTAATTATGCGTTAGGTACCAAATTAAGAGCCAAAATACCAAAACGGGAGAATAACACTGTAATCAAAGGGACTCAGGGGCATGAAACTACGCTATAATCAGGGGGACTCAGATGGATTAAACTACGCTCATTAAGGGGACCCAGAGGGATGAAAACCACGCTATAATTAAGGGGGCCCAGAGGGATGAAAACTACGCTCTGCTACCAGAAAATGTATAGGGTATATATAATGAATATAATGAACTGCGTTCTGCTACCAAAAAATGTATATAGTATATAGTGAACCACGCCCTGCTACCAGAAAATGTATATTGAATAGTGGAGGGTAGGGTGTGCCGCATTTGTGGAAGCGTGCTGAGGGGGAGGTTATTTATTAATTATTTACCTTATAGTCGGTCTTAGGATAATAGAAATTGTACAGTACCTTATCTTCATAATTCACAACACAAACACTGATTGTTCCCGGCCGCCATGGAATGTTTCACTTGAGTCTTCTTCACTAGGGGTTACTTGCACTATTATCTTTTGTAGGTTTGTCTTTGTCAGGTTCAATATCAAGAGGGAATATACAAAAGGGAAATCAAATAAGGCTGAGGGAAAATCACACCGCTAATTAATATATCGATTCAGGAAGGACGTGCGCTCGCGTCGGCCGTCTCACGTGCCCCTTTTACTACTTCTCGACAACTACTTACGACTGCTACTACTGACCGCTCGCGCGGGGTGTTCGCACCAGACTCTAAACTAGTCGGGGTTGCCATATATGAACAAACAATATATATATATATATATATATATATATATATATATATATATATATATATATATATATATATATATATATATATATATATATATATATATATATATATATATATATATATATATATATATATATATATATATATATATATATACATATATATATTTATATATATATATATATAAATATATATATATATATATATATATATATATGTATATATATATATATATATATATATATATATATATATATATATATATATATATATATATATATATATATATATATATATATATATATATATATATATATATATATATATATATATATATATATATATATATATATATATATATATATATATATATATATATATATATATATATATATATATATATATATATATATATATATATATATATATATATATATATATATATATATATATATATATATATATATATATATATATATATATATATATATATATATATATATATATATATATTATATATATTCTATATATATAAAAATGAATTGCTGTTCGTTAGTCTCGCTAAAACTCGAGAACGGCTGAACGGATTTATCTTATCTTGGTCTTGAATTATTCGTGGAGGTCTAGGGAAGGTTTAAAAGGTGAGAAAAATTCGAATAATTGCCGGGAAAATCCTCAAAACAGCATTTTTCTATTTCCCATACAAACGTTTTCTAAATAAAATGGAGAGTCAATTTGTAATTTATTACCGCTGCATAAAGTTAAAATTCGCGTGCACGTTGGAGGATTAAATATGCGTTCTGAAACTCGACAGAAGAAAATTGCACAGTCTCAAAATACATTGTACTGCAATCATAATATTTGACATTAGATTTGACAACCAACTAATATGTCAATCCATCCTGTCGCATTTCAAAGCATGGAAAAAAATATTACGATATTATATCTATCTCTGTGGATACGTGCGCGAGAACTTTCTTTACTTTGGTGATCCTTTGTGATAGTGACATTATAAGTAATGTGTTTTTTTTTGTGATAGTGACACTTTACTGCTAAATAAGCGGGAAATTTTCTCACTTTGATTAATTACAATTTACGATGCCGAGGAGAAGACGACCTGACTTAGGTCGTCGTAGTCAATCAAATGTGCGAAGAGCTACCTCACGTGCTAACCGCACTGATGACCAGAGACAGACAGATCAAGAAAGTCGTATTGCTATGTCAGAATTGCGTTCTTTAGTGAGTGACAATGTAGGAGATAGGCTTAGAATGCAACGAGTTCGTGCACATCAAACACAACAACAGCAAGCTAGACATAATGAAATTGAGCGAATCCTCAGACGCAGAGCTCCTTTGCTGCATTCCACTATGATCCGGCAATTGATTATTGTGCCGACAAATCGGTAACAATTGGGAAAATGAAAACAATTTGTAAATATTGTAAGGCGTTAAAATACACTGGTGAATCTACTGGGTTATGTTGTGCTGAAGGCAAAGTAAAATTGCCACAATTGGTCCCACCACCAGATCCTTTACGCTCTTTAGTTTCTGGGATTGGAAATGATTCTAAATACTTCTTGACCAACATTCAGAAATATAACAACTGTTTCCAGATGACATCATTTGGTAACACCAAATGATACCACATATTATACAAGAAAATTTTATGCCCACTTTCAAGGTATTACATAAGAATATTTTTTTATATTATTCAAGTTTGTACTAAAATATATATATCGAAAATAATTAATGGACAAATTTTTAAAAATTACAGATACAAGGACAAATTTATCACTTACTGGGAACTCTGTTACCACTACCTGATGCAGATGTCTGATGAAGCTGTGAACAGTGAATCTGGAGGAATTTATCTCCTTGATGCTCCCGGAGGAACCGGAAAAACGTTTTTAATTTCATTGCTTTTGGCGAGGATCAGATCGCGAAATAATGTTGCTCTAGGGTTGGCTTCATCTGGAATAGCTGCAACTCTGCTATAAGGCGGGCGAACTGCACATTCTGCCTTGACATTACCACTAAACATGCAAATCTCCGAAACACCAATTTGCAACATCGCTAAAAATAGCGCAATGGCCAAGATCCTACAGGTATGCAAATTGATTGTTTGGGATGAATGCACAATGGCCCATAAAAGGTCACTGGAGGCACTGGACAGAACGTTGAAAGATCTTCGTGACAACCAAAATATTTTCGGTGGGGCCATGATTCTGTTGTCAGGTGATTTTCGTCAGACTCTTCCAGTTATTCCCCGATCAACTGATGCTGATCAACTAAATGCATGCCTAAAATCATCAAATTTGTGGCAGTACGTAAAGACACTCCACTTAACAACTAACATGCGAGTATTTTTGCAACAAGATAAAACTGCAAATGTGTTTGCGAAGCAGTTGTTTGACATTGGAAATAATAAAGTTGCAGTGGATACCTCGACCGGATTCATCACATTACCTACAGATTTCTGTCACAACACAGACTCAAAAGTGGAGCTTATTCAGCGAGTTTTCCCAGATATAGCGCTAAAAGTTCAATAACCATAATTGGCTGGGTGAACGAGCAATATTAGCAGCGAAAAATAAAGATGTCGAGGATCTTAATGCGACCATTCAGAATTTTCTTCCAGGACAGTTGGTTTCCTTTAAATTTGTCGACAACGTAATGAACCAGGATGACGTAATCAAATATCCCACTGAGTTTTTAAATTCACTGGAATTGCCTGGATTACCACCTCATAATTTGCAGTTAAAAATAGGATCAGTTGTTATCATGCTGCGTAATATTAATCAACGTCGACTATGCAATGGAACAAGACTGGCTGTGAAAAGACTGATGAATAACGTCATTGAGGCGACAATCATAAAAGGATAATACAAAGGAGAGGATGTCTTGATCCCGCGGATACCGATGATACCAACGGACTTACCATTCGATTTTAAACGCTTACATTTAAATTTCCAGTACGTCTGGCTTTTACGATGACCATAAATAAATCGCAAGGACAGTCGTTAGAAGTTTGTGGAATCAACTTGGAGTTTCCCTGTTTCGCGCATGGACAATTATATGTCGCGTGTTCGCGCGTCGGAAAACCGTCTTCTTTGTTTATTTACGCACCATAAAGCAAAACAAAAAATATAGTTCATGAGAAAGCTTTAAATTAATTAACAGACTGTATTTTAATAGTGTATGTCTGTGAATATCAAATTTAAACCTTATAAATAGCCAGTATTTCAGGAAAACTCTTTTTTCTAAGTAAGCAACATGATGTATCGAAAATAATAATAAGACTTCCTGCTTTATTCAATAAATTCTTTTTTATTAAATATGGATTCGATTTGTTTGTTTTAAAATCATTTTATACAAAAGATTTGATTTTTTATTTATCGATGAGGCAGTACGAAGTCTGCCGGGTCAGCTAGTATATATATATATATATATATAAAGGACTTTTCTATTTAACAAATCTAGAAAATGTAGCGAAGTACATATATATATATATATATATATATATATATATATATATATATATATATATATATATATATATATATATATATATATATATATATATATATATATATATATATATATATATATATATATATATATATATATATATATATATATATATATATATATATATATATATATATATATATATATATATATATATATATATACTTCGCTACATTTTCTAGATTTTGTTAAAATAGAAAAGTCCTTTCTGCATTATAAGAATTAAAATTGAACAGTGTTAAATGGTGTGTAAATGATAACAATTAATTAACAAACCACCAATATGGAGGATAAGCCTCAATACAATTTACAACCACAACTGCGGCTAATAATACCTGTTATATGTATTTAGCTGAAAGTGCTTGCTGATTTATCATAGTGATATAAATTTCATTTAGTTTTCTCATAATGTATCTCGTATAAGTACGGTAAGAGAGAAGACTGGAGTGTTTTAACTCTAGGGGATCCTAGTGATAAAATACTCCAGTCTTCACTTTCAGCTTGATTATTGAAATATTGGCGCAACACAACGCCTTTTTTTGTCTTTTTACCAGAACTTCGAAATGAATTTTCTATGTGTAGGTACATATTTTTTCATATATTATGTTTCATAGTATATTTTTAAATTAATATATGTATGTATGTGTATTTTCTGCGCTTAATATATTAGAATTTTATTAATTTAAGTTATTTATTTTATTTAAGTTTTATATTGGCATTTTATATATCTTCTCGCTACTTACTGCTTTCACCCGCTTTCAGAAATTGGCTGGAAGAAACCTCTTATGGACATAAGTCCTCCCTTGCTTATATTTCTGTATATCTGTATTTTACATATATTTCGTATTGCAATAAAGTATTTTTTTTATTTATTTATGTTAAGAATCTTTTTATTCTTAAAATTGAAATAGTTTTTATTTTATAGTTAACTTAAAAGCTAAAGTTACCCTATGTGCCAAGGGAATTGGAAACGTTATTGAGAAAATGGTTCCTAACAGACGTATAATAAAATAATTCTCTAAGCATTCCGTGTTTCCTCTGAAGTACGAAATCCAAAAAACATTAATATAGATTATTAACATAAATTGCAATACACTTAGTAATTATAATAGATATATGGTAAGTACATACTAAAGTAAACAACGCCAGATCAATGTTTAGGTACTGTAATCAGTTAATTAATAGATACAAACCGCTGGTACACCGCAAATATTGGAATTCTAACCGTAACACAAATATGCGCTAGATTAAATTATAAAATGAATGTCTATAGCGAATCAAGGTAAGTAGGTTTGGTTCTCGTTTTATGCAGTTTTTTTACCTATCTTCTTAATGTTATACATTAGATTATATGGCTAAATAAAAGAATTTCGCTTGTGTCGATTGCTATTGTAACAACGATTTCAAGTGTTGAGAGATAATTTCAATTTTATTATTTTCCTATGCATTAAGGTTGCCTGGTAAAGAATGCTAATAACCAATGAGGCCATCCTTTGAACAATTCTATACATAATTATGATATTTTTTAACTCCGGTATCTTTTCTTGGGTGTAAAATAAAGGATTATTATTATTATTATCATTTGAATGACTGCTTGGAGTTGTTACAAATAGTTTCTATTAAAATTTCTAGGCAGGAATAGTTTACAGTCAAAAACAATACAGACCGTGTAATTAATGAAGTAAAATAGTTGCAATGGTTTCGCACAAGTGATTTATAAATATAAATAATAATAATTATCTGTATGTATATCAAATATAGCTTAAGCAAAGAACCTTACTATGACATTTTCTTTCTTGAAAGTATTAGTTTCAAATTGCTAAAAAATATATCGATATATTGCGAGTCCAAGTCGTACTGAGGGCTCCCTACTAATTATACTATCTGAGAAGAAACTGCTTAGCATTCCATGGATTCACCGTGCGGGTGCTGGGCCCATCGCGTTGTAGGAAGAGGAGCTTGCGACCCAAGTGTAGGTTTAAAGGGGGCCCCTTTAAAATGCATTAACGCTCTCCTTCACTGTCCAAACTTCTACCACTACCTAACCAAATTCGAAATGATTCTGCCTATGAAGCCTACCGCCAGCTAATACCGCCTATGAAGTACATTCTAGAAATGTATTAGTAATAGTTATAGGCAAGCCGAGATCTTTTAGTAAACTCTATAATTTTATATGTATATATAATTCTGAATTACGATTTTTTCCTTTATTTACATTTCTTGTAAGTCTTTACTGCATCTTTTCCAAATTTCATAACTCTAGCTCAAAAACAAGTACCTATCCTATAAGAAATTATTATTATTTTAGGAAATACGCTGATAAGATAATAATAATAGAAGTTCTACGATTAACGAAGGTACGTCGTAAATCGAGTTTAATTGTTATTTTGTGTATCAAAAAACTAGAATTTTTTTTTAAGTTATATTCCCTTCCTTCAGTGCCGCTGGCCGATAGC
The DNA here is from genome assembly GCA_037178615.1 of Dione vanillae. NCBI lineage: Eukaryota > Metazoa > Arthropoda > Insecta > Lepidoptera > Nymphalidae > Dione > Dione vanillae. Next base: position 20,426 of record JAZFAU010000027.1, read on the forward strand.
AAATATTGTCAACTTGTAAACGCGATGGTTTGTGGGTTCGATTCCCACTCGGGGAAGATGGATTTTTCTATTTATATTTTCATCGCTCTGGAGACTAGGCGAAGGGCGGCATTGAGTTTCGCCACTCAACACGCAATGCCTCGAAAAAGGCGGAAAGCGGGGACGGAGAAAGTAGGGACTAAGCAACGGAGTGTCTTAACACTAGATTCATATGGTTCCTCTTGATCCTTCTGCCTACCCTGCGATATGCCGGATAAAGCGTGAAGTAAGAATTAATATATTAAAATACTGAATTACAAACTAGATTTAACTTTTTCAGCAAAATTATATTTCACTGTATCTATAATTTTCTTCAGTAACTATAAAAATAAATGTCCACGTATGACGATAACAAAGTAAGAAAAGTCGTAAAAGCAAAGTCAAATAATACCATAGCATTTGGACTTTCGATGTTTCTAACAACATAATGATAGTAGTCTTGTTTCTTGCGTTACTGGAGTGTAATAGTATCTATGTTGTGTAAAATTATATGTTATATACATATGTACGGTTCCATACGGGTAAAAAAATTAGTTATTAATTTAATATAAAAATTAATATATTATAAAATAAAACATGCGTGCGTACAAAGTACACACGCATGTTTTATTCTTTGGCAAACTAATTTATAAATCTTGTTTATATTTATACAAATCTAAAACTTTAAATTTCCAAGATTAAGAGGAAGGGAAAAAGGAAGATAGGTTAGGAATTTAATTGTCATTAAAATAAAATAATTAAAGAGAATTATTAAAATAAATTTATTTTATATTGTTTGAAAAATAATATAGTCAAATCTCAGATGTCGAATATTAAATTAAAATTCCTCGTGATTTTTTGTAAATATTAAAAATACCTAATCCAATTTAAATATATACAAAATTTTTGTAAATTAATGATAACTCTAGAAATTCCAATTTTTAAATTAAAATTTCGTCAAAAGAATTTATGAAATATTGTTATTAGTATTTTATGCACAATGATTTATTGAAATCTCATGACGAATTGTAAATAAAAATGCCACGTGTTTTTTGTCAATATTAGAAATTATTAATTAAGTTTTGGTTTGAATTCAAAATTTAGAAAAGCTAATTTATGAAATATTTTTATTTTATGGTAAATGATTTATTAAATTATCAAATGACGAGTGGCAAGTTGAAATACCACATGTTATTTGTAAATATTAAAAGTACCTAACCTTCAAACCAATTATCATAAAAAATTGTAAATAAACAAAAAGATAACAGATATATTGAGGACCGTCGTGGCGCAGAGGCGTAAGCGTCTGCCTGTAAACGCGACGGTTACTGGGTTCGATCCCCAGTCGGAGAAGATGGATTTTTCTATTTCCATTTTCTTCGCTCTGGCAAACTAGGCAAAGCGCGGCGTTGAGTTCCGCCACTCAACACGCAATGCCTCAAAAACGGCGGAAAGTGGGGACGGAGAAAGCAGGGGCTAAGCAACGGAGTGTCTTAACACTAGGTTCCCACAGTCCCTGCAGTTCCCTCTGCCTACCCTGCCTTGTGCGGGATAATGCGTGAAGCTAAAAAAAAAAAAAAAAAAAAAAAAAAAAAAAAAAAAAAAAAAAAAAAATAACAGATATATTACTTACTTCGAATAATTGCTTGATACAGGACAACTTACAAATTTATTCACAAAGTTTTTCACAAAGTTTTTATTTATAAAATTCACTTACTGTTTATTCACTGTAGAAGTGCCTAATGATATTGTAAATATTACGCTATACGACAGAAATGCCATATAAAGTTCTAATAATTAACTATTAAACGAATACACAACCAATAGGGCATTCTTTCTTGATATCCCGTATTCTCTCTCTCTCTTGTTCAATCTTTCTCACTATAGCTCTCTCCCACCTCACACTCCATAGCACTATGCGTGATACGACGTTCGCTCTGTCTCACTTTTTCTCTCAATCTTTCTCACTCGCTTGCTCCCTACTCTCACTCCACGGCTAGTTGTTCATGCTACGTTCGCTCTGTCTTACTCTCTCTCAATCGGTCCCGATCACTCTCTCTCTCTCTTTTCCGACACTTCCGTTGCATACCGGCGTGACGTTTCATTTGTAAAAATTTTACCCTCATGCGCCTAAAGAAGTTTCACTTCAAAAATATATATATTAATTTTTGGTTCTTTGTCCCTCATTCTTCCATTCCTATATCCAAGTATATTTTAACCATAATATATAAGCTTTTCAATGAATCCAATCAAAGACACGAGCGTGTATTTATGCCTTGTGTTTTCCGCATATTGTCTGAAATTCAAGGCGTAACCAAATAGGGTATTTTCATTGACTTGTAATGATGAAATTTTTCAACAAGAATGGAACAGTAAAAACACAAGAAAAAAACCACATAAATGACTACAAACCATAGACATCATAGAAAAAATTAGGGTCTCAAATTTATGTTGATTTTTATAAGATATATTTCCCAATCATGTAATATCACATAAATGATTCAAAGTCTAGTCTTTATGCGCGAAACTGACTCGCACTTGACCAATATTCCATTAGACTTTGGTAGTAGGACATACGGAACGAGATATCAGAAGACCTTTTGTGATGTGGGCAAGCGAAGTCGCAAGCTACAATCTGTTTTATATTGAAACGGATTTTAGCTTTTAAATTTAATCCACTAATCACTTTTGAGGTCAGCCAAACCAAGTTTCCGAAGTTTTTTATCTCCATTGTGTGAATTCCGACTTTTTATTTAAGACTAAATTAATTAATCAACGAGTTGCGATTACGTCATCCGCTTGCTTTTTGTTTTACCATTTTTCATACAACTTTTGATATTTAGCCGTCATGTTGACTGAAACTTCGGCTTAACTTTAGTTCTAATAAAAATAAGTTATTATTTACGAATATAACGTACCGTATGAGCGAAAGTATTATGATTATTTGGTGTTTATGTTGTTTTAATTAATTCATAAACAAAAAGTTATGTGAAATTTACAATATAAACATATTATATGAAAACAAGCAAGCAAAGGCCCAAAGCGGGTCACTGGTCGATAATAGGTATATCAGGTAGTATACAATTATAACACTTAACTTTCCTCGTTCTTCTTGCTAATCTTACTATATTTTTTTAATTTGTTAGTACCTTCACATGTGTCCCTCATATAGAAGAGTAGGCAGTGTGAACCTTGTGAATCAAGTGATAAGACACTCCGTTGACTACTTTCCGCCAATGCCTTAAGCATTGCGTGTTGAGTGGTGAAACTCAATGATGCGCTTCATACCAGAACGGAGAAAATGTGTCTTTGTGCCACAACTTTCCTCCGGGAAAGAGCGTAAATCTGGAAAAAAATGAAACAATACTTTTAAGATAGATGGAACCTAATATTAGACAGTCCGCTCCGACTCAAATCTGAGACTTTGAGTGTTGGATAGTGGAATTTAACACTGTACCCGGTCTAGTAACGAGAGCGACAAAATGAAAACGTCCCCGAGTGAGAATAGAACCTACTACTATCCCATATAAAATGAGATACTTTGCTTCAGAACTATTACGACCTATTTCAAAAAATATATTAAAATTAACAAGGTCTCCCTTTTAAACTCCTTATTATTACACATTTACATTCAAACTTCAAACCAGAACGTTGTACGAACTGTGCTCTAAATACCTCCCTCATTAGCAACTGGACGAAGACCGCGGAAAGTTAATAAGATTTATGCTCATTATGATTTTTTGTCGGCATCCTTTGAGACAAAAGCTTAATTAACGCTAATTCTACTTTTATTCGTCTCTCTGTTAATGTTCATTTACCTTACCTGTGAACTCTGTTAGACATTTTATGATTAAAATTAAGCTGATTAGTGTTTTTAAGCATTTTATTTTTAGTGGAATATATATATATATATATATATATATATATATATATATATATATATATATATATATATATATATATATATATATATATATATATATATATATATATATATATATATATATATATATATATATATATATATCTCAGATTTTGATTTCTCCTTGGTAAAAATTTTAGTTTTATTAGTCATAGTGAAAGTCTCAAAACAGTTACATTAGCAAGTAAATCTATGCTGGCTATGTAATTGTAAATTAAGTAGATTTTGATGCGTTTTTTTGTAGGCAGAGTAATTGTAGAATATATTTTTATATGCATAAAAAAGTATCACAAGTTATAGTGTGATTTTTACAATACAATAAACTGTTTGCCGTTTACTGAACCAAGAAAAAGTAAAATATCAGTAGAAAAGTTATAAAAAATCAACGCAGCGGGATTTGAACCCATCATCTTTTGGAAAACGTCCGAGCGCTTAAAGTCGCGACGTTCAATTTAACAACTTTAATTTTACTATTGTTAATAAAGAAATAATTTAAATGTATTACAAAAATTAAAGGATAGTCCCTAAATCTGTCCTGAAAATTCAAACGCAGTCGCAGGCAAATGCTAGTAAAATATAATTTAACTCTTACGAATCCTCGCCGGGAGTTAGTAATAAACCTATTTGATGGTTTTCCTTGATTACGGGGACATCTCCCTCAGAAAATTACATTTGGAACCATTTTAACGTGCGAAATTACTTTGCAGGTATATTTTAAGACTTGGAAATGAACGTAGTAACGTGAATTTCAAAGATAATTTATAATTTTTATATATTATATATATACAAGAAAGGAAATATTTCAGCCTGGACAAGAAATTTGGAGGACCATCGTGGCGCAGAGGCGCAACGTCTGCCTGTAACGCGACGGTTTCTGGGTCCGATCCCCAGTCGGAGAAGATGGATTATTCTATTTCCATTTTCTTCGCTCTGGCAAACTTAGCAAAGGCGGAAAGCGGGGACGGAGAAAGCAGAGACTGCAACGGAGTGTCATAACACTAGGTTCCCACGGCCCCTGCAGTCCCTCAGCCTACCCTGCCATGTGCGGGATAATGTGTAAAGCTAAAAAAAAAGAAATTTGGGAAAAAACTGATTGTATAAAGTTTGTGTGTACTTAAAAGTGCTATACACTTTTAAGTACATACATAATATGAACATAAAAAATATATGTCACGATAAGAGTTTCAATATCAGGTAGTGGTCGTATAGTCTCTTTAATATCAAAATTACTTTCTATGACTAAAATGGAATTTTATATATTTAGATTAAGAAATTGTAGTTAAACAATTCACGCGGAAAATGGTGTTTGAGAACATATTCAAAGACTTTCAAGGCATGTACAAGTCAAGAAAACAGTAACTCAACTATCAAGTGCTACTACGTAAACTATGTCGGTTAGACGTGTTTAAATAAGATTTTATGAAAAAAAAAATAACAACAATAACTTGTCTCACTAATTATGCGTTCAAAAGTTCTAAATTTTACAAAATGAGTTGTGCGTAATGTTATTTTGTATTTAATTTTATCATTTATTTTCTAAGCTTCCCTTATTTTCAATATAAGAATTATGATTTTTTTTATAGATTATGACATAAAAGTATTTTTACATAAATGTAAAAACATCGTCCTGTGTTTTTCTTTTTCTTCTTCTTCTCTTTATTTATGGCGTTTCGAGCGTGCCAGTTGAGCACAATTCACTTCGCCAATGTCACGTTGAATGGACAACACACAAAGGAGAATGTACGGTAAAAAAGAGATATCATTACAATCCTGTGTTTTTACTTTGTAATAGCCAAATCAGTGATGTGTTACGTCAATCAACAAGCAATGTCTTCGTTTAATGTAGTGTCTTGACTCTAAATTCTCTCTGTCTACCCTTCAACTAATAATGTGGGATATATACTACTAATATGGAATAAAGCGTGAATCTGAATAAAAAAGCAAAAAATATAGAAAAGAAGTATTAAAATATTACTGTATGCATAAAATTTGCACGTATCTAAACAAATGGCGTACATTCCTTTCGTTCTAAAGCGTAGTTGTACAAGAATCCTCTGAAACGTTTCAGTTGCATAGCTTTGAGGGATACGAGTACTTGTAAAAATGTTTGAATAGCAACGTTGTTTATTTATATATACAAAATAAAAATCTGCTTTGTAAAAGCTATGGTCATTGCCAAAATAAGATAAAACCTTCATTGTATTCCAAATAACACCAGTTATAGAGAGAAGAGCTCAGAGCTATGCCAAGAGGCCTTAGCCAAAAACCAAGCGTTTCGTTTCTATTTCATAGCTACTGTCACAAGCGCTCTAGCGTTAAAGATCATAGAAAACGTTAACTTGGTAACTTGGCAAGGTGGGAAATCATTTTAAATTTTGAATGAAAATTGACCAAATTATTAAGCTTTGTTACGTAATATATGTGACGAGCACTAGTCCACAATTTACGTATACTATGAACGTAAAACCTTTTATTTTCTCGTTCCTGTTTTTTTTGGGAAATCATATCAGGTTACAGATATTCGTCTATATATATTTTACATGCATATTTGTTAACATATGCCTTCTTGCTATCTGTTGCTATTTGTTGTGATGCACGGTACTAATTAACGGTTCCAGTCACTTCAGCAACTTAGATTGTGTCATGAGACATATAGAACTGTGAGTTATTTCGATACCATAAGGTATAGTCGGGGGTGACAACTAGTTACATATTAAATATTACCTTACTTTAATTGATAACATACGTTATCTAATATCTACCCAAATTTTATTTTGTATACCTATGTATTCACTTTCTTGTTTTATGGTTTCGTACCTCAAAAGGAACACCCAGTAAGGGTTACGATTTCCATGTGATTTTATTTTTTATAAATCGTGTGAAAACTGATTACTTCTTAAAGGATAGAAAAATCAAACGTCGAAATGTCCAAAAAAAGTAATTGCAAAAAAAGCAAAAAAAGTGCCTTTTTGGGTTTTATATGAATATCGTTATATAATCATAACTTGCAGGAGATTTCTCGTTGATCTAGAGTTTTGAAGTTTGGGAAAAAGTGAGAACTATACTACAACTTTTTTTTAAGCTTCACGCTTTATCTCGCACATGCCAGGGTAGGCAGAGGGAACTGCAGGAACTATTGGAACCTAGTGTTAAGACACTCCGTTGCTTAGTCCCTGCTTTCTCCGTCCCCACTTTCCACCTTTTTCGAGGCATTGCGTGTTGAGTGGCGGAACTCAATGCCCCACTTTGCCTAGTTTGCCAGAGCGAAGAAAATGGAAATATGAAAAATCCATCTTCCCCGACTGGGAATTGAACCCAGAAACCGTCGCGTTACAGGCAGACGTTACGCATCTGCGCCACTACAAATAAAGGCAAAAAAAATAAATTTTGAAATTTAATTTAGAAAAAAAGATATAAAGTACTATAAACTCAACCTTATCAAAGCTTATTTATTGTATTTCATTACTTACACTTACAAAATTTGACGAGAATTGGACACTTATACTATGTCCAATTCTCGTCAAAAACTTAATAACTGAGAATCTCGTCAATAACTTAGAAAACTAAATTGATAACCAATTTGTAAGTTTAAACCAAAAAAAAACCATCACACTTATATCTGTTGTTACTTTCTTACAATATATAGTGGATAAAAAATTGAATTCGTCAATTTTTATAAGTAGTATTTCCCTGAGCGTAATATCTCTACAAGCATGAAATAAGTATGAAGACCTCAATGAGAGATTATTACTTGACTCATATTTTTTGATACGTCTTAAAAGAATACAATATCGTTATGTTTTCATTGCTTAGACAATCTGAGTCAAGTGACCTTTCATACAGATGTGGGGTAACATGTGGAACTTAAAAAAAATAAGGAAAAAGTGACAAGTGAGCTTAAATGAGAACGCTGGACCTAACAAGTGTTAATTTGACCGCCGTCCGAACAATTACTATTATTTAAACTGCTACGCTCAATTTTGCCTTTTGTTCAATTTACAATTTTGTTACATCGTTACTTTAGTCTTTTCGCTTTATTTTTAGTAGGTTGAAAGTAAAGTTACAACTCGATTTTTTATCTAATTCCGTGTTTCGACTAAAGTAAAATCAATTATCAAAATAGAAACTGCCTCAATCAAACCCACGATCAATGTGCTTTCAGGCGCCACTGTGTCATAAAGGTCCAAAGTATCCGACCTTCTGTTAGCCTATCTAATAACAATCCCTTGGGTTACATTTATATGGTAGATATAACTAACGGGTATAAGGAAATCAACAATAGATGCCCCTACTTAAAACATAATGTATCTAGATAAACACATAATAAGATTGGATATGCTCTTGGCTTATTTTGTAATTATAATTATATATTATTTTATTTATTTGTACTATATTTTTTTGCATATATGTAAGTATGTCTTTCTGTAACTTATATTACATTGATAGTCTCTTCTTTCCGCACTATAATGTATTCTTATAATATTTTGATCCTCCTCGTACTCAACATTTTGTTCTGCCTAAGCGAGGTCTCACCTAAAGATCTAGATTCTGAATTTACAATATATCGCCGTGAAATTTAAATAAGTTTAAAATCAGGGTAAGGAAATGGAACTTGCCGAAGTAGCCTTGGCTCTTTCGTCTCGTCCACTGCCTTTGATCTCTTCATACATGCCTTCCTTTAGAAGGGACGGGGTCATCTTGATTTTATATGTCCTTACTACTCACTTTTGCTTCAAATATATTTTGTAACATTCTTACATCTGACTACGTTGTTAAACATTCTCGCTCTCACACTTTCTCTCACTCTCACACTTCCCCACTCTGCGTTGGATTCGGTAAGTTAAGCTGACTGCGTATTTTCTGAAGATACATACATTTCCACAATATTCATATTTCTTTTATTCTTTTTCTGCAATAACAATACCAATTTTTACTGACATATTAAAGTGTAGCATAGTAGCAAGTGAAGCTCTGTAGAGCTCGTAACTAAAACTGATAAGGCAACTAGTATGGCATTTGACACAAAAATTTAAAAGTAGAGCCATATTGACTCAATGATATACATGTGCGGCACTTGTAATTATATTGGGACAATATTTTTGTGATGAAATTTTATGGTAATAAGTATTTGAACATAATTCTATATACATAAAGTCATATTTATATAAGTATAGGTACTTGGTGGCATCGTGATGCATCGGACTATAAACACGTTGGTCTTGGGGTTCGATTTCTACTTTGGACGAATGAATGCAGTGGTATTAGTAATAATGTAAGGCACAACGATGAGTTTCCCCATTTAACACGCAATGTCCCGAAGGTGAAAAAATCGAAGTGTCTTTACACCAGGTATCCTCTACCTACATTGCTATGTATTGCATATAACTATGAAGCTAAAAAATTTGTAATTATCGATAAAATCAAAATGGTAGTGCAATATTTATGGCTAAAGATTAAAATAAAGTGTTTTGTATTACATTTAACATTATGTATAAAATCGTTTGATTTTTTAGAATTTCAAATTTATTTTCAGTTAAATTATATTTAATAAGAAAAAAATGACAAAAAAACTAATTTTATGGATATACTTTGTAATATTTAAAACTAAACGCAAATTAGTAAATAAAGACAACAAGATCCTTATCTACATACATTGTATGTAGCACTTCAACTATATACAAAAGGTAAAGTATCAATGTCTTAATTATGAAAATTATTTTATTATGCAATTTTTTTAATTAGTTTTTCAATCATATCTATTTTTTTTTAGCTTCACGCTTTATCCCGCATAAGGCAGAGTAGGCAGAGGGAACTGCAGGGACCGTGGGAACCTAGTGTTAAGACACTCTGTTGCTCAGTCCCTTCTTTCTCCGTCCCCGCTTTCCGCCGTTTTCGAGGTGCGTGTTGAGTGGCGGAACTCAATGCCGCGCTTTGCCTAGTTTACCAGAGCGAAGAAAATGGAAATAGAAAAATCCATCTTTTCCGACTGGGGATCGAACCCAGTAACCATCGCGTTACAGGTAGACGTTGCGCCTCTGTGCCACGACGGTCCTCTGACGGTCATCATTTTCATTTACAAAAACAATTTCTGAAATTTTTTAGTACTATTACTCACGTTCTAGGAGATTTTTTTTTGTTAGCTTCACGCTTTATCCCACACATGGCAGGGTAGGCAGAGGGAACTGCAGGGATTGCGTGAAACCTCATGTTAAGACACTCCGTTGCTTAGTCTCTGTTCTTCTTCGTTCTTTTCTCTATTTTCAGTTGTACAGATTTTATGTCAGTTGCCTTTTTTGTTTTATATTCATTTTATTGTGCCTGAAGGTATGCTAAGTGTTGCGTGAACTCAGAGTACTTAGCTAGTTATATGTATACCAAAACTGACTTAAGTGTAATTCAACCAACTTCGACCTTGTTAGCGACTCTGGAACTCTGAAGTAAACTTACGTAGTAACTAATGTACTTATGTTGAATATGTGAAATTCATAGCTTAAACTTAAACCTTCTGAAATTTGGTGACAAAAAGATCTTGACAAGTTTTTAAGCAGTATATACTGTTAAAATGCTGTTAAGACACTCTGTTCTCCGCTTTTTGGCTTTTTGAGACTTTCCGCCTTTTTTCGTTGGGTGACAGAACTCAACGCCGAGCTTTGCTTAGTTGCCTATATGAAGAAAACCATCTTCCCGGAATGGAAATCAAACCCACAAACCTGCGCCACAACAGTTAACGAGTTTAAATAAAACGTGATAATTTTAAATATATATTTTCCTTTATCTTCTGTGAAAATTGTAATAATAAATGTACCTCGAGTATTCTGAATATTAATTCGCGAAGTGTTGCAAATAAAATATGTCTACGTTCCAGTTTAAAGAACATGTTGACGTAACCTATGTTCACGTTGCCTGAAAAGGACATCTACATATAGGGACTTTCCACATGGAAATATACAAAGGGCGTTTTTACTATATATTTTGATTTGTATTGGATAAATAATATAAACTTAAGTAAAATATTAAAAACTTTGATAAGTTAACAAATGTATACATATGTTTATATATATCCGATTGTAAGACAAAGGAAAATATATATTTTTTTAAATTTATAAAAAAAAAACAATAAAACAATTACGTCATATATCAAAAATAATAATCTTATTGAACGTTTAGACTTATAAAATCTATAGTTATACTTCAAACTCAGGGTTGAGTGGATTCATGTCCACGTCAAAAATTTCCTTTATAAGTTAAGTTGTAGACAACTTTTCTCAAGAAAAGCACTTGGTTCCGTCTATCTTGCTATATACAGTATACAGCGTGAAGAATTTTTACTATCACTCGCTCTTAAGTACCTCGTATGATCGAGCTTTTATCTGTGTATGCAAACATATATAAACATACAATATATGAAGGTAAGCTTGCTGTTTTTATAATATGCATTTATTTGTATAAATTTAGTTTCTTCTTTTAGCTTTTGGACTAATCCTTTAAAATAGTCCTCGCCTTCTGCCTAATTTTGTATTGGACGGCGGAACTCAACGCCTTTCGAGCTTTTCTTGTTACTAGAATAAAAATAAAAATATTTGCGTAACCGTTTAGCCTACAGTCTTACATATTATATATTTACATTGGATATATATTAAAAGTGTGATATATACATTTTTGAGTATAGTCTAAGTATTTAGTACAAATAATTAAAAGCATTCATCAGTACTAAATGAATTGATAAATATCTGGTGCTTTGGTGGTCTGTATCATGTAAAACGCATATTTCTACTACCAAATGAGTCATAGCATATAAAGCGCACACAATAAATAAAAAACCAAAAAATCATGTTTAAACAAATAGCATAGTTATTTTATGATTTTTAAAATGTTAATCCACACTGAGGATAGAAAAAATACTTAAAAAAAGCATATAAGGATTCAGATCGCAAGAGGGCGCGAGTTCAAATCCCGCTGCGCTCAAATATATTTTATTTTATATATTTTATATCTTTTCCCTTAGTATCTCTAACATAGTTAATTGGAACTAGCGGTCTCGTCTTAGTATAGTATATGTCGGCGCTGGGCCAGAGCTTCGTTGTGCAGAGTTCATTTTTCACAAGAAAATAACAAAGTAATATGAATTATTCTCACGCGGCAGATAGTACAGTAGAGCCATAAGGAATTCACAAAAACTAGTTTTAAATCAATATCATAAAGATCTTTATATTTAAAAATTGGGTTTACTTATTCAAATAAATAAAAAATTATTTCAATTCATTAGAATTGAAATAATTTATTAAATTTATGAGTAATTATAATATACTCAAACAATAATGTCTTAAAGTCTACATTGATTTGCGCCTATACTCGTATATACAAAGTTTTATGAATGAAAATATAATTCCATCAGTTTTATACGTTAAGACAGGTTTCTTAATACTTTTTCGTGATCTAATCGAATAAAAATTCGATTAGATCTTCGTAAGGAAGCTGAGGTATGTGTTACAAAACATTTCAAAATATATACAATATCTTAGCCTTTTTTTGTGAACCCATTGTGATGGAATCGTTTTCACAACTTCGTATTATATTTCATTGTGTTGTGTTAATATTTGATAGATTTGTCGTTTTCCACAAAAGCTCTAAGGATTATAGTTTTTTTGTTTAACTATTAATCTCTCTTTTGGCAGGGTAGGTAGAGTACTAAAAGAAATATGGAATCACAGGAATCGTGGAAGCGTCCTTGCTTACTGGCTTTTCCGAGGCTGGCGTGTTTAGTGGCGGAACACAACGCTGTGCTTGACTATTTTAAAGGATTAGTCCAAAGGCTAAAAGAAGAAACTAAATTTATACAAATAAATGCATATTATAAAAAACAGCAAGCTTACCTTCATAAAATATATATATATATATATATATATATATATATATATATATATATATATATATATATATATATATATATATATATATATATATATATATATATATATATATATATATATATATATATATATATATATATATATATATATATATATATATATATATATATATATATATATATATACACACTGAGGATAGAAAAAATACTTAAAAAAAGCATATAAGGATTCAGATCGCAAGAGGGCGCGAGTTCAAATCCCGCTGCGCTCAAATATATTTTATTTTATATATTTTATATCTTTTCCCTTAGTATCTCTAACATAGTTAATTGGAACTAGCGGTCTCGTCTTAGTATAGTATATATCGGCGCTGGGCCAGAGCTTCGTTGTGCAGAGTTCATTTTTCACAAGAAAATAACAAAGTAATATGAATTATTCTCATGCGGCAGATAGTACAGTAGAGCCATAAGGAATTCACAAAAACTAGTTTTAAATCAATATCATAAAGATCTTTATATTTAAAAATTGGGTTTACTTATTTGAATAAATAAAAAATTATTTCAATTCATTAGAATTGAAATAATTTATTAAATTTATGAGTAATTATAATATACTCAAACAATAATGTCTTAAAGTCTATATTGATTTGCGCCTATACTCGTATATACAAAGTTTTATGAATGAAAATATAATTCCATCAGTTTTATACGTTAAGACAGGTTTCTTAATACTTTTTCGTGATCTAATCGAATAAAAATTCGATTAGATCTTCGTAAGGAAGCTGAGGTATGTGTTACAAAACATTTCAAAATATATACAATATCTTAGTCTTTTTTTGTGAACCCATTGTGATGGAATCGTTTTCATAACTTCGTATTATATTTCATTGTGTTGTGTTAATATTTGATAGATTTATCGTTTTCCACAAAAGCTCTAAGGATTATAGTTTTTTTGTTTAACTATTAATCTCTCTTTTGGCAGGGTAGGTAGAGTACTAAAAGAAATATGGAATCACAGGAATCGTGGAAGCGTCCTTGCTTACTGGCTTTTCCGAGGCTGGCGTGTTTAGTGGCGGAACACAACGCTGTGCTTGACTATTTTAAAGGATTAGTCCAAAGGCTAAAAGAAGAAACTAAATTTATACAAATAAATGCATATTATAAAAAACAGCAAGCTTACCTTCATAAAAGATATATATATATATATATATATATATATATATATATATATATATATATATATATATATATATATATATATATATATATATATATATATATATATATATATATTATATATATATATATATATATATATATATATATATATATATATATATATATATATATATATATATATATATATATATATATATATATATATATATATATATATATGTATGTATAACAAACATCTTGTGAAGCGCCTTATATAATGGATAGCCGCGAGCAAGTTTATTTATAATTTAAGTTCGCTTTAAGTGCGAAGTTTACATCGAGTAAACCACACAGTGAGTTCCAGAGTTTGTACCACGAGTAAGTAATTATTTGTTTCTTTTTCAAAAGTTAAGGAATTTAATTTACTTAAGAGGATTAACTTTTAAAAAGAAGTTTATCAATTAAAGTTGACAGTTAAATATCAACGTTAAATGTAATTCTAAAGTATATTATCATAAATACGAGTATATATGGTACTATGATGTATAAGTAACACGTATATTACATATTTATTATTTCATATAAGTCTATTCCATACTTTTTATGTAGAAGCGAAATAGACTTAATCACTTGAAATTATATATATATATATATATATATATATATATATATATATATATATATATATATATATATATATATATATATATATATATATATATATATATATATATATATATATAAATATATATATATATATATATATATATATATATATATATATATATATATATATATATATATATATATATATATATATATATATATATATATATATATATATATATATATATATATATATATAAATATATATATATATATATATATATATATATATATATATATATATATATATATATATATATATATATATATATATATATATATATATATATATATATATATATATATATATATATATATATATATATATATATATATATATATATATATATATATATATATATATATATATATATATATATATATATATATATATATATATATATATATATATATATATATATATATATATATATATATATATATATATATATATATATATATATATATATATATATATATATATATATATATATATATATATATACTTCGCTATATTTTCTACATTTTGTTAAAATTGAAAAGTCCTTTCTACATTATAAAAATTAAAATTGAACAGTGTTAAATGGTGTGTAAATGATAACAATTCATTAACAAACCACCAATATGGAGGATAAGCCTCAATACAATTTACAACCACAACTGCGGCTAATAATACCTGTTATATGTATTTAGCTGAAAGTGCTTGCTGATTTATCATAGTGATATAAATTTCATTTAGTTTTCTCATAATGTATCTCTTATAAGTAGGGTAAGAGAGAAGACTGGAGTGTTTTAACTCTAGGGGATCCTAGTGTTAAAATACTCCAGTCTTCACTTTCAGCTTGATTATTTAAATATTGGCGCAACACAACGCCTTTTTTTGTCTTTTTACCAGAACTTCGAAATGAATTTTCTATGTGTAGGTACATATTTTTTCATATATTATGTTTCATAGTATATTTTTAAATTAATATATGTATGTATGTGTATTTTCTGCGCTTAATATATTAGAATTTTATTAATTTAAGTTATTTATTTTATTTAACTTTTATATTGGCATTTCGTATATCTTCTCGCTACTTACTGCTTTCACCCGCTTTCAGAAATTGGCTGGAAGAAACCTCTTATGGACATAAGTCCTCCCTTGCTTATATTTCTGTATATCTGTATTTTACATATATTTCGTATTGCAATAAAGTATTTTTTTTATTTATTTATGTTAAGAATCTTTTTATTCTTAAAATTGAAATAGTTTTTATTTTATAGTTAACTTAAAAGCTAAAGTTACCCTATGTGCCAAGGGAATTGGAAGGGTTATTGAGAAAATGGTTCCTAACAGACGTATAATAAAATAATTCTCTAAGCATTCCGTGTTTCCTGTGACGTACGAAATCCAAAAAACATCAATATAGATTATTAACATAAATTGCAATACACTTAGTATTTATAATATATGGTAAGTACATACTAAAGTAAACAACGCCAGATCAATGTTTAGGTACTGTAATCAGTTAATTAATAGATACAAACCGCTGGTACACCGCAAATATTGGAATTCTAACCGTAACACAAATATGCGCTAGATTAAATTATAAAATGAATGTCTATAGCGAATCAAGGTAAGTAGGTTTGGTTCTCGTTTTATGCAGTTTTTTTACCTATCTTCTTAATGTTATACATTAGATTATATGGCTAAATAAAAGAATTTCGCTTGTGTCGATTGCTATTGTAACAACGATTTCAAGTGTTGAGAGATAATTTCAATTTTATTATTTTCCTATGCATTAAGGTTGCCTGGTAAAGAACGCTAATAACCAATGAGGCCATCCTTTGAACAATTCTATACATAATTATGATATTTTTTAACTCCGGTATCTTTTCTTGGGTGTAAAATAAAGGATTATTATTATTATTATCATTTGAATGACTGCTTGGAGTTGTTACAAATAGTTTCTATTAAAATTTCTAGGCAGGAATAGTTTACAGTCAAAAACAATACAGACCGTGTAATTAATGAAGTAAAATAGTTGCAATGGTTTCGCACAAGTGATTTATAAATATAAATAATAATAATTATCTGTATGTATATCAAATATAGCTTAAGCAAAGAACCTTACTATGACATTTTCTTTCTTGAAAGTATTAGTTTCAAATTGCTAAAAAATATATCGATATATTGCGAGTCCAAGTCGTACTGAGGGCTCCCTACCTATTATACTATCTGAGAAGAAACTGCTCAGCATTCCATGGATTCACCGTGCAGGTGCTGTGCCCATCGTGTTTTAGGAAGAGGAGCTTGCGACCCAAGTGTAGGTTTAAAGGGGCCCCTTTAAAATGCATTAACGCTCACTTTCACTGTCCGAGTTTCTACCACTACCTAACCAAATTCGAAATGATTCTGCCTATGAAGCCTACCGCCAGCTAATACCGCCTATGAAGTACATTCTAGAAATGTATTAGTAATAGTTCTAGGCAGGCCGAGATCTTTTAGTATATATAATTCTGAATTACGATTTTTTCCTTTATTTACACTTCTTGTAAGTCTTTACTGCATCTTTTCCAAATTTCATAACTCTAGCTCAAAAACAAGTACCTATCCTATAAGAAATTATTATTATTTTAGGAAATACGCTGATAAGATAATAATAATAGAAGTTCTACGATTAACGAAGGTACGTCGTAAATCGAGTTTAATTGTTATTTTGTGTATCAAAAAACTAGATTTTTTTTTTAAGTTATATTCCCTTCCTTCAGTGCCGCTGGCCGATAGCAAATATTGTCAACTTGTAAACGCGATGGTTTGTGGGTTCGATTCCCACTCGGGGAAGATGTATTTTTCTATTTCTATTTTCATCGCTCTGGAGACTAGGCGAAGGGCGGCGTTGAGTTTCGCCACTCAACACGCAATGCCTCGAAAAAGGCGGAAAGCGGGGACGGAGAAAGTAGGGACTAAGAACGGAGTGTCTTAACACTAGATTCATATGGTTCCTGTTGTTCCTTCTGCCTACCCTGCAATATGCGGGATAAAGCGTGAAGTAAGAATTTATATATTAAAATACTGAATTACAAATTAGATTTAATTTTTTCAGCAAAATTATATTTCACTGTATCTATAATTTTCTTCAGTAACTATAAAAATAAATATCCACGTATGACGATAACAAAGTAAGAAAACTCGTAAAAGCAAAGTCAAATAATACCATCGCATTTGAAGTTTCGATGTTTCTAACAACATAATGATAGTAATCTTGTTTCTTGCGTTTCTGGATAGTATCTATGCTGTTTAAAAATATATGTTATATATGTACGGTTCCGTACGGATAAAAAAATTAGTTATTAATTTAATACAAAAATTAATATATAATAAAAAAAATATATATTAATTTTTGGTTCTTTGTACCTCATTCTTCCATTCCTATAAAAGTGTATTTCAACCATAATATATAAGCTTTTCAATGAATCCAATCAAAGACACGAGCGTGTATTTATGCCTTGTGTTTTCCGCATATTGTCTGAAATCCAAGGCGTAACCAAATAGGGTATTTTCATTGACTTGTAATGATGAAATTTTTCAACAAGAAAGAACCAACAGTAAAAACAAAAGAAAAAAACTACATAAATATCTACAAACCATGTACATCATTGAAAAAATTAGGGTCTCAAATTTATGTTGATTTTTATAAGATATATTTTCCAGTGATGTAATATCACATAAATGATTCAAAGTCTAGTCTTTATGCGCGAAACTGACTCGCACTTGACCGATATTCCATTAGACTTTGGTAGTATGACATACGGGAACGAGATATCACAAAATATGACCTTTTGTGATATAGGCAAGTGAAGTCGCAAGCTACAATCTGTTTTATATTGAAACGGATTTTAGCTTTTAAATTTAATCCACTAATCACTTTTGAGGTCAGCCAAACCAAGTTTCCGAAGTTTTTTATCTCCATTGTGTGAATTCCGACTTTTTATTTAAGACTAAATTAATTAATCAACGAGTTGCGATTACGTCATCCGCTTGCTTTTTGTTTTACCATTTTTCATACAACTTTTGATATTTAGCCGTCATGTTGACTGAAACTTCGGCTTAACTTTAGTTCTAATAAAAATAAGTTATTATTTACGAATATAACGTACCGTATGAGCGAAAGTATTATGAATATTTGGTGTTTATGTTGTTTTAATTAATTCATAAACAAAAAGTTATGTGAAATTTACAATATAAACATATTATATGAAAACAAGCAAGCAAAGGCCCAAAGCGGGTCACTGGTCGATAATAGGTATATCAGGTAGTATACAATTATAACACTTAACTTTCCTCGTTCTTCTTGCTAATCTTACTATATTTTTTTAATTTGTTAGTACCTTCACATGTGTCCCTCATATAGAAGAGTAGGCAGTGTGAACCTTGTGAATCAAGTGATAAGACACTCCGTTGACTACTTTCCGCCAATGCCTTAAGCATTGCGTGTTGAGTGGTGAAACTCAATGATGCGCTTCATACCAGAACGGAGAAAATGTGTCTTTGTGCCACAACTTTCCTCCGGGAAAGAGCGTAAATCTGGAAAAAAATGAAACAATACTTTTAAGATAGATGGAACCTAATATTAGACAGTCCGCTCCGACTCAAATCTGAGACTTTGAGTGTTGGATAGTGGAATTTAACACTGTACCCGGTCTAGTAACGAGAGCGACAAAATGAAAACGTCCCCGAGTGAGAATAGAACCTACTACTATCCCATATAAAATGAGATACTTTGCTTCAGAACCACGACGACCTAATTTTAAAATATATTAACAAGATCTCCCTTTTAAACTCCTTGTTATTACACATTTACATTCAAACTTCAAACCAGAACGTTGTACGAACTGTGCTCTAATACCTCCCTCATTAGCAACTGGACGAAGACCGCGGAAAGTTAATAAGATTTATGCTCATTATGATTTTTTGTCGGCATCCTTTGAGACAAAAGCTTAATTAATGCTAATTCTACTTTTATTCGTCTCTCTGTTAATGTTCATTTGCCTTACCTGTGAACTCTGTTAGACATTTTATGATTAAAATTAAGCTGATTAGTGTTTTTAAGCATTTTATTTTTAATGTAATATATATATATATATATATATATATATATATATATATATATATATATATATAATATATATATATATATATATATATATATATATATATATATATATATATATATATATATATATATATATATATATATATATATATATATATATATATATATATATATATATATATATATATATATATATATCTCAGATTTTGATTTCTTCTTGGTAAAAATTTTAGTTTTATTAGTCATAGTGAAAGTCTCTAAACAGCATAAGCAAGTAAATCTATGCTGGCTATGTAATTGTAAATTAAGTAGATTTTGATGCGTATATTAGTAGAATATATTTTTATATGTATAAAAAAGTATCACAAGTTATAGCGTGATTTTTACAATACAATAAACTGTTTGCCGTTTACTGAACCAAGAAAAAGTAAAATATCAGTAGAAAATTTATAAAAATATCAACGCAACGGGATTTGAACCCATCATCTTTTGGAAAACGTCCGAGCGCTCAAAGTCGCGACGTTCAATTTAACAACTTTAATTTTACTATTGTTAATAAAGAAATAATATAAATATAAATATAAATTGTTAATAAAGAAATAATATAAATATAAATAATAATAATATAAATATAAAGAAATAATATAAATATAAATATATTACAAAAATTAAAGGATAGTCCCTAAATCTTTCCTGTAAATTCAAACGCAGTCGCAGGCAAATGCTAGTAAAATATAATTTAACTCTTACGAATCCTCGCCGGGAGTTAGTAATAAACCTATTTGATGGTTTTCCTTGATTACGGGGACATCTCCCTCAGAAAATTACATTTGGAACCATTTTAACGTGCGAAATTACTTTGCAGGTATATTTTAAGACTTGGAAACGAACGTAGTAACGTGAATTTCAAAGATAATTTATAATTTTTATGTATTATATATATACAAGAAAGGAAATATTTTAGCCTGGACAAGAAATTTGAAGGACCGTCGTGGCGCAGAGGCGCAACGTCTACCTGTAACGCAACGGTTTCTGGGTTCGATCCCCAGTCGGAGAAGATGGATTTTTCTATTTCCATTTTCTTCGCTCTGGCAAACTTAGCAAAGGCGGAAAGCGGGGATGGAGAAAGCAGAGACTGCAACGGAGTGTCATAACACTAGGTTCCCACGGCCCCTGCAGTCCCTCAGCCTACCCTGCCATGTGCGGGATAATGTGTAAAGCTAAAAAAAAGAAATTTGGGAAAAAAGTTATTGTATAAATTTTGTGTGTACTTAAAAGTGCTATACACTTTTAAGTACATACATAATATGAACATAAAAAATATATGTCACGATAAGAGTTTCAATATCAGGTAGTGGTCGTATAGTCTCTTTAATATCAAAATTACTTTCTAAGACTAAAATGGAATTTTATATATTTAGATTAAGAAATTGTAGTTAAACAATTCACGCGGAAAATGGTGTTTGAGAACATATTCAAAGACTTTCAAGGCATGTACAAGTCAAGGAAACAGTAACTCAACTATCAAGTGCTACTACGTAAACTATGTCGGTTAGACGTGTTTAAATAAGATTTTATGAAAAAAATAACAACAATAACTTGTCTCACTAATTATGCGTTAAAAAGTTCTAAATTTTACAAAATGAGTTGTGCGTAATGTTATTTTGTATTTAATTTTATCATTTGCTTTCTATGCTTCCTTTGTTTTTAAAATAAGAATTAATATCTTTTTGCAAATTTATTTGTATATAAATGTAAAAGCAGTGATGTGTTACGTCAATCAACAAGCAATGTCTTCGTTTAATGTAGTGTCTTGACTCTAAATTCTCTCTGTCTACCCTTCAACTAATAATGTGGGATATATACTACTAATATGGAATAAAGCGTGAATCTGAATAAAAAAGCAAAAAATATAGAAAAGGAGTGTTAAAATATTACCGTATGTATAAAGTTTGCACACCTAAACAAATGGCGTACATTCCTTTCGTTCTAAAGCATAGTTGTACAAGAATCCTCTGAAACGTTTCAGTTGCATAGCTTTGAGGGATACTTGTAAAAATGTTTGAATAGCAACGTTATTTAACGAAGTTATATATATATATATATATATATATATATATATATATATATATATATATATATATATATATATATATATATATATATATATATATATATATATATATATATATATATATATATATATATATATATATATATATATATATATATATATATAAAAATCTGCTTTATATAAGCTATGCTCATTGCCAAAGTAAGATAAAACCTTCATTGTATTCCAAATAACACCAGTTATAGAGAGAAGAGCTGAGAACAGTGTCAAGAGGCTTTATCCAAAAACCAAGCGCTTCGTTTCTATTCCATAGCTACTGTCACAAGAGCTCTAGCGTTAAAGATCATAGAAAACGTTAACTTGATAACTTGGCAAGGTGGGAAATCATATTAAATTTTGAATGAAAATTGACTAAGTTATTAAGCTTTGTTATGTAATATATGTGACGAGCACTAGTCCACAATTTACGTATACTATGAAACGTAAAACCTTTTATTTTCTCGTTCCTGTTTTTTTTAGGAAATCATGTCAGGTTACAGATATTCGTCATTGCATTCCTTCGATTGCAATCTGTCTGTTACTTACTCTGTAACGAAATAATGTAAATAAATAATAAAAATGACACGACCTTTTGTCATTAAATTTGAACGTTTGAATTTTCCTATCAAATTCAACTAAACTACTACCAAATAGATATTTTACATGCATATTATTTGTTGTGATGCACGGTACTAATTAACGGTTCCAGTCACTTCAGCAACTTAGATTGTGTCATGAGATATATAGAACTGTGAGTTATTTCGATACCGTAACGTATAGTCGGGGGTGACAACTAGTTATATATTAAATTTTACCTTACTTTAATTGATAACATATGTTACGTGTTTACAAGCGTAGGTAGCTTTAAAGAGAGCTCATACCCGCAAAACACATGTAAGTATTTAAAAACAGTGAAGTAAGGTATAACGAAGTATATTAAACGTGGTTAAGTAAGTAAAATGCGTTAGGAAAAAAAGTGTAAGTATTAAAAAACTATAATAAATTGGGATAAACTTAATACTAATATGGACTCATAGCTTTCATTTTTAGTATACAAATATTATCGAAGCAAGCAGGAGCTTGCTTTAGTTCCTTTATCCTTCTTAGCTAAGTCAAGTACGGTGTAAACTGTGTGTTACCTTGAATACGTATGGAAAACAGAGTGTTTCAACACTATTTCATTTTAACTACCCTGCTATAGGCGAGATAAAGCTAGCATAATATACAATATCTTGCTACACGCGGTACCTTACAGTCCATATTTTGTGCACATAAAGTAAATAAATAAACAATGTTTTTATACAAACATGACATAGTTCCCCTCAAAGCTGTGTAACTGAAACATTTCAGAGGATTTTTGTACAACTGTAAGACTGTATTTAGAACGAAAAGATATGTAAATACTGTACATGGATATAGTAATATTTTAACGTCGTACTTCTTCCTTTCCCCATTTCTTTCTACGTTTTGTTTATGCCAAGAAACGATTAACTAAAAAGTACTAAAAAATGATATTTTAAAAACTTATATTTCGTGCTTAAAGGAAGTACAACTCCCTTATAAAGTTAAAGTTACATTAAATTACTATGTAATATATTACTATTGGGTAGTGGTCTTTAAATAAAAAGCCTTAAAAAGCTTTGAACATATACAAAATCATGTTAATTAAATTATTAAGAATTTGTTTTATATAAGCAATTTATTCCTTGAATAATAAATGGGCCAATATTAGTAATATTTTCTTTCCATAAAACAAAAAAAAACTATTTTTTCTTAATGAAAATAATTTTATTTATATTATATATATTTTGAAAATAAAGGCCGTCTGATTCCAAGACGATGGTTTCTGGTTCGATTTCCACTAGATTGAATAAAGTATTTTAAATGATTTCACTCTTCGAATTCAGTCAATTCAATTTTTTAGTTTACCTACTTTGAAAGAAAAGGCGCAGCGTTGAATTTCACGACTCAACAAACTTTTCTTGAATTCGTATAGACAGCCTTGCAAGATAAATTGTATAGTAGCCAAAAATTATTTTAATAAATTCGAACGCATAACTACAGCATGCAAAAAATACGCCCAACAGTTTCAAAATTTAATAACAGAAAGTAAATCGTATGAAAATGCCTATAAAGCAAACTAAAACATTACTTATCTCGGTGAAAGCGAGGGCCGGCCGAGGTGACTTCGGTAAATGACAGTACTCCGGTCCCATAACGCTGTTTATCCTCTTTCCGCTCCAAACAAATGTTTTGCGTCAAAATAAAAGGCAGACAGAAAAATATTTTTTGTACGCGAATTTATTTATGGACTTAGCTAGATCTTAATGTTTCTAAGGGAGAGGTTGTTACTATGAGTATAACTTTGAGTGTAACTATGTATATTAATATGAATAAATACTCATGTCTTTTTTGTAGCTCTAATTTAAATGATTGCAATATATTTGCTCGTCGTCGTTGCGCAGAGTACACCAACTCGGGGAGGAAGAATTATTTCATTTATATTTTCTTCGCTCTAAGCGAAAGCGGCGTTCAGTTCCTCCATTCAACACGTAATGCCTCTTAAAGTAAAAAGCTGGGAATGGAGTGTTTTAACACTAGGTTAAGATGAAACTCTAGTCTAGTAACTGGTTGGTGGTTTACATCTCAAATTGAATAACAGAATTGAACGAAATCTCTATTTTTCTATACTTTCTAACGAAAAAATAATTTTAAATATTATCGATCTCTCGAATGTCGAACGTATTTACACCCATTCGCAGTTACTTAGACGTGTATTTATATACCTGAAGAATTTGAATTTACCTAATCTTAGATAGTATTAGCTCAGATTGAAATATATTATACTATAATATTTTTGTGTATATTATATATAACATTTTGGTATTTTTAACTTTAATATTTATATACAACATAGATTATTTATACGTTGCATAGTTTATCTTAGAGGGGTAACTTTATATTGGACTTATTGGACGTAACACACTGGTCAAGTGGACTCAGTACAAAACAGTTCATTATTTTTATGTTAAGAAACGCACGAAGGCCTAGTAACAGAAAGTCATATAAATTTTCAATATCAATTTAAGAAGGCGCAAACAATATACGAGAAAAGTTAAAATATATTCCAAGATCACAGAAATAAGTGACAAATCGTCAAAAGTCAAGTAACATCTGAAACTCTTCAAAATACTTGGTACGAGTTTGAGTGAGAATTTCACGTTGCGAAAAGAAGATTATGAATTCGCGCGAGCAATATGAATGGTTAAATTGACAACATTTAAATGCGAGACGAAGACAACATATAGAAGTTTAGTTAATTCCTTGACATAATAAAGGTGTTACAAAGTTCTTAACGAGTATGAGTTTGGTACTCACGTAGGATACAACTTTTGATACCCGAAATGTTAATTTTATCTCTATTGAGTATTTAATATAAACATATTATATAATGACTTTATTCATTTGATATATTTAAATAGTAAACATTTAAAAACTATTTCCTTGCTCAACGTGGTGCAGAATAACACTATCTGAGGGCAAAGGAATCGTTGTAGCTTACATATATATTTTTAATATATAATTGTTGGATTTAGATATGAACATACGTACACGCACACACTCACATACATACACAGACATATAGGCATATACATACATATACACGTAGTCACACACACACACACACACACACACACACACACACACACACACACACACACACACACACACACATGCTCACGAACAATTACTTACAAACTACCACGCACACATATACAAGCTTAATAACCTACCTTAATTAACAAAAATATTTAAAATATTTTTTTTTACTATTTTACTACAACGAAGCAGTATTTTAGGAACATTATATATGGAAGAGCGGAGTCTCCTAAAACAAGCTTTCCAGTTAATTCATTTTTTTTTTCAAAATCCGAGTAAAAAAATATGACTTTAAAAACTATATGAAATCAAAGATTAAATGTAATTTACGATAACCAATATTAAGGAAAAACAAATGTAAAAGTCCTTTACTAAGTAAAGAAAACAAATGCACAATATTATGATATGATATAAACATGTTAAAATATTGAGACACTTTCATTAAGTGCTCTCAATCAGAATTACGCTCGAGTGCCTTTTACTATGAAATTAATGAATTAATAATCACAATATATTATATTAAAAATATGTTTGTTTGTCGTGGCTAGTATATTGTATTTCCAAAAAAGAACAACATATAATATATTAAGTAATTTATTCACTTTGTGTTTCGTTACAGTGATCTCATTCTGCAGAAGCGTTAGGTTACGCCATACAGTAGTCTCACATTTGGATTTAATTTTGTTTAAGTTACATGAAAATTGCAATTATTAGTTTTCTTTTACAATAATTTTACTAAATTACATGAAATATTTATTGAAATCCTGTGTAAGAATAAAAAATATTTTTAATATGTTACTATTATAATAATATATAAGAATAAAGTTTTAGGCCCCGGTTCGTGTTGTTACAGAATTTTTATGAATATATATATATATATATATATATATATATATATATATATATATATATATATATATATATATATATATATATATATATATATATATATATATATATATATATATATATATATATATATATATATATATATATATATATATATATATATATATATATATATATATATATATATATATATATATATATATATATATATATATATATATATATATGTTTTTCTTTCTGGCTTATAATCAAAAACTTTAATTTTTCCAAAATAAACAAAAAACTTACTTAAAACTTAGTGTTGTCTATCTGTGTGTTGCTACCAAAGCGATGAAATGAAAATACTTCCTTCATCCGAGTGAAAATCGAACCCACACATCCGCCGTGGTTAAAATCAACAGCTTCTATTTTCAGAACTAGTCTTAAGAAAAATAATTTATAATTATGTTTATTATATTAAGAGAATATAGGATTATGTTACATGGGAGGAAAAGTTGCCAAAAATTGCCCCATCCATTATTTAAGGAGTGTAAGATATATATGCAGGTAGAGCTATAACAATATATCAGTTAGTAAAGCAAAGTGCCAAATGATTTTGATAACGTAGTGGGTTCTGTATTATTTTTTTTTCATTAAATATGCGACAACCAACCACCTATTAATATTTCATGTTGTAATTTAATGTAATTTTTTAAAAGTAAAGTTTTACTTAGTTTTAGCACAACTTCAATGTTTAAAATATAAATTATTATTTTAAAAACAATTGACCTAATTTTATGTATATCATATATATCTTATATCTTTATATATATCATAACATACGTAAGCTGTTTCCAGCATAAAAAATAGGTATAATACCTATTTTTTATGCTGGAAACAGCTTACGTAAACTACTCATAAGCAATACTGTCGAACTCATCTTAAAAACTTACGGGAAACCTATCGAAATACATAGGGAATTGTTAAAATTTCACTAATGTTTTGCTCTTTAATAAGTATTATGTTTCTTTAAAGCCACCTACATACTTTTCAAGACAATATTTATTGTTATGTGAGATATCTTATTAACGAAAGCAACTTGCCACTTCACCTTAGTAGTAGAAATAACCATGAGTTGTGACACATGACACATTCTAAGTGGCTAAGCTGATTTAAACAGTATCTATTAACAAGCTGTCAATGTCGCTTTAGTACTGTACCTTATTTTAGTTAAAATAGTTGGTGTTCCTTAACATGGGACTAAATGAACCCTAGAAACGAAAGATATATCCACTTACTTAAGATATAAATCTTATTGTTATGTAACTACAAATTATTATCACCTGCTGAGCCCGTTTGAGTATTAGATTATATATATATATATATATATATATATATATATATATATATATATATATATATATATATATATATATATATATATATATATATATATATATATATATACATACATATATATATATATATATATATATATATATATATATATATATATATATATATATATATATATATATATATATATATATATATATATATATATATATATATATATATATATATATAATAATAATAATAGTTTATTTGCTCGAATATGGGTTAACAAAGGTATTTCAAAGATTTTCACTGGTCCAACATATTCTGCCGATTTGGCGTGCAAATATTTTTAATGAACTAAAAATACTATTAATGAATTTACTTCAATTACAAATATAAAGTTTATAGTTTTACAATTTAAATAAATAATTATCAATATCATCATTATAAATTAATAGTTATTTGTCAATTAATTCAAATAAAATTACAATATTATTTATAATTTAAAATTTGTCGTTAAAAAATTCATTTATACTATAATACAGTTTATCTATCAGTAATTTAAAACAAAAATTCTTAAATAAATTTAGAGACAATTCTTTACAATTTTTGGGTAGGTGGTTGTAAATGCGTATGGCCATGCAATATACATTGTTGTGATACAAAGCTAATCGTTGAGCTGGAACATACAGTTTGTCCTTAAATCTGCTACACGTATTCATTACATCACAATTTCGTTTAAACAAATAAATATTTTTATGAACAAATATACTAATTTCATATATGTATAGGCAAGGAACAGGTAATATATTTAGACTTTTAAATATGGGTTTACAGCTCTCAGTGAAATGAATATTATAAATAGTTCTTATACATTTTTTTTGTGTCCTAAATGCAACATGCAAGTCCACAGAATTACCCCATATTACAATACCATATCTTAGCAAAGATTCAACATATCCATGGTAAGCTGTAATTGCTGCTGTAACAGAGATTATTTGGCTTATACGCCTCAATGCATATATAAATTTATCAATCTTGGTACATAAATTTTCAATATGATTCTTCCAGTTACAATATTTATCTATTATTATGCCCAAAAACTTTGTATTATTAGCTTCTAATATATCAGTGTTGTCAAAATTAATTTTAATGGCCTGTAATTTACTTTTATAAGTTTGAAATGTTATAAAATTTGTTTTGTTTAAGTTGATTTTTAAATTATTTGCTTTAAGCCAATGAATTACTTTTACTAGAGCTAATTTTAGTTTTTCTTTTAAATTCGTATGATTTTGACATTTAATTAGAATAGTCGTGTCATCAGCAAAGAGAATACATTCATGCTTTATGTGATCAGGAAGATCATTGATATACAAAATAAATAGTAAGGGTCCCAATATACTACCTTGAGGCACTCCAATATTCTTATTAGTGTAATCAGATCTATGAGTTATTTTATATTTATTAACTATACTATCTAGTACAACACACTGTTTCCTATCTTTTAAATATGATTCCAACCATTTATTTGCATTTCCTCTAATGCCGTAAAAATATAGTTTATCTAGTAAAATTTTATGGTTTACGTGATCAAAGGCTTTACTCATGTCAAGAAATAGGGCCACAGGGATGGTACCCGCATTTATGCAATCAGTAATACTTTTAACTAGAGAAAAGCATGCATTTGTTGTAGAATTATTTCTTCTAAAGCCGTATTGTTCAGATTTTAATAATTTACTGGAAACAATAAAATTGTAAATTTTATGATACATGATTTTTTCGAATATTTTAGATATAATTGGAATCAATGTGATAGGTCTATAATTATTAATTTCTGTGGCATCTCCCTTTTTGAAAAGAGGCTTCACTAAAGAGTATTTGAGTTGATTTGGAAAGTGTCCTTGTTGCAACGATAAATTTATTATATGACAAATAGGGAAGGCGATAATACTAGCACTATATTTTAAAATCTTTGTATTTATTTCATCATATCCTGTTGCATTCGTATTTTTTAAAGATAAAATAATTTTATAAATATCTATATTATTGAGTGGGGTTAAAAACAAACTTTTAGGATTAAAGGGGATATTGTAACAGTATGCTCTTTCAGGCGCTAAGGAATTTTCGATGCTTAAGAAAAATCTATTGAAATGTTCGCAAATTTGATTCGGATTTGTATAATCTTTATTATTATGTTTTATTTTCTGTATTGTTTTACATTCATTGTCATGTTTGAAATTATTTTTGATGATTTGCCATGCTGATTTACATTTATTTTTAGCTTTACTTATATTTCGATTATTGTCTATACGTTGTGCATTTTGAATACATTTTTTTAAAATTGTTGAGTATTTCCGATAGTTATTCTTATTATTTCTTTTATTGCTTCTACACGAAATATATTTAAGATACAAAAAACGCTTCTTAACGCAACAACGACGAAGACTACTGGTAAGCCATTTATTCTGATATTTTTTGTTTGAAATTTTTACGTATATTTTGGGGAAACATAAATTATAAAAAAGAATTATAGTGTCATAAAAAATATTAAATGCCCTTTCTGTATCATTTTCGATATAAATTTCATTGAAAGATAAAGCAGACATTGCATCCAAAAATTTTTTTATGTTGTCCCTTCCATAATCTCTTCTTTCTTCAAACCAAAATTTATAATCATGTTTTATTTCATTCTTAATTTTTATCTCAAACTTAATAACTTGAGCAGTTTCGTGATCAGATAAAGCTAAATAGTAAAGATTTGAGTCAACATTGGTTTCTAAATTACTTACTATTAAATCAAGACATGCTTCTTTTCTTGTCGGTTTAGCTATATGGTTTTTTAAAATTGTGATTGTTTAGTATTGACATTAATTGATTCGACAATTTTGTCTTTTTCATAATGTCAATATTCCAATCTCCACAAATAACTATCTGTTTTTTTAAATTCCTATTATATTTGTTTATAATTAATTCCAATTCTCGAAAAAACATATTAACATTTGATCCTGGCGTTCTATATATACAAATTACTATAAGACTATATTGTGATAATTCTATGGCACATGCTTCAAAATCATATATAATATTAGGGACGTGAATTGGCAAGAATTCAAGATTATTTTTTAATAATATACAGGAACCTCCTCTTTTTACATTAGGACGCGAAAAATAATTTGCTAATTTATAGTTTTTAATTCTAAAATTTGACTCGTGTCCTTTCTTTAAGAATGTTTCAGTCAAACATATAATATCTATAGCACCTATTTTATTTTCAAGCTCACTTAATGCAATTTCAATAAAATCTTGTTTGTGTAAGGCACCAGCTATATTTTGATGCAGAATAATTAAGCTATTGTGTTGAAAAACGAAAAAAATCTGTAGCATTAGTTTGCGTTTTTGTATTTTTATTAATTTTATTTTTATTTATTTGCTCAAACAGGTAAGGTATTGTTCCTTTTTGTGGTTTTTTTAGTTCTATATTTTTATTGCATGTATTGTGGTTTTTAATTTGTTGTGAACTTTTATTAAAATAAAATGGAATTGTACCTTTTTTCGGCAAATTTTTTTTATTATTTTTATCCTTATTATTATTTTTTAATGTTATGTTTTTTTTAGAGTAAAAATTTAAGGGTTTATTTATGTAAGTATTTTTGTAATGAATGTAATCAATTTCCACACTTATTTTGAAACAGAGCCATGACATAAGATCTTCGAAATTATATAGTATTTGTTTATTGTAACTAGGAGATTCAATAAATTTACAATTCATAAAATTTTGCACAATTAACTTTATGTTATGATTTAACAAATTTTCATTTAAGCGCGAATTACGATTTACATTTAATACAAAAACGTGATATTTTTTTAACTTGTGCAATGCATGACATAACTCTGAAAAGACAATGTAAGGATTTTTGTCGTTTGAACCAACTGCTAATACAATAATATCCTCATTACACAAATTTTGCAATATATTATCGCAACTACTAAGGACCTGTTCACAGGTCGCATATGGTTTTACCCAAGATGATATGGTATAGATATCGTTTTCTATTTGGCTTCGATAATTTCTCAATTTTGTTGAAAATCCCTGCACTTGTTCATCACCGAGAATTATAAGTTTAGCCTTGTTCATTTCTTTGTTATTGGTCTTGTTAGAAATATTACATTTTTTGCAAGTTAACTGCGCCACCCAATGTCTCGTTGTGAAAAGTACATACTTTATCATTGTTATTTTCCACATTCGTATCTGACACAATCTTTGCTAGATCCAACTCTTTGTTATTATTTTCAGTAAGTCTTTGATTACAGATTGTTTTTGCTACTGGCGTTTGGAAAAGTCTTTTTGGCATGCTGACATAACTTTTGTTATTTGTAATAGGAAAATAGCAAGAAGATCTCGGTATTTGATTTATTACATGTCTGTGTCGTGGTGTTGAAAAGAACTTATTTGCAACATTACCTTGTATCTTGGCTAATTGTAATGGAGATTTATACGATTGTATGTTAGTACCATAATGATCCTCAATCATTTTTTTCAGTTTGCTGTTTTCAGCCTTTATATTTTGAAGTTCCTTTTTTAAGTCTTCTACTTGTTGCTTAAGATCGTCTAAGAGATACTCGTCCATCTCCGATTTTGTCAAATTTTTAGAAGTCGTGATCTGGACTGAACGGACAAAGGATTCTTGAGGAGAAGAAGACGTATATGATATATCAGAATCAGAATCATAATTTTTTCGAAGTTTTCTAATTGTTACGTTTTCCATTTATAATTAATATTTATAAATTATTATTTATAAAAAAAAATACATAAAAAAGATAAAAAAAAAATATAGAAAAATAGAAAAAAGAACTTCTGCGGATCACCGTGGATTAGAACTCTCAACACTCAACGCATTGATAATCTATTTCTCATAGTGATTCCGTTACACCAATGCTTATATAACTCGAGCGTTCTAATTATGTTAGTTATTGAAATTCTTATAATTCTTCGAAGCAATGTAATCAGGTAACCATAAAAATCGTAATCATGATATACCGACGGTTTATATACTTCTATTACAAATAAAGTAAATTTATTTGTAACTGCACAATTTCCTTCTTTCTTTTCACTTTTCTGTTCTAGTAAATAGTAACAATAACTTTAATTAGTATAGAAATTAAGAAAAAAGAACTGTTTCTGTTGTTTTTATCACTTCACTATTACACTTTTATTTGTTCCAGTTTCCCGTAGCCTTTGACTTTTTATATTTATTTTGAACACTTATAATGTTAATTCACATAATATTATTTCACTTTTTGTAGTTTTAAACTTTTTTTAAAAAATATTTTATAATTAAATACGCAGAGCAGCTCAGAAACTGTGTTGACATGATCGTCTCCATTATCCGTGAACTTGAGAATGAACTTGAGAATCGACGAATAATTAATTAACGATGCCAAAATTGTGCATGTGTTTGTGCACTTTTTGCAGATATATATATATATATATATATATATATATATATATATATATATATATATATATATATATATATATATATATATATATATATATATATATATATATATATATATATATATATATATATATATATATATATATATATATATATATATATATATATATATATATATATATATATATATATATATATATATATATATATATATATATATATATATATATATATATATATATATATATATATATATATATATATATATATATTTATTAAACTTGAATATTTGATATTTAATGCAGCTTGAAATGTCTTCACTGAAGGACCAAACATATTTTTTACTTACACATCAAGTAACGGAACCTCTATCGTAGATTAAATATATTTGTATATAGAAAAAATAGGTACCTGTAACGCGACGGTTTCTGGGTTCGATCCCCAGTGGGAGAAGATGGATTTTTCTATTTCCATTTT
Source organism: Dione vanillae (assembly GCA_037178615.1). Taxonomy (NCBI): domain Eukaryota; kingdom Metazoa; phylum Arthropoda; class Insecta; order Lepidoptera; family Nymphalidae; genus Dione; species Dione vanillae. The sequence continues at coordinate 54,033 of JAZFAU010000027.1, forward strand.
CTCCGCTTTGGCAAACTAGGCAAGGCGCGGCGTTGAGTTTCGCCACTCAACATGCAATGACACATGGGACAGAGAAAGCAGGGACTAAGCAACGAAGTGTCGTATCACTGGGTTCCCACGGTCCCTGCAGTTCCCTCTGCCTACCCTGCCATGTGCGGGATAAAGCGTGAAGCTAAAAAAAAATATTATCATTATGTTGTTCGAAATAACGAATGAATTGTTGGAGTTTGCTGTTAGGAGATGTTTTTCTTTGTCATATATTTATATTTATGCTATATATTTCACAAATTAAGTACGGTGGCAGCGGAGGATCCAAAAAAAACCAAATCTTTAAACTTATTTATTAAAAAAAAATATTACATTCTAACTTATAACTAAAAAGGTGACTACTTGCTCGATGCTAGAGACAAGAGTGTCTTATAATTGAAATTACTTATTAATATATAGTTGAAATTATATTAATTAAAAGAATACATGGAAAATGCCTTTGAGTGTTAAATTACATGCCGCTATTATTCTTAGATCTGATACAATAGTGAACAAGTTATGCGGAGCCTGACTAATTGAAATTATATTAAAAAGAATACATAGAAAATGCCTTTAAGTGATAAATTACATGTCGCTAAAATTCTGCGATCTAATGTAATATTGAACAAATTATGTGGAGCCTGACTAAGCGATCCCAGGGTAGTGTGGGTACGTAACACACATATAAACATTTTTTTATATAAATTGATGAATGTTATATAAAACATATATGTATATGTAACCCTATCCTTCACTAGTAGTTTACATGTATGCGAAGTCCAGAACTCCACTAGAAAAGGATAAGTGCCATAGTTTACATGTTTAGGAGAGATGGGACCGACAAATATTTGGGCGACGAGTTGTTTAAATTACTTGATTAATTCATTATATGTGATACAATTTAGTTTTATAACCTTTGATAATGGATGTGATAGAAATACAATTTCTGTTCCGTGGCCTGCTGATGCTATACACATTTAGTCATTTACGAAAATAATATAATTATTTATTAATTACTATAGATCATAATTGTCTTTAACGGAAATATATTTTTTATTCTATTAAATTTGTAGATTTTTAAATTCTAAAGATTGCCAATCTGTGTTAGTTACATTGTATCATAAAACAACTCATATGTTGTATACACAGCTAAATAATCATTAAAAATAAGGAAAAAAAATAAGAATATTTACTTTTCAGAGATTTAAAATGCACGATTCTTTCATAATGTGTCATAAAAGAATTATAATATTAACGTAAATAGCACGTGAACATGTGACTCTTGTTCTCCCGGAGAACGTGTATGAAGAGGCTAATGACAGTGGACAAAATACAAAAAAAAAATACAAAAAGTTTTTATTTTTCTCTCACAATTATCAAGCTTACACAAATTGTGGTCACTACATAGTTGATTGATTGTGGTACATAGTTCACACACTAAATTACAAGGTGAAAGAGGTATGCAGTGTTAGCTTGTACAATAAATGAAGAACAACTTGCTGCAGATTTAATGCTTTAATGTTAAAGAGTGGTCGGCGTTCGATACAAAAGTGAGTCTTAAATAATCACACCGGTGGTAACGTCACTTGCCAAAACGAATAATATCTATGTAGGTAGTTGAATAATCAAATATGTAGGTATTAAATATGTAACTCACGAGCTTCAATATATTTATAATTAATATATAGCTATAAGCAGGGACAGCCTACCCCGCTAGGTATATAGCGTGAAGTTGTGTGTGTGTGTACAGTTATAAATAAAGATATCCTATAATACCATTTTATTAATTACGAGTGAGTCGTTCGCGGACGTTACTTTAATGTAATATGCATGTATTGTACACAGATGTCGTTTAAATTATTTATGAATGGGGATAAAAACATACACGTATATAATTGAAAACTATCATTTATTTTCCTGAAAGAAATATGCCTCGAAAAAGGCGGAAAGCGGCGACGGAATAAAAGCAGGGACTAAGCAACGAGGTGTCTTTACACCAGGTTCATATGGTTCCTGCAGTTCCCTCTGTCTACCCTGCGATATGCAGAATAAGGCGTGAAGTTAAAAAAAAAAAGGAAAAAATACTTTGGAAATCACAAAGTAACCACTTCATTATATTATTTAACTAATAGTTATTAGAAAGAAAAATCGCTTCTTTTATTATATATTATTTGTATGTATTTCATATAATATTATTTGTTTAGTTACTTGGTTTCTAAATATATATACATAATCATTTGTTAATATTTACACGACCGCCCGCTTCTCTCATTAGATTCTTTTGATTAGGTTGCCTGGAAAAAGTCATTTAGACATAAAGCAGCCTTTTCACATTTTCTAATCAATTGAAATGCTTTGTTAAAAAAAAATATTTAACATATTTGGGATAAAATAAATTATTTTCCAGCTTCACGCTCATAACAGAGTAAGCAAAGGTAACCGTAGGAACCGTGGTAACCTAGTTCTAAGACACTCCGACTTCCGCTTTCCTCCTTTCGGGGCATTGCGTATGGAGTGGCGAAACTCAACGTCGCGCTTGCCAAGTTGCGTAGAAAATGGACAAAATAAAATAATCCATCCAGGGATCGTTAAAAGGCAGTCGCTGCGCCTTTGTGCTACGACAGATCATATTTTATCTTATGATGTTTAAAAAAATCTATAATAGCAAGCATATACATATTATCTTTAAGCACGCTTCATCGAAATTTAATTTCTTAAATGAATCATCGTGTAATTCTAGTTCAATTCACTAAACAAATGTTCCTTCTACATACATGCATAACTTAGCTACGTCTAGTATGTCTTACATAAGTGAGCTTTGAAATTCCTTGCATTGTTCGCATATCACATACGTATACCTACGCTTAGAGTATAATGGGATTGTAACGGATTTAAATCTGCATGAAAGTTTTATTTATCTTTTTATTTGAGCTTCACTACAGAAAGAAGGTAGAGTCAAGACTCTCTGTATTTTATTTTTATCCAAATTTGAAACATTTCGTTTTGAATTGTGGATTTTAATGAAAATAATAACCCCTGGATGGTATAGAACTCCCAACTTTTGTTAGCTAGACGCTGTATTAATGCCCCTACAAATTTTCTTAATCTTATACCGAATAACTACGAAAGACACTGTTCATCTTATAAGATATTAATATATCATAATAGCAGTAAAGCCTTTTATTAAGTGACTGTAAAGCAAATTGAAAACGGTGAACTTGGCGGCATATTGCCCATAATTCAGGCGGCGTAAGGCGAAAAATTGTCCTTTTTTTCATAAGTAAATATCTATATATCACTGATACAAATATTTATGGAGCGAGCAAATTGCCTTCACTCCGCTCATGTAGCGTGTACCAGATATTTTTATAAATGGCTATTGTATTAGATAAATAATGGTCGACGCGAGAGGGTCTAGTTTATTTTGCGTTTTGTTATAGGATGTGTTTATTATTATTAATATGCTTATATTAATAAAGTAAGGTAGCTAGTAGGAGAGTCGTCGTGGCACAGTGGCACAGCGATTGACGCGTTGTAGGTTCGATTCCCACTCGTAGAAAATTAATTATTTTCATTTTAACAAGACAAATAGCGGCGTTGAGTTCCGAAATTCAAGAAAGCGGCGTAGAAAAAGGCGGAAAGTGGAGAATGGAGCATAATATGTTCATTCTTACCCTGTTACGTGTGAAATAGTATCTGTTTGTAACACTCAAGAGGTGTAAAAATGAATAAATAATTTTAAATTGTTTTTTTTTGACGTAGGTCATTTATAACAGAGTAATTCATTTAATTACAATATTTAGAATGTTAGAAAAGCGTGTAATGTTTTATTTTATGATTATATGAATTATATTTTAAGAATATAGATATTTAAAGAAAATATATATTAATACAAATTTATTATACATCTTATCAATTTAAAATTGAACTAAACATGCAGCTTTACCTTTATGTATATGTATGACAAATTACACAGGGGAAGTGTTTGAAATATACTTTTGATATCAAGTCGAGTAGGTTACATCGAAATATATAGAGCCCTTACTTTTTCTTGATTTTTGTGTTTATATATAGCATATAAACAAAAATCGAGAACAAATAAAGGCTTACGTTAAATGATTTATATGATTTTTCTCAAAATATAGATGAAATGATCCAAAAGATTTTTCTTATAAATTAATTTCTTATGAATTAATGAGTAATAAATTAATTTCATTTATTAATTTGAGGTTAATTTTCAAAATATTTCCATGAACACTTAGTATTCATCCTTGCTCGGGCCATACAAAACTCTTTACGATTATTACAATTAATTTTTTATATAACGTCATAAAGTGACTGCCATACACCTGTCTGGTCTCTCAATTTTGTCCCTAATAAATTATTTGCGGTTGACGCAGATGTGACAAGGGTTTCTGAGATATAGGACCATAAAGATAATAATAATATTCTAATATATGCTGTAATATTAAAGGGAATAAAGGCTAATTTTGCAAAATTAAATTGGGTTTGGTAGAATGTTCGTGAATGGTGTAGAAGCCTTAGTCACTTTGAGGAATGGTTCCAAAAGTCAAAAAGTCCCATTGTGAAAGTATTACTTGATTTAACATGATATTTTAAATTTATTTTTAGCTCCATACTATGTCTTTTATAAGCAGACCAGTGTAAGGGAACCTGGTGTTTTGAGGAAGTGTACCCTGAGTGGGAATCGAATACACACTCGTCGCGTTTACAATCAAAATCAGGAGGCTGCATAAAAATGGCCACATACATACATGTTAAATTAAGTTTTTTTAGCAAATGCTAGTCTAGACTGATCTAGTTTAAGTCTACTTTTAAGATAACCTAGTCTGCTAGGTTTCATTATATGAATAATTAATGGATAAATTGAATTTATTTTGTTTATTTCTAACACACTTCTAATGAGTTCTAATATAAACATTTTTATACCTTATTTGTTTTTTATTGTTTTAAATAAGATATAGAAGAAAATTGTTAAGTGCTAGTCGAATTCGCTTACGAAGGGTTCCGTAGTAGCTAGTGATACAAAAATTTGCTGTAGCTAAATGGGTAAAAAATTAAATTCTTATCGATTCATCATATTTCTGTGTCTCTACATCGCAGTGACTTTTTCTGAAATTTTTCAAAATTACTGTTGAAACTTGGTAAGTGGTAACTTGGTAATGTATGCTCTAAACAGTACTAAGATTTTTTGACACATAAATAGACAAAAACAATACTTTTTTTACACTCAACATTTTTTTCTTTACACTAATATGAGATATAGATTAATTTGAAAATGACAAATTTAAAAATGTTCAGTATTTCTTGGTTTGATTAAAATTTTGAGGGTGATTATAAACTAAGAAACAAGTAAATTCCTCAAAAATCATTGAAATTTTTATATATTAAAGTTTTTAATAAGACCGGCGCAACGTCTGCCTGTAACGCGACGGTTACTGGGTTCGATCCCCAGTCGGAGAAGATGAAATTTTCTATTTCCATTTTCTTCGCTTTGGCATCTAAGGCAAATCGCGGCGTTGAGTTCCGCCACTCGACACGCAATGCCTCGAAAACGGCGGAAAGTGGGGATGGAGTAAGCTGGGACTAAGTAACGGAGTGTCTTAACACTAGGTTCTTATGGTTCCTGCAGTTCCCTCTGCCTACCCTGACATGTGCGGGATACAGCGTGAAGTTACAAAAAAAAATACTCAACAGATTGAGGTTCTTATTTATAACGTTTGAATACTAAGTTTCTTTGCCTTATCATGAAGCAGGGTAGGCACAGGTAATCCAGTGTCTGCCTAAACTGACTGAATTAGAGAAAAAACCGATGGCCTACTCATAATTTGAGTCATAACAACATTACACAATTTTGTTTAAAGCTAAAAATAAAGCTACTTTGAAGATTTCATAGCCGAAGCATTTATGGAAGTTTGGGGATACTTTATACTTCCGTTCATCTGTCTTTCAGAAGTAGAATTCTCGATAGAATACAAAAGTGTTGAAGTTTACACCAAGTAAACCTTAAAGACTTAAATTATAGCACAAATATAAAATAGAAGGTGGTTTGCTACATATTAGTTTAAGTACAAAGGAGAGTCGAGTAACTACCAGATATCTTTTTGCAGGAATGCATATTTAAAAATTTTTTTTTTTTAGCTTCACGCTTTATCCCGCACATGGCAGGGTAGGCAGAGGGAACTGCAGGAACTATTAGAACCTAGTGTTAAGACACTCCGTTACTTAGTCCCTGCTTACTCCGTTCCGTACCGTTGTGGCGCAGAGGCGCAACGTCTGCCTGTAACGCGGCTAACGCGACGGTTTCTGGGTTCGATCCCCAGTCGGGGAAGATGGATTTTTCTATTTCCATTTTCTTCGCTCTGGCAACTAAGGCAAAGCGCGGCGTTGAGTTCCTCAACACGCAATGCCTCGAAAACGGCGGAAAGTGGGGACGGAGTACTTAAAAAATCCTTAAATAAAACAAAGGGGGTCCACAATTATAGGCTTAGATTAGAAATATACATTGAAAGTAGTAATATTTGTTTATGGATATTTATATTTTTACATTAATATCATTTTTTTTTTCATAGTTTTCTCGTTCTAAGCGGCAATATTTTATTTGCAGCATTGCATGCGTGCATTAAAATATATTTTTTTTTAGGTTCACGCTTTATCCCGCACATGGCAGGGTAGGCAGAGGGAACTGCATCGAACGTGGGAACCTAGTGTTAAGACACTCCGTTGCTTAGTCCCTGCTTTCTCCGTCCCCGTTTTCCGCCTTTTTTCAAGGTATTGTTTGTTGAGTGGCGGAACTCAACGCCGCGCTTTGCCTAGTTTGCCAGAGCGAAGAAAATAGGAATTAGAAAAATCCATCTTTTCCGACTGGAATCGAACCCAGAAACCGTCGCGTTACAGGTACACGTTGCGCCTCTGCGCCACGACGGTCTTCACGTAAAGAAAGGGAGATTGGTGAAGTTCATATTATTAGAAAATATGTTTTTTGAATAATGTAATTATGGTTTTTTTTAAAATCATCAATCTGTAGAGACATCGGAACTCTAGTCTAATTGTATAGCTTATAAATATATACCATCGTGGCGAAAATGAATTTTTCATTTCCATTTTCTTTGCTCTGGCAACTAGACTTATATATGCGGCGTTCAGTTCAGCTACTCAACATGCAATGCCTCGAAAAGGCAGAAAGCAGGAAAAAGAGTGTCTTAACACTAGGTTCCCACGGATCATGTGGTTTTCTCTGCCTACTCTACTATATGCAGGATAAAACGTGAAGCTTAATTATATAGCTGATTTTTTTTTAACTAAGTTGTACGTATTTACCAATTCAACAATGTCCTAAAAACACATACTAGAGAACCCTAAAAATAGAAACATTTTGTAGTTTAAAAGCAATCAACCACAAGTGTTACTCAATATTATATGTATACACAAACATACATACATAGCCTAACCTAAACAAACAAGTCAATATCCATCAAAAACCAATTGCAAAGAAAGAATAAAAATACAAATTGTTTTAGGCTATCCGAAGGTCGCCTCGTCGGTAAGTGATAGCAATAGTAAATATTGAAAAAGTTATATACTTTTTTCATCTGTCCTTTTATCGGAATGTAGTTTGTAAATAGATACGATCGAACTGTCATTGGATAAATGGTTTAAAACGTACATATACAGATACATATACATATACATATACATATACATATACATATACATATACATATACATATACATATACATATACATATACATATACATATACATATACATATACATATACATATACATATACATATACATATACATATACATATACATATACATATACATATACATATACATATACATATACATATACATATACATATACATATACATATACATATACATATACGCTTTGCGCGCTTTCACATTGTGCTGTATTGCATATTGTATATTTGTGTTTATTTCAAATTTTTGTTATTCAGAATAATCCTATTTAGTACAATTTACGAATTTGGTTTTTTTACTTTTTCAGTAAAAATTTTAAACCACGTACTAGACTTTAACTTTTTAACACAGTTTTCTAGTAATATCTAAAGTAATCTACCCCAAAACCATTTTTCAATCGCATTTGAGTCGATAATGTTTAATAAAAAGAAACGTATATGCCTATGCGTAGTGTAATATTATATTACAGAAAGTAACAGCGACAGGCTGGAAGCAGGTGTCTGGTGTAATCAGGTTCCAAAATTGTATTAGGCTGGTTCCACATAAGTCTTGGTAATATATATATATATATATATATATATATATATATATATATATATATATATATATATATATATATATATATATATATATATATATATATATATATATATATATATATATATATATATATATATATATATATATATATATATATATATATATATATATATATATATATATATATATATATATATATATATATATATATATTTAAATAATCACATATATATGTTGTACATACTTAATGATATGTATTTAAAACGTACAAGTAATAAGTTCAATATATATTTTATTTGATTTACGTCCTTTAAGGCAAGTTCTGGGTAAAAAAATACTAAAATGTATGTTTTATGCATCGCCTATATAAAATAGATGGACAGAGATCTGCTTTAAAGACACACTAACTTTTGAGATAAGCGGAAATCAATGCAGAGTTTTGTTTCTTCCATATCCTATATCTCATTTGCAATCTAAAGCCAACTGTAGGTGCTATAGCTAAATACACAAAGTTAGGATTATAAGCTAAATGATACTTTAGAACAAAGATTGCTAAAGTTCCCCCATAAATACCGTCATTATAGACTCGACTTAAGTATATAAGCCATCGAGAAAAACGCGATCCAGTAATAATTCCCTCGAAACGCCTATCAACTAGAAGTTAGCATACAAATGTTCGGAGCGAGACTTACTTAGGCGATGCGAATGGAAAGTAAGGCAATTTACCAATATATTTCTATATATATTTAAATATTGTATTGGGTGTATGGGTTAAGGAATGTAATGTGGTATTGAATGCATACGTTTTTGTAATGTACGAGGTGTAAGAGTTCCTTATCTTAAGTATATATAAAGGAACTTTAACGGGTCTTTTGTACAATTATTTACCATCGTAGTAAAGAAAAAATATATATAAAGTTTCTAAATCGTTGTGAATTGAACGAGGGCCGGCTGTTTAATACTTCAAATTAAGTTTTATGATAATAGAAATTTGGAAAAAAAAATCAACGTCATAGGCAATTTGGTATATGAAAATTAAAATAAATAAATAGAATATCTAAAAACTAAACTTCTTAAACGTTGAATAAATTGATTTTTTCAACCTCTTAAAGGTTTTCTTTCAAAATGACATATACACATATAAGACATAGTATATCATTTTTTGAAATATTTAATACGAAAAACCGATAAAACGAAAGATATATAGTGTAATTTAACTTTGCTTTCTTCTTCTATGTCACACGAAGATTTCTATGTCCTACGAAGATGAGGCCACAATAGTAGCAGAGGCAGAGGGAACCACAGTTTCCCACTTCCCACTTTTTGAGGCTTTACCAGGACGAATACAATGGAATTTAAATGAAATTAAATTCTTATTCGGGAAAGACGGTAATCCGTCATAAGGATTAAACCAGCACAGTGGCGGCCCTGCATCATGACGGACCTCGATTTTTTTTAAAATGTTAAGACAATCCCTTCCCCACTTTCCTCCTTTTCGAAGCATTACGTATTGAGTTGAAAATCCATCTTCCCCAAGTGAGAATCGAACCCACAAACTGTCGCGTTCACTGGCAAACGCTACGCTTCTGACTGACTACTCTTATATAATAAAATTAATGAATTCAGAAATGTAAATATAAAAAACCAATTCAATAAGGAAAATTTGATAGCCTAATTAACTCCAAAGAAACTTTTTGAAAATGAAGTTAATTATACATATCATTTCCATACAATTATTTGTATAGCAGCTTAATTTAAGCTTCAAATGTATTATTGTTATTGTTATATACTTGTACATATTATTATCATCATACTCTGTACGGTGTCATTATTAAAATTAATTACTCCACTAAAAGCCTTCGCGTCATTAAACAGTTTCTGTTACTAATTGTAACAATTATTTGATATGTTAGTACTTATTATGACATATATGATATGATGTAAATAGTGACAAATAGATTTTGTGATGATATTTATTCTTTATGTAATAAAAATTTCTACATATTAAAATGTTCGCCTATTTAGGCTTCTTCTTCTTCTTCTTCTTCTTCTAGCTTCACGCTTTGTCCCGCATATTGCAGGGTAGGCAGAGGGAACAGCAGGAACCATTTGAAACTAGTGTTAAGACACTCCGTTGCTTAGTTCCTGCTTTCTCCGTCCCCACTATTAAGGCGTATTGTATTAAATGAACTACTAGGACCCTCTGTGGCAAAAAAAAATAAATCCCGAAGGAGTTGTTTTTGGGGTTTACACTTTGCATAAAACCCTAAAAATAATGGTACCGTTGTGAAAATTTAAATAAATTTAAGTAATAAAATATACCTTAACATATATCACCACTTAAATAAAGAAAGAAAGAAAGAAAGAATTATTATTGAAATTTTTGTAATTTTTTTTATTTAATTAATAAAAAATTATTTGTTTTAATTACTTAAGACTTATCATTGCTCTAAGCGGGAATGGAACTCACATTCAACATATCAAATTATACACTTACGCTACTGTTGAAATATTTTTCTCTTACTTGTGTAATTGAACCTAAAATATATTCGAAAGGATAATTCCCAAAGGCATTATTCCCAGAACAAATAAATATGAACCAAATCATCTTATAACGTCACAGTCTTGTATCGATAATTTACTTTCAAGTAGGGAGGTGAGACTGTCTTTATTTTGATGAACACTCCACCGAGGCATCGAGTGCTCTTCAGAGAAACCGTGTGTATTTACAAAGGTCGAGAGGACTTACTTATTGGTTATATATTTATATATACATAAACATATATTTGTATATATAATTATATTAATGCCATAGTGGCGCAGTGATATTCCATCTAATTGTAAATGTTATGCTTATCGGTTTGATTCTCTGTATGTGCTGTAAGAATACTCGAGAAATTGCATATTGAGTGGCGAAACTAAACGCTGCACTATTGGCGACCGGAAGGATAAATATAAATATTTCTTTTACCTTAAGTGGAAATCGAACCTACAAACCGTCACCTTCGACACTCGACAGTAGATACTGTGCCACCACTATACACTAAGTTTAATAATAGTAAACTATTTTCGAAATTGCCTGACTGTATTACGAAATGGAGGTACATAGGTTCGATTCAAATTAAGGGTAGTGAACTATATTGTCTTCTTAGTGCTGCCTCTTATAAGAAAATGCGAGTGTGATGAGATATAACAAATTATTGATAACACAAAATAAACCAACTCACATACAAAGACTAAGGGATTCATAGCAATTTATATTTTGCGCTTTAATAAGGCGAAAACTTATCTGACTCTGATATAATGAAGCTGGATAGTAAGCTTGTTTTGTAACATTCTAGTATTACACTGCAACTTGCTCGTTATCTTTATTCAAATGGCTTTGGAGTTCGACTTTATTTTAAAATAAGTTAATATAATAACTTCTTTTAGTATCACTGTTTTTAAACACAATTTTGTGTAGTGGCGTTCTTTCTTTCATTTTACGATCGATTTTGAGGAAGATTTTGCTAAATTATTTTAATTTTTAGCAAAAATAATTTACTTACACCAATAATATGGTATATTTTAAGTGATATATCGCAATACTTAATCCATATATTTACAACTTCTTCGCAAAAAAATATACTTTTGTCAAAAACAAACGATATGTCACTAGTACTGGAATATATTGTCGAAGTTACTTTTATATTGAACTGTTATTAACTTTCTCCTCATATAATCTTTGCCTGCTTTTATTTACAGAAAACTTGGATTTAGTTCACAAACATGTTGCGAGTATATAATAAGTATCAGCGCAGCTTGTCTTAATGCCTCTTCGGAGTTTGTGTGAAATATTATTTTTGTTTCAGGGATGGAGACAGTGTTGCCGATATATGCGTTAAAACTTATTACTTTTACTAATAAACTTGTAAATAAACAATATAAAGAATATTGTCATATACATACACAAGGTTTTTATTTATTTTTTAATTTATTATTCCATGTTTAGTGGATTAGGTTGTGGAAACGATTAAAAATATATACAGTAAATTATGTACATTAATGGTAATTTGGGTATAATTTTCGATATAAATACTTATAAATTATTTTTTAATGGAAGCCGAAAAGCAAAGAAAATATTAATTTAAAAATCGATGATTAGACGATTAATGTTATAAAATCTAACAACTTGGTTGAACCTTATAGTTTCTTCATTTTTATAGGACAAATATGATCTTCATTAATGTATTTTTGACTTCTTAATCAATATACTGTTTTAATGTCTTTTTCTTCATAATATTCATACATTATCATTTCTTTGTCATGATTTTGAGAATCTAATAATTTTGAACGTTAACATTACCGCTAGCCCGTTAATGCACTTAAACCAAGATATTACTGTATATAAGGACTGGAAGATTGAAATACTAATGTAAACGGAAAAAAAGAGAAAAGTTATTGTTTCAAAATTCTGTAGTGAGTAATTTAATTAAAAAAACACCTAAAACACTATGCAATTTGAGATATAAAATGGCATATTTACAAAAAAAAATCCTATCCTTTGTTTATTTCAAAGAAATGCATTTATATATGACTATCTATTCAAACAAAGCTGTTTGAGCTTCAGCAGAGAACTGAGCGTGATGTCTGTTCGCTTCGTTTAATGCTTGTTATAAATTGTGAAAATACTGTACGTTGTAAATTTGCTCGTTGTTGCAAATATTATAAATGTGAAAGTTTGTATGGATGTGTAACCGGAACAACGGTTTCAAATAAAACCTACTAAACGAATTTTGAAATGTAACTTTTTAGCAATATAGCATATATATGTAAATCAAATATAAGCTACAATTTATTATTAATAATTGTAATTTGATTTTACTATTAAATCAATATATGGAGTCGTCGTGGCACAGAGGCAGATTGACTATCTATAAACGCGGTGGTTAGTGGATTCGATTCCCATTTACCATCGAAACAGTGTTGAATTCTATCACTCAATATGCAATACGCAATGCCATGCTAGGTTCTCTCAGCCAACGGATCCCAGAAAAGAAAACTGTAGATCAAGTAGATAAACCTGCGGATAGGCTACTAGCACTTCTTTATTTAGCATTAAGGATATTTATAGGAACATATTGTTCTTAATTTTATTTAAACCAAAAATAAAAAAAAAAGGCCAGCCAAATATATACAATGGAATTCTTATTACTAACAGCAAGTACTAACAGACGAAAAGAAAAATAAGCGCAAATTTTACTGTCATCATCGTATCAGTCGATTTTCGTCTACTGTTGAGCAAATAGTAAATCGCTACAACTGTTAGATTTTTTTTAGCTTCACGTTTTTATCCCGCATATTGCAGGGTAGGTAGAGGGAACTGCAGGAACTATATGAATCTTGTGTTAAGACACTCCGTTGCTTAGTTCCTGTTTTATCCGTTACCACTTTCCGCCTTTTCGAGGCATTGCGTGTTGAGTTGCGGAACTCAACGCCGCGATTTGCCTAGAAGAGCGAAGAAAATGGAAATAGAAAAATCCATCTTCTCCGAGCGGGAATCCAACTCACAAACCGTCGCGTTTACATGCAGACGCTTACGCCTCTGCGCCACGACGGCCCTCAACTGTTAGACGTTTTTCGCAAACTTACTTGGGTAGCGTTCTGCGCTATGCTTGCCAAGGTGTGGCCTTCCCCAATTGGGGTAAATACAACGATTATTCAATCTGTGATAAGTTGAGCAGTGCATTTATACAGAAGGCTACAAGAGCCGTCTAATTACGATACCTTGTTTACCACACTCTTTCTATTTTAAAGATATTAGTTTTAACTCTTAAAAATTTTTTAAAGAAAGCATATTCAAATTTGAAAGCAATAAACGTTTAGCTCTAGTTATATCTCTCTGACTGATGATATATATATATATATATATATATATATATATATATATATATATATATATATATATATATATATATATATATATATATATATATATATATATATATATATATATATATATATATATATATATATATATATATATATATATATATATATATATATATATATATATATATATATATATATATATATATATATATATATATATATATATATATATATATATATATATATATATATATATATATATATATATATATATATATATATATATATATATATATATGTAGAGCTCATGTATAATTAAAATATGTATGTATGTAGAAGAAAAAATTATCCACCTTGGTAAATAACAATGTTTTATTACCAATACCAGTGTAATATAAAAATATTCATATTGTGTAAATCACTTAACCTTATATGAAATGCCTTATGTTAGAAACGCTCACGAATGTGATATAAAGGACTCCCTTGAGTCAAATGAAGCTAGAGTGTGCCAACTTTTTACGACGATACTAAATACTTGACAGAATATAAAATGTTATATATATATATATATATATATATATATATATATATATATATATATATATATATATATATATATATATATATATATATATATATATATATATATATATATATATATATATATATATATATATATATATATATATATATATATATATATATATATATATATATATATATATATATATATATATATATATATATATATATATATATATATATATATATATATTCTCAATTCAAATAAACTTTACATACACCTCTTTTGACCATGAATCTACTACACAGTAGTAGTACACATATATAAAAATATGAACATCATAGACACAGTGATACATTCGAAGTTGCTATCGTTTGAGATGAGCTGCCATTGTTCGCTTAACAAAAGCACAATATGAATGGATGCTGTATTCGGTGTATCTTAAAATCACGAGATGGATAGGCGAGGTGATGAGAGTTTGTAATATTAAGATGAAAATATATTTTCAATTTTTACATTGAGGTCACAGTAAAAAGTGTAGAGGGACACAGAGACAGTGTCACTAAATAGTTTGATCGGATATGACTATGGGATACATATTAGTATTTTATTTTTTTTCTTACTTTATTCAACACGCAGCAAGTCTTGATTTATAGCTTCACGCTTTATCCCGCATACAGCAGGAAAGGCAAAGGGAACCGCAGGAACCGTGGAAGACAATATATAAATAATAATAGTAAAATATTTAAAATGAACTTCTACATTTTTCAGAGCAAACCCTTTAATTAATAAGCCTTATATAAAAGGCCTACGCAAATCTATTTCCTTTTAGTCAAGAACATGACTCGTTCTAACTAACCATACTTAAATTACGTGAATATATTATTTGGCTTTACACAGCTTCGTGAGAGAGTAATTCACCAAAATAATTAGTTTTGTAACTTAAACGAGCGTGATTAATTATTTTAAGTAAATACATACGTAAATAAATACTTGTATGAAGTCATCATAGTACGGAGGCGTTTCGATTACAAATTCAAGCTCCCACTTAGGATATGAGACTCTATATAATATTCTTTACTGACATCTACAATAAAAACGAGCACTGAGCAACAGTGTTAGTACAAAAATCAAAAACAAGGATATATAAAAGAAAAAAGATATTTATATCAAGGACCGTAGTGGCGCAGAGGCGCAACGTCTGCCTGTAACGCGACGGTATCTGGGTTTGATCCCCAGTCGGAGAAGATGGATTTTTGTATTTCCGTTTTCTTCGCTCTAGCAAACTAGGCAAAGCGCGGCGTTGAGTTTCGCCACTCAACATTCAATGCCTCTAAAAAGGCGGAAAGCGGGGACGGAGAAAGCAGGGACTAAGCAACGGAGTGTCTTAACACTAGGTTCCCAGGGTCCCTGCAGTTCCCTCTGCCTACCCTGCCGTGTGCGGGATAAAGCGTAAATTTCAAAATTCTGAAATTAATTTTATCCTGGAACATCTTAAAATCCCTTAACACACTTATCTAGAAAAGAAAAAGATATACGAACGTTTTATGAATGGGCAGAAACATTTTGGGCAAGTCAATTTATATTTATGACGCTGACTCTGTGTGTCCCAATGGCATTTTCATGGTAATGCCATGCCTTCGAATTTAAACTGTGAAATAAACTTTGTGCCTACGATTATAGGCCAAGTAAAGGATCTGGTTTAGTTATATATAGGCTTAAATTGATAGGAAAACAATGTTGGTCAATTTATTTTTTACAATTTTAAAATTTAGCAGCAATATTATCAACAAAATATTAGAAAAGCTTTTGACTTTATTCATTCCTTAAAATTTTACAATAATAAAGATCACTTGACAAAACTCCATTTGTTAAAGGTGTAAGTGTTGCTCTACGCTTACAAAAATTATAAGGAAAGGAACCGTAGGAACCTCGTGTTAAGACACTCCATTCCTCGCTATTTTTCTGCCGTGAGAAACTTTGTGTGTAAAATGGCGAAACTCAAAGCTAAAAATTGAGAAAAAAAAATATTTGTTCATATTTCCTTTAAATTATTTTTAATTATATTTAGAACAACATACAGTAAAAATACACAATCTATATATAGAATATTATAATAATAATAATATAGAATATTTGTGATGTTGGAGTAAAATGCTTAGGACAAAGGAAGAATTCCTTGTTTCTGAGAAACAATGAATTTATCCTCCAAGAACCAAGCGTAAAGCCTTTAATCGTGAAAGCGCGTATTTTTTCTTTCTTGTTGCATATTTTCGCTAATGTTACCATGTAACGCCCTTTAAAATCTACGGCCGGAGACCACATGGCAAAGCTAGGCAGCCGTCTATGTAGAATGTCGGATCATGAAGTGCACTATAAGCCAGTCACTTATTCTGAATATTTAACGTATGTTGCATTTTGCAATTTAAATTGAATCTTTTAAACTACTCTTCTCATTGGATTTTAGCTTGCTAATCTTGTGAAATCTGTGCCATAATGGCTCCACTCAGGTACAATTAATTTTGGAAAAAAATAATATTTTGTTATAAGTACCCAAATTTACCTGTTATGTGCCAAAAGTCTTCCCGTCATGGCTTGAAGATATGTAGGATTTTTAGACAGTGAGTATAATGATATGTTCGTAGATGGGGACTATGTTCCAATTTGCAATATTAGGGAAGCTTCTAACAGAGAGTTATGATAGGGAAGCTTCTACCGGAGAGTTAGTTAGTGATATGCCTGCAAGCTATCAAAAATGCTGGTGCATTGGTAGAACTCGCTGTGAAGTACCCTGAAGGCGAAGGGTCCTTCATACATCTTTTGTCGCCTTATGTAAGTAAGAGAATTTTCCGCTGAATATAATTGGGCGGTATCAAATACCATTTGCAATCTACCACAATATTTGTAGATCCTAAAAAGATAAAAATACCCTTAGAAGATAACCTTCAGTATCTCATGAATATGTTACACGAATATTTTAATTTATTTCAGTCATATATTAAAACGTGACAGTTATTTGGACCGTGTCAGTCACTGCTTTTGAAAATAGGAATAAAGTAATCAAAATATGAATTTGTATGTAAATCGCTTTCATCTAGTTTCAACGAGTTTGGGAGATCAATTAAAACTTAATGCTGACATGTTGGTGTATTTATATAACTGAATAAAATTAAGTTCCTTAGTCCAACGTTTTGAATCTTATTTTTAATTTACACTTACTTGGGTCACCTTCGATATGATTCTTGGAGTAGCAGAAGCAATCTTCTTGAGCTTTTTCGGACAAAGAGCATACGTTTTTTTAAGCTGATATAGTTTTCTTTATTAATAAATCCTAAACAAGAAAGCTATTAGGGTACTTGCATTCCGACATCCCCATTATAGACAGACATTATATGTTGGTTAGCGTAGTGAATGTAACATTATATGTAGTAAAAACAATAAACCGAACGTTTTCAATATAAACCACCCCACATAACCACCACTTGTAATGTAAAACCCGGCCCACATGTGCCAGGCTATCAATTTCTAATATTTTTTGGTTTATAAAATTTATAAACCAAATGAGAAATATAAGGTATTTTGCGTAAATCGACTTCGTGCGTGTTAGCTTGTCCACATACAGCTATATATTTCTACATATGTACAACGCTAAGATATAGTATGATATCGCAATGGTAAACGGATCATTTCAAACACTAGAGCTGTGGATATGGGTTCTTATTCAAGTTACTTATTCTGGAAGGAAGACAGAGTGTGAAAATTTTACACTACAAGTTCATATAAAATTAATATTTTGAACGATGTTACTTAAATGCAATATTAATAAAAATGTATTTCCTAATCCAACAACAAAGCATTTATTTAGAAGCATGAAGCAAGCAACAAAGGATGTCGTCCAAGATACATGACAAAAGCTTTCGTGGATGAGAAATTGCCTCAACTTTAAATTTCCATTAAATTTTACAGCAAAAATTGAATTTCAGTTGTCATTGATTAGTTACGAAACTTACATTTAAGGATATCTTGGACGACATATATATACATATACATATAGATATAAATTTTTAGAAATATGTTGTAGATGTGATTTTATAAATTGTTTTATTTACTATTTTAGATATATATGAACGTTTTTATTACTTCAGTATAAATCAAATTTAATTGTTTATAGTAGTAATATTTTTATTATCAAATTTACCGTCGTGGCGCACAGGCGCAACGTCTGCCTGTAACGCGACGGTTTTTGGGTTAGATTCCCCAGTCGGGGAAGATGAATTTTTCTATTTCCATTTTCTTCGCTATGGCTACTAGGAAAAGAGCGGCGTTGAGTTCCGCCACTCAATACGCAATGCCTCAAAAAAGGCAGAAAGCGGAAACGGAGAAAGCAGGGACTAAGCAAAGAAGTGGTTTTACACAAGGTTCCTATGGTTCCTGCAGTTCCCTCTGCATACCCTGCCATGTGAGGGATAAAAGCGTGAACCTTAAAAAAATTAAATTTAAATAATACATTTTCACTTCCTCTTTTCATTTGTTGTCTTCAGCTAAGGCGTTTCGAGTGAAGTGAGCACAATCTAGTGTAGGCAACAAAGTATGTAGGTTTTAACACTAAATGCTAATATACTTTATGATTGATAATATGAATGATGATGCAAGTGGACAAGCAGATGATTTTTGTACATTTTATTGAACACTTGATTTTTGATACCAAATCAAGGGTAAAATGGTTGATCCCCAAATATACAAGTTATTATGGCGAATATTAGGAAGTTATTGTGACAATATTGAATTTTATCCTTTTATCTCTCAGTTTTAGAATGATTTTTATTATATATATTTTAAGTAAGCTAGAGAGACTTCGTGTTGCCGTGTGAATCGTGCCAATTTTAAATTAATAACAGAAAATATAGTATAAAACACTGCGTTTTGCGCCTTCTTACCAGATAATTAACTCTCCCCAAATGGGCATTGAACCCCCTACCATTGTACTACAGAACATTTATTTCAGTTTCTCCTATAATCAAAACAAATTTTATATACATCTCCGTTGAACACAACTCTACTATGTAGAGTATGTATATATAAAAGTATGAACATCATATACACAGTGATACATTCGTTGCTATCGTTTGAGATGAGCTGCCATTGTTCGCTTAGCAAAAGTACAATATGGATGGATGCTGTATTCGGTGTATCTTATAATCACGAGATGGATAGGCGAGGTGATGAAAGTTTGTAATATTAAGATGAAAATATATTTTTAATTTTTACATTGAGGACGCAGTAAAAAGTGTAGGTTAAAGCACAATAGTTTGTTCCCATACTACTGTGGGATATGTATTATTATTTTTTTCTTCTTTATTACATTTATAGCATTCCGCATATAGCACGGTAGACAGTAGGAACTGCAGGAACTGTGGAAATTTTGTCATGTGTGAAATAAAACGTGATGCTACAAAAAGCACATGTTAATAATTATACTAAAATATATAAAATTGTACCTAAAAATTTTCAAGGTAAGTCCTTTAATTGATAAATGTCGTATAAGAGGCTCACGTAAATCTATCTTCTTTTTGTCGAAAACATGACTCGTTCTAACTAACCGTATTTAAATTACGTGAATATATTATTTGGCTTCACCCAGCTTCATGAGAGAGTAATTCACCAAAATAATTAGGTTTGTAACTTAAACGAGGGTGATTAACTATTTTAATTATATAATGTATAATGTATAAGTATTTGTATAAAGTTATCATACTACAATGGGGGTTCCCACTATGAATTCAAACTCCACTTGAGATATGCCTCATATCTCAAGTGGAGTTTGAATTCACTATATTTTTTTTTATTATGCATAAAAATACAAATAATGGGACTATTTCTAAAACAAATCTCGCATAGTCAATATTAAGAACGAGCATTGGACAACAGTTTTAGTATAAAAATTGAAAACAAAAATGTAAAAGAAAAAAGAAATTTAGTTGAATACATATGTTTTAAAACACAAATGGGATAGGCTTTATTGGCTAGTGGTATTTATTTCTATTACTGGCTTTTTTTTATTTTGAACACTTTATTCCAGATGTACTGATCTGGCAGAACGCAGTGCCAAGTGCTACGGTCCCTGTATACGAGTACTCTTCAGCTTTATTCACTGTCACTTTTTTATGCGACATATGTCTTCATCTACTTTTGCTGTTTGTTGTGAAGAGTAATGTAAAGCCCAAATAAAACATAAATATATGTACTTTGACTTTTACCATATTTAGACGTATTTGAATCTACTAACTTTGAAGAAATTGGCAAAGAACTCAGCGTTTAAAATTAATTATAAGAAACGAAATACAATTAAAATCAATTATTCAAAATCGTTTATAAAAAGCCGATTGGTATCAGCTTTAGTCTGAACGTGAAATTATAAATTGAATTTCCCTGATGATATTTTATATTTTTTTATAAAACATATCCGGCCTTATTCATAAATAAAACTTATAGAACGTTTTTTAAGCTTATAGAAGGTTCGATAAATGTTTGTATTCATAAACACTCTATAAACCTTCTATAACTAAAGTGTCGCTAATATGAGTTATAAGTTCACAATATTACCACTATACTGAAGTCGGTCGACTTGTTGCCGAAAATACCAATTTATCCACAGATAATAAGTGACAATCGCATCGAGTTAGTATGACCACAGATAATATTACGTATAAAAATATATTGGTGGATCAGGTCAGATTTTGTCATATACCAGCTTGATTTATTTCATTGTTATCACAAAACCACGAATATTTATTTTATTTTAGCTTATCAACTTACTTAAGTTTTAAAAAAAATAAATCAAAAAAAGTAAAACGACAAAGAAATGAAATTTGTATTGACGTGGACAAGTATTACCTATGTATTTTAAAAATAAAATCATTAATTGTCGCTCGACGACGCCAACATCTGATCTCAGTAAACACCTGGATTTTACCTATCACGCCCCAGAACCTCAACGATCTAATTTTAAATTAATGCGTATGAGGGTAATTAGAAATGTTGTCCGTTAATTATTAAAATTATCATTTTGTAAAATTCTCATCATCCAAAGAAAACTAGTCGCTTATACTTCGCACCTTTCTTATGTAGAATTTATTATTAATAAACTTGTTAATAATTAAATATAGTTAATAAATATAGAATAAAATGTCGATTGTTATATTGTTTTGTTTAAGAAACCGAAATTGACACTCTTGATGACAAGCGACTCGACGACGTCATATCAATGCTCCTATAAGTATGAGCTATAATCAGCTGTTATGTGAATCGGCCATCTTTGGACGTTATAACACTCTTAGGGTTCTCGGTTCTATAACTTTACAATAGGTTTATAGAACTGATTAGCACTAAAATACTGTTATGAATAAAGTTTTTTGACAACTGTACTATAGCCAGCCTTTAAACTTTTTATGAATAAGGCCGATCATATTTAACATAAATATAAAGAAAACTATTTTAGTACACAAACTTTATATGTCGTCGCTTTCTATATTTCTCAGGATACTAAAATGCAAAGCTTAACATCTCATGCAGTATTCATAAACAAAGAACATTCCCCAAGGACTCGCTCAGCATCAAACGATACACACTCTATTACAAAATCTCTTCATTTTAGACGTGACTTAAACAGAAATATATTTTTGGCATATTATA
This sequence comes from Dione vanillae, assembly GCA_037178615.1. NCBI lineage: Eukaryota > Metazoa > Arthropoda > Insecta > Lepidoptera > Nymphalidae > Dione > Dione vanillae. The sequence continues at coordinate 76,417 of JAZFAU010000027.1, forward strand.
AAAGTTGAATTAATTAAAAATTTACGATTTATGTATAACTTTCGGTACTCATTTCGTACCTACGGCACAAGTTATAAAATCTATATAAAGTAAAAAGAACATGAGGACCTTCGTGGCGCAGAAGTTCAACGTCTGCCGGTGATTTGTGAGTTTGTTTCCCACTTGGGGAAAGGATTATTTCATTTCTATTTTCTTCGCTCTGGTCACTAGACGGCGTTGAGTTCCGCCACTCAAAACGTAATGTCCCGAAAAAAGCGGAAAGCGAGGACGGAGGAAAAACGGACTAAGCAACGGAGTGTCTTAACACCAGAGGTTCATATGGTTCCTTCAGTTCTCTCTGTCTACCTTGAAATTTGCGGGATAAAGCGTGAAGCTAACAATTTAGACGTTAGGAGTATGGAATAAAAAATGCCAACAACGTGCAACAACAGTTGCAAAAAGTTATTAAACTGAATGGTTACCCTACAAAATATTGAAACACACTTAAAAGAAAGTTCAAAAACGTAAAATTACTGAAAGTGTTTTTCAGATTTAAAAGTAAAAGTAAACTTATAAGCTTCTCCACTTGTACCAACAATAGTACCCATCGTACGTTATATCCCCCACTAGGATACGTATGAATGCACAAGTTCTAATAGTTATGATATTAGAAAACTTTACCAGCGCAATCTTTATTCTTTCCTTTATATTGCAACATTTTCAAAGCGATACGTGCTGTGTTTGTCTAAACATTTTGATGAGTTCTACTCAAAGAAAGTTAGTAAAACTAAAATAGTGTTATAAAACACTTGCTTATCTTTTAATAAATATCGATGTCCTTTGATGATTATCTTATAAGCATAATAGTTTTATTAAGTTAAAATTAGGACGTAACCGTCTTTTTTTTTGTTGACTCAGGGGGAAATCTTCATAGATACCTGGGGGGGAGGCCGGGTTATGTGAGATTGTACTCACTAAAACCCCCTGCGATGGCCGCCACAGCACGGAAAAACGGAGAGGCTACGGGATCGCTTTCGCAGCACGTCCGCGGCCTCTCCCGTGCGTTGCTCCGCTCGTGGCTTGCGGAGCCGTTCTCAGGAGGGCGAAGATGGTCTCGCCCTCCCCGCACCCCTCGCTGGTGCGTACACCGGCAGTCCGGGGCCATACCGGGCTGCGGTCTTCCTCTCGGCCGTATGAAAACGGATGCGTGAGACCCCCATAACGTAACCGACTAGAATGTTATAATTTTTTTTGCACAGTCATTTGAAATAGTTTTACGATATTTAAACAGATTTATACACACATATTAAAATAAGCTTACATTTTAAAAATAAGTTACATTGAACTCAGGATAAAAATTCGGAGTATTTATATGCCTATAGGATTATATCTAATATTTGGTTGAAAATGCTGTAAAATTTTAAAATTGGAAAAATAAAGTGGCCAAATTTATTATCCTGTCACTTTAAGCCTACACACAACTGAACCAAATCCTTTACTTGGCCAACAAAATATTGACTTTCAATTTCAAATAAATCTTAGGCACCAAGTTTATTTCACAGTTAAAATTCGAAGGCTTGGCATTACCATGAAAACGCCATTGGGACTTACAGAGTCAGCGTTATAAGTATAAATTGACTTGCGCAAAATATTTTTTTACAATTTATAAAAAAAAAAAACGTTCGTATATTCTTTTCTATAAAATAGTGTTAAAGGATTTTCATACACGTACTATTGCTATGATATGGTTATAGCTATTGAGAGTTGTTGTATTAACCTGAAATTAAATATGGTTTTTTGTCTTAGGTTAAATGTTTTTCATACTTTTTATATATATGTTTTATATATTGATCTTTGTCTGAAATTGAGCTGTATATTTATAAAAATAATTTCGTTAAATTGTACTTAGTATTATTAAATATCTATTGGTGTAAAGGTGGATGATTGTTTTAGACACGGGTTAACACCTGTAACGTACTTACGTTAATTTTTATATCGTTTCTTTAACTTTATATCCTTGGTGTGCATTAACCTTTTTCAAGAACCATAAAAATAAGTACGCAAATTAGATTTAAACAAAAATGTATTAAATTTTAAATTCCAAAGTAAAGGAAAGAATATAGTCCATACAAGTTATCACGTAAAAATAGAGTATACTCCAGATCGAACGGCTTTCAAAAATAAACAATTTCTTAGTTACGATAGTTTTTTCAGAATAAAATTAATATCTTATTAGCATTTTGAAATTAGAAGCGTAGGTTTAAAATTAATGTGTAAAATTTTCCGATTACGCATTTGCAAACGCCTACAAGTTGAGATTTGCTTTCACAATATATTGAAAAGCTTGACTATTTCCATTTTGTTTAATTATGGCTTTGATAATTGAACGAAATTATATATTTTTAATGTTTCCTTAACTATAATTCAAAATAATTTAATTGCGTTAAAGGAAATCTGTGTCTGCATATTTTAATTTTTAAGTTTGTGGCCTTGAGTTTCACCATTCAACACACAATGCCCCGAAAGCCAGAAAGAAACTGACAAATGGAGTGTCTTAATACAAGGTTCCTACGGTGTCATTTCCTACCCTGTACCCTGTGTGAGGGGTACAGCATGAAAAAATTTAAATTATTAAGTTACTTTTTTAGGTAACTACTATAGCTTTTAAAAATTGGCTAAAAAGAAGAAAAAAAAATAAAAAAAATAGGTTAGATTCTAACACAAATGAATGTATAAATTTGATTTTCCACTATTTAAATTATTGTTTCTTATCATATTTAGATTATTATTTTTACCAGTTCCCTAAATTTATTGTAAAGAAAAAATAATAAATAAAACATTAAATATTCTGTAATATTTCATACAAAGAAATGTTTTGGTTTTTAAAATTCATAAAGCCGTATTTAATATTTGGCCAAATAATATCGAAAAATAAGCGAAATGTAAATTGAATTGGAATGTTCCAATTGTTAAATTATTTCTGGCAGTTATATATAACATTTTTTTGTACTGGCTTTTTATTTCAAAATCCAACGATTTCTAATTATGATAAAACCTATATTATAATTTGATATTTTTGAGTATCTACTCAATTTATAAGTTTTATTTTATTAGCTTTTTTTTTAATATTAAAACACAACAGATCTTTTCCCATATATTTTTTGCTTTATTATTTAAAATATTAGTTAATAAAAATCTAACTATTTAAAAAAAATGACTAAAACTCGATTTGCTAAGGCTCTAAGTGTTTCCTTAATTACTGTATGCTTGCAAAAATGAGAAGGAAAGGATGAAATATCTGTGATGTTGGAGTAGAACGCTTAGAATGCTTCAGAATGACTTCAGAAACAACGAATTCATCCTCCAAGAACCAGGCATAAAGCCTCTAATCGTCAAAGCACGTATTTTTTCTTTCTTTAGAAATATTTTTGCTAATGACATGTTTCCATGTAACGCCTTTTACAATTTACTGTCGAAAGCTTGGCAGCCATCTACGAGGAATATCGGGTCGTTACCAGCCAATTATTTATTCTGAATATTTAACGTATGTTATATTTTTAATTTGAATTGAATCTTTGCCATCGGCTCCATTGGCGACCATAAGTATTGGTGAATACTACGATAGGTCAGTGGCTGATTTTAATATTTTATGTGTTACTTTTAAATCTCTTGGGCTCGACTTACCGCCACGGTATTGAAGATAGTTGATTTTTTTTATCAACACAGTTTAGCACAGTTCACAACTTCTTATTTTGAATATATTCGCGGAGCTCACGGCGCGTGATCAGACAACTCTCAGCGAACGGTTTGACACTAGCGCCTCCGTGGCGGCGCGACATTTTGGCGAAACAGCCCGTCGATTTTGACGGGTATAAAATGAGCCCAAGATCCTACAAGTATGATGGTATGTTCGTAAAAGGGACTATGTTCCAATTTGCAATACTAGGGAGGCTACTGCAGGAGAGTTGTAGTGATATTCCTGCAAACTATTGAAAACGATAATGCATAGCAAATTAGTTATTAGTTATTTTTTGGCATTATCTATGTACATTTCTTAGAGAGAACAGTATCAAACATCCATTCTAATCGATCAGAGTATTTATAAAAAATACCCAAAAAGATAACGATGCTCTTAAAAGATAACCAGTATCTTATTAATATGTAAGATAATTATTTTAATTTATTTCAGTCAAATATTAAAACTTGACAGTTATTCGGACCGTGTCAGTCACTGCCTTTGAAAATAGGAATAAAGTAATCAAAATATGAATTTGCATGTAAATTGCTTTCATCTAGTTTCAATGAGTTTGGGAGGTCAATTAAAACTTAATGCTGACATGTTGGTGTGTTTATATAACTGAATAAAATTAAATTCTTTAGTCCAACATTTTAAGTTTTATTTCTTTTACATGTACTCTGGTCACCTTCAATATGACTGATTCTTCGAGTAGCAGAAACCACTTGAATAAGGATTTTTGGACCAGGCCTACATTTCTTAAGTTGATATAGTTTTCTTTAGTTATAAGTCCTAAAGAAGAAGGCAACTATTAAGGTACTGTATGTCATCATTTACATCTCAGACAAATATTATATGTTGGTTAGTGTAGTGAATGTAACATTATATGTAGTAAAACGATAACCGAACGTTTTCAATATAAACCACCCCACATAACCACCACGTGTAATGTAAAACCCGGCCCACATGTGCCAGGCTATTAATATTCAGTTTTAATTCAGGACCTACAAGTGTGGTCATTTAATTTAATACTATTTTATATAATGAAATATAGAATACACTGTATTTCTTTGACTTGAAATGTAAAGTGCAGCGTTGAGTTCCGTCATATCATGAAATTGTTTAAAGCCAAGATGCTAACGAGAACGATGGAAAACTAAAAAAAAGCTAAAACCGTAAAAGGTCTTAAGTTAAGAATATATACAAAAATAAATGAGTTTAAATATTATTTTTTATTCAAGAAATGTCAAAAGTTTTAACCGTATACTGTTTTTAAATATGGTAATTTATTTAATTTTTATCAGATGAGAGTTGAGCGGTTATCTCGACAGCAATTACTGTGCCACTTGCTGTACGATGGCCATCATTTTAATATATAATATTTTTTTATAGGACAAAGTTTTGTCATAAATATCTAATATATTATATTATTATACTGTATATGGAAAAGATAAAGTGACCAAAGAAATAGTGAACGAGTTCAGATCACTTTGAGAATTAACTTTTTCCGTTAACATTTTTGAGTTGGTGTTTTAATCTACTTTAAATGTAGAAAAAAATAAAGCAAATATAAAAATTTGAACACAGTCAAACCTGTGGTTCATGGATTTTTTTAAAAGCTTTCTTTATTTATTTTTAATATTATTTCTTAAAATTAAGACTTTAAGATCTATATATCAAAACTAAAATAAAGAAAAAAAAAAGCAAAAAAAGTAATCGTATCACATTGAAAATAAATGATGGTCACCTGACGATAAATAAGAAATTGCAATTTACATCAATTGCTAAGATTTTCATAATTTATACTTCACAAGTCATGCGGTTAAGTTTTCATACATAAATATATTTAGACTTTTTAAGGAAAGTAAACTGATGAGGTCTTCGAAATTATTAGCTACATTTTTACCATCACATTTAACGTAATCGTAGATTATGATTATTACGTTTTTCACTCACCAATCAGAAACGCCCATAGTATGTAATAACTACTATCACTCTGACGTCATGATCACATGATCACATCGAAAGTGTTTACACTTTAAATTTGGTGTGTGTCCCACTGAGGATAAAAATGTAAAGTTTAAATAAACGTATCTTATCTGAGTTCCTTAACTCACTACTTGTATTTGTGCTTTAAGATTTTGTTACGTCGATTTCCACTGGAAGATAGTCCTAATATACTTAATAGTCGTAATTAGCTAACTATTTAATCTCTGGTGCTAGTAAGAATCCTGGTGTTGAACTGAAATTAAAACATATTTTTTTTGCAAAATAGGCAATATTTCATGATCGGAGGAGGAGGCTTTGCCGATAGTTCTAACTTGTCGATAGTGAACTAACTTAAACCGAAACGCATTCATTAATTACAGTCATTCACTAAGACGAATTCTCAAGAAGTTAAACAATGGATCTTATTTAGAGCGCCAGCTAGATAACAGCCACGAGGTCTTCCTTTGTTAATACTTTTTTATATTTTTTTTTAGCTTCACGCTTTATCCCGCACATGGCAGGGTAGGCAGAGGGAACTGCAGGGACCGTAGGAACCTAGTGTTAAGACACTGCTTAGTCCCTGCTTTCTCCGTCCCCGCTATCCGCCTTTTTAGAGGCGAGGTTGTTTTTATATATAATTTTATACTAATATTCCTCTAATGTGATATTGTTACGTTGTAACGTTTTAAAATCTTTTTTTAATGTGAGAAGTGCCTTCTTTTAATATGTATATATCCATTTCAAACTTACCATGTTGCTTTAACAAGATAAAACAACTTTTCTTGAAAATCGAACAATGTAATGGATCTTTATCAAAGAAAATATATGGGAAAGATACGTGTTAAGTCGAGTGGGAACCTCCCACCTCAGCCTTATGTTTCACTTCCAACTTTGAGGATTTGCAAAACCTTTTAAGAAAAATCTGAACTACGGGATTCAGCGATCTATAAGCGAGTTATATGAGAGCAATATATTATGCGTCTGCTGGGAACTTGGGGAAATGCACGTCGTCTGTGGAATAAATATAAGATAAAGTAGTTTTTTTTATTTTCTATGTAAAACTAGAGCATTATAGCGTGGCGTCTGTCTGTAAATCGAACGAATCTCGATTTAATATCCTCTTCTATACCAGTAAAGGAATTAATCTCTTAACAACTTTTAACAGTGAAGCAAACACAACCTAAGTTTTAGGTGTCCTTAAACAGTCGTTATTATTACAAGTTAATAGGTTAATACTTAAAGAAAACGTATACAAATTTGAAGTTTGAGTGAACCGTAAACGATATCCAAGAGGCGCGGGATCAAATCCTGCTGAGTTAAAAATTTTATAAGTCAGTATTTTTAGTAATTTTTAATATTTAAAAAAAGCCATAAAAATAACACATATATTTCTGTTTAATATGTTCTCCACTAAACTTATAGCAAAAGGAGACTAAATACAACGTGACGTAAATGTCATAGTATACACATAGTACATACGCTCCCTAATATAATGAAGTATGGCACTGAAGTTGATACAATAACTTAGCGTTAAAGTATGAAGATAATTTATTTTGTTCTTGTTTACTCGCTGTAGTGTTTTATTTTTGGCAAATGTTGTTAACAAAATATTTAAAACAACAAATGAAAATTAAAAAGGTAAACTAACTAAATTAATAATTAATGATTAATCATTTATTTATGTACAGTACCTACATATATTACCTCCAAAGACATTTCATATCGCATTAAATTACCAAAGAATAATCGCGATATGATTTGCTCAAATACAGTCTTATTCTAATAAATAACAATAATATTCTTGTTATTCCAATAAAATATATTTTATTTTAATATATTTCCAATCACGCAATGCACCAAAAGGCGGAAAGCGGGGAATGGAGTATCTGAACACTAAGTTCACGGTTCCTTCGGTTCCCTCTATATACTATAAAAATAATCATTAGTCAATAAGGCTGTCATCAGCGCTTTAAAATCGGTGAAAAATTAATAGTTGCAGTTTAGAAATATAAAATATGACTATCGTAGGCTGCTCGGGAGAGCATCAACTGTAGCGAACGCACAGCAATCGTATTTAAAGTCAATGGACAATTATAAATGAAAGTACACGTATTGTGTTAATTTTAAACATTGTGGTTGATATATATTTTGAAGTTATTTCAGCGCACTGCAACATTCACGTGTAAATTTATTGACTAACCCACGTTGCATGTGAACTTCCTACACTTTTTGTAAAGGTCAAGCGTATACGTTTGTTTTGGAATTTTAGACAAAGACGTTTTTATTTTTTTTACTATATTAAATATACTAATATTTTTTTGTGCGTAAGTTTGAGAAATTTGAGTTTTTGCGGATGTCAGATTTTTTTCGTGTTAATTTTACTATATATGTACATTTATATAGTAGTATATCTATATCGCTAAAGTACTATATTATATTATGCCATCGTGGTACAGTGGGAAACGTATTATTTCAAGCACTATGGATGTGGATGTGAGTTCTTATAAAAGTTCCTTGTGTTTATTCTCACTACTCAACAAGTAATGATACAGCTTTAAATAGAAAGTAGAGTATGGAAAATTTTAATACTTGGTCCTCTGTGATACATGGGCTAAGAAATATTAATACTATAAGTTCATAACAATAATAATAGTCATAATTCGTAAATAATAATAAAACTAATATTTTGAACGATGTTAATTAATTGTTATATTAATATATTTCCAAAATATATTTCCTAATCCAATAATAACACATTTACACAGAAAGATGAAGCAAGCAACAAAGGATGTCGTCCGAGATATACGACAAAGGATTTCGTGGACGTAAAACTGCCTCAACTTTAAATTTCTATTAAATTTTACAGCAAATCTGAATTTCAGTTGAGATTGTTAGTTGTCTGTTATGAAACTTACATTTAGGATAGATATCTTTGGATGACATATATGTAAGTTTATATTAAAAATTATTATATAATATATTGTTGGTGTTTGTATATCTAACCACTATATACGTGGTAGTTTTGAGAACTAAATTATATTCTATCACGATTAAAGTATTGCATTAATTACTATTTTGAATATGTACATAGGTGTGAGGATATCCAGCACTGAATTATTTTATTTTCGGACCCATATTACAAAAAAAAAATTTTAAATAATATATATTTTTATATAACCATCAAACTCCCCATCCTCTTGTCAGCACTCAAACTTTGTACAATATGTATTATACTATTATGTTGTAAGTCTCTAAAGCTCACATAAGCTTAAAAGCTACCTTTATATAAAATTAGATATATATATATATATATATATATATATATATATATATATATATATATATATATATATATATATATATATATATATATATATATATATATATATATATATATATATATATATATATATATATATATATATATATATATATATATATATATATATATATATATATATATATATATATATATATCGTAATTTAAGGCGCAGCCTGAAATATTTCAGTACCTTCAACAAAATCCCGACCGTCATTCATCACGCAATCAAACTGGGCTGACCTCGATACCAATTCAGGGATAAAACAGTTGATCCCCAACTATACAAGTTATTACGGCGAATATTAGGAAGTTATTGTGACAATATTGAATTTTAGACTGTTATCTGTCAGTATCAATATAAATTCAATTAAAAAACATGTTTTTATAGCTCTTTTGTAGCTTTACATTTTAAGTAAGCTCAAAATACTTCATGTTGACATGTGAAGTTCATCTTAGCGCTTCGTCGCATCGGAGCTTTCTACATTTCATAGTAACATTCACATATCTTCGGTTTTTAACAACATACTTACTATAATAAATAGATTCCTAACAAATTTCATACAGCTTCTTGAAATTATTTCATGAAAACAAAGAAATTTATAATAAAAATATAATTATATTCATTTAAGAATATTCCAACGTTCTACTGCAGGTGAACGTATTTAGCAAAAGTCGTAAGCAATAAGTTATTTTAATACAAAGCTCTTAGAACAAAATAGTCTCCAAACACTAGGCGCCTCATCGTCTATTGGTGTGATAAAAGTTTCTTTCATAAAATATTAATAATATTCTTATATATATTAGAAAGCTATTATAGTTGTTATTTTCTAGTTGAATATTCTTTTCGTCTTTAACGGTCACAGAACGTTTGTGTGTGAGAGTGATAATTGTTTGTTGAATTCCAACTTTGGGGAATGATTTTTTTAATTTTCCTACTATGGGAATGAATATATGTTTATTGCAGATTTAATGAATATACCTGTAACCTGAGAAGTATATTTGTACAGGAAGCTACACGAGGCGTTTGGTTGATATGCCCCGTTTAGCACATTCTTTCTGTTTTAAAGATATTACTTTTGTGTTATTTATCCATCTCTCTCGTGGCAAGACGGAATTTAAATTTTGTTCGACAAAATCATATTATAAATTGTTTAGAACTTCTACAAATTTTAAATATAATTGAAATTTGTAATTAAAAATAATACTATACATTTTGTATCATTGAAATTAATAGAAGAAAAAGTAATCCATCCATCTTGGCAATTATTGGTAAAAAAGTGTTTTATTACTAACACCAGAGAAATATCGAAATATTCATTTTTTTCTTTTTTTTTTTTTTTCTTTTTTTTTTAGCTTCACGCTTTTATCTCGCACATGGCAGGGTAGGCAGAGGGAACTGCAGGAACCATACGAACCTAGTGTTAAGACACTCCGTTACTTAGTCCCTGCTTACTCCGTCCCCGCTTTCCGCCGTTATAATCGAATCGAAATATTCGTATTGTGTAAATCACTTAACCTTGTATGAAATGTCTCATGTCAGAAACGTTCACGTGTGTGATATAAAGGACTCCCTTGGGTCAAATGAAGCTGGAGTGTGCCAACTTTTTACGACCGTACTAAATGCTCTACAGAATATAAAATGTCATTTCTAGCTTTTCTAGTGTATCCTTATGTTATATACCAGACGAATATGAAAATCTCTGTTAGTTTAAATTATCCATGGAGTTGAGAGTAGATCTGGTCTGTTCTGGCATCCACATGAGAAGCCCTAAAAACCAATTAAATGTATCATGTCTCAAATTCAAGAAGATTTTTCAAAAGCAACATAATAATGACCTTGTTATTTCCATATTTTTGTGATTCTTAAAGTGTTAATGTACACTGTGGATATAAAAAATACGTAAAGAAAACATATAAAATCATTGTAAGCATCTCTGTAGGGAGATTTTACAAATTACGAAATAAGTTATATATCTCATATAAGAATTTAGACGAAGAACGCATAGCTCAGCGGTGAGAGCGCTTACAAGGTTCGCAAGAGGATGCGGGTTCGAGTCCCGCTACGTTCAAAGTTTTTATATGTTTTCTTTAAGTATTTTTTACTTATTTCCAATTGGATCAGTTATGGAGAAAAAGTTTTGAACTGCAAAAGCAATCGTAGATGGGCATTTCAAAGAGGTCCTTTAACATACACACATATTGTAAGTTATAAGTTCACCACATCACATAGAGTATCTGTTAGTACACAGTAAATTATTTCTCTTTTAGGATTTGCCAAGTATTAAGACACTGTTCGCTCAACGCCGCTTTTAGTCCTTTTATCAACAGTTCTTTCTGTCCAAACGAGTATCGAACCGTACTTATAAATAAATATTTAACTTTCCATTAATCCAAACAAATTTAATATACACCTCTTTTGACTATACCTCTATAATGTAGAGTACACATATATAAAAGTATGGACTTCATAGACACAGTGATACATTCGAAGTTGCTATCGTTTGAGACGAGCTGCCATTGTTCGCTTAACAAAAGTACAATATGAATGGATGCTGTATCCGGTATATCTAATAATCACGAGATGGATAGGCGAGGTGATGAAAGTTTGTAATAATAATATGAAAGTATATTTTCAATTTTATATTGTGGTCGCAGTAAAAAATGTAGAGGGACACAGGGAAAGTATCAATATACACGCAATAAATTAAAGCACAACAGTTTGATCCCATACTACTGTGGGATTTGTTACATCACTCTACACGCAGTATGTATTTTTTATAGCTTCACGCTTTATCACGCATATAGCAAGGTGGACAGTAAGAACTGCAGGAACCGTGAAAACCTTGCCATGTGTGAAACAAAGCGTAAAGCTATAAAAAGGACATGTAAATAATTATTCTAAAATATTAAAAATGCTTTTATATATTTTAAAATTAAGCCTTCTAATTAATAAATTTCGTGTAAAAGGCTTACGCAAATCTATTTTCTTTTAGTCAAGAACATGACTCGTTCTAACTAACCGTAATTAAATTACGTGAATATATTATTTGGCTTTACACAGCTTCGTGAGAGAGTAATTCACCAAAATAATTAGGTTTGTAACTTAAACGAGCGTGATTAATTATTTAAGTAAATACATACGTATATAAATACTTGTATGAAGTTATCATAGTACGAAGGCGTTTCGATTATATATATATATATATATATATATATATATATATATATATATATATATATATATATATATATATATATATATATATATATATATATATATATATATATATATATATATATATATATATATATATATATATATTATATATATATATATATATATATATATATATATATATATATATATATATATATATATATATATATATATATATATATATATATATATATATATATATATATATATATATATATATTATATATATATATATATATATATATATATATATATATATATATATATTATATATATATATATATATATATATATATATATATATATATATATATATATATATATATATATATATATATATATATATATATATATATATATATATATATATATATAATATATATATATATATATATATATATATATATATATATATATATATATATATATATATATAAGCATCTAAAAGTAAAGCTTTTAAATGTAATTAAAAAAACATTTATTTCATATTGAGAACAATTCTCTTTGTCTCTGACAGTGTTATGAGCATAACACATTTATCTATACAGCATAATATAATATGTATGTATTTTTACATAATTTATATATGTGGTCTATTTTGAATATGTATATATATATATATATATATATATATATATATATATATATATATTATATATATATATATATATATATATATATATATATACATATTCAAATAGACCACATATATAAATTATGTAAAAATACATACATATTATATTATGCTGTATAGATAAATGTGTTATGCTCATAACACTGTCAGAGACAAAGAGAATTGTCCTCAATATGAAATAAATGTTTTTTTAATTACATTTAAAAGAAAAAGACTATCCCAAGACTTCATTGATATATCTGATGTGGTAAGTTAAAAATCCTTTTTTATTATTGATTATCTATTTTTGAACTAAATGAACTGATCTGGTAAAACGGAGTGCGAATTTCTACGATCGTTGTATACTCTTCAGCTTCATTCACTGTAACATTTTCATGCGGTGTAAGTAGCTTTCCCCCAGAATTATAGACATTACGAGTATATTAATAAAAGTCAACAGCTGTCTTCTAATTTTGTTGTTTGTTTATTTTTATACTTTAAATATTGACAATTGCAAGTATATGATCCTGTCAATCCTACAGGAAGAGTAATTTTAAGCCCACGTAGAATATTAATATATGTACTTTGATTTGGTAGCTATATTCAATAACATACCGTATTTGAATCTACTAACTTCTAATTTACTGCTGCACAATAATGTTTTAAATTATTCTTTAATAAAAAATTGTCAAAGATTTCATTTTCAAACTAAAATCAATTATTCAAAATCTTTTATAACAAGCCGGTTGGTGTCAGTTTTAGTTAGAACGTGAAATTATAAGTTGGATTTCTCTGATGTTTTTTTTTATTTTTTTTATAAAACATCATATTTAACATAAATATTAAAAAAACTATTTTAGTATACAAACATTATATGTCGTCCTTTTCTATATTTCTAAGGATACTAAAATACGAAAATTAACATCTCATGCAGTATTCATAAACAAAGAAAATTCCCCAAGAACTCGCTCAGCATCAAGCGATACACACTCCATTACAAAATCTCTTCATTTTAGACGTGATTTAAAATAATATATATTTTCCGTATATTATGAAAGTTGAATTCATTAAAAATTTACGTTTTTTATATAATGTTCTGACGGAACTCATTTCGTACTTAAGTCACGAGTCAGGTAATCTATATGAAATAGACAGAACATGAGGACAAGTTCGGCGTCTACAGGTGGTTTGTGGGTTTGTTTCCCAAATGGGGCGAATGCATTATTCATTCATTTCTTTAGATTCATTTCTGTTTTCCTTGCTCTGATCACGAGGCAAGCGCGGAGTTGATTTCCGCCACTTAACAATATCTTGAAAAGACGGAACGGAGTTTCTTAACACTAGTCCCAGCAGTTTCCGCTGCTGCTGCCATCAAATGCGATATTCGTAAAATAAACTGAACTCTTTGGAGAGACTGGGATAATTGCACAACCTCAAATAACAGTAAACAATTTCATAGCAACAATAGCTGTTGCAGAATAAAATTAATATTCTATAAGCATTTTTAAATTAGAAGCGTAGGTTTAAAATTAATGTGCAAAACTTCTGATACGGTGTGGCATTTGCAAACGCCTACGAGGAGAGATTTGCTTAGGCTGTTATATATTTGCTTAGGCTATGTTTGTTGTCGATCCTGCTACAGGATATGCTCCTTGAATAATATTTTAAAATCTTGACTATATGTTTTGATAATTGAACTAAAAATTATCCTGAACTTAATTCAAAGTAATTTTTATTTACTTAAAAGAAATATGTACGAATGTATATTTTTTTATTTTTAAGTTTGTAGTTGTTACTTTTAAATTTGTGCTAGTGAGTTACACCACTCATTACATGGAACAGCAGAAAGCGTGGGACGGAGTGTCTTAACAAAATCCAATCGGTGCAAGATAAGCTAAAACATTCTAATTAAATACATTATTCTAGGCATCTAAAAGTAAAGCAAAATATAATGTAAATTGCAAGATAAATAGAACAAAGAAATTTGTTTATGATAATTGAATTTTAAAACTAGAATTTTATTTGACACCACTTTAGAAACCTTTATGGTATTCATTGCAATAATGTTTGACCGAGAGTGCAAGTTATAGGTTTTATTCTGACACAAATGGATATATCAATTTGATTTCCACAATCTCTATTATAAGTTCGTTAAAAAACGAAAAACTGATGTTGTCATTTCTTCATCATATTTAGCATATTATTTGTGGCCTAGTTCTTACATCTATTGTAAAGAATAAATAATAAATAAAACACTAAATATAGTTTAATATTTCATAGACAGAAACATTTTGCTTTATAAAAATCATAAAGCCATATTTTAATTTTTTACCAAATGATATCGGAAAATAAGCAAAATTGAAATTGAATTTGAATGTCGAAATTATAAAATAACTTCTGGATAATTATTATTTAATATTTTGTTTGTATTGGGTTTCATTTGAAATCCAACCATTTATAATAACAATAAAATCTATATTCTAATTTAAATTTTTAAATACACATGTTAGATTTTTATTTATTTTTCATTTATTAAAATAAATATTTTTTTATTTTAATATTGAGACACTTCAGATAACAATAAAATAATAAAAATCTAAACAAAAGATCACTTGACTAAAACTCGATTCACTAAGCCTCTAATTCATGATTTTTTCTTTGTTTCCCTTGTGAACCTCTGATTACTTTACGTTTGCAAATATGGGAAAGAAAAGATATCTGTGATGTTGGAGTTGAATGTTTTGATAACTTCGGAATGAGTTTAGAAACCAGGTATAAAATCCTTGATTGTCAAAAGTCAATTTTATTTATATTTTCGCTAATAATATGTGTTCTTGTAATGCCTTTTATAATTTACGGCCGGAGACCACATGGCAAAACTAGGCAGCTGTCTACAAAGAATATCTGGTCGTGAAGAGCAATACTAGCCAGTCACTTATTCTGAATATTTATCGTATGTTGAATTTTGCTATTTGAATTGAATCCTTTCAACCATTCATCTCATTAGATCGGGGTTAGCTAATCTTGAAAAATCTATGTCATAATGGTTCCACTCAGGTACAATTAATTTTGGAATAAAACAACATTTTTGCTGTTAGTATCCAAATTTACGTGTTCTATGCCAAAGGTGTTCCTGTCATGGATTCGGGACCTGTAGAATATTTGATCTTGCAAACCAACTCAACAACATCGGCGACTGTGAGTATGATGGTATGTTCGTAGAAGGGACTATGTTCCAGCTTGCAATACTAGGAAAGTTACTGCCGTAGACTTATGGTGATATTCCTGAAAACTATCGAAAATGCTGATGCATAAGTAGAACCAGATATGGACCACCTTGAAGGATTTAAGAGAGCAATATCAAAAATCTTATCCAACCAGCCACAATGTTTATAAAAATGAATCCCAAAATGAAGCCCTTGCAAAATGATCTTCACTATCTCATTTATTATATAATATGAATATTTAAAATTATTTCAGTCAAATATTAAAATATGACAGTTATTCGGACAGTGTCAGTCACTGCCTTTGAAAATAGGAATAAAGTAATCAAAATATGAATTTGCATGTAAATCGCTTTCATCTAGTTTCAATGACTTTGGGAAACCAATTAAAACTTAATGCTGACATGTTGGTGTGTTTATATAACTGAATAAAATTAAATTCTTTAGTTTCGTTTTAAATCTTATTTTTTTTACATATACCTGGGTCACCTTCGATATGATTCTTCGAGCAGCAGAAACCACTTGAGTAAGGATTTTTGGATCAAGTCTACATTTGTTAAGTTGATGTAGTTTTCTTTATTTATGAGGCAACTATCAAGGTACTGCATGTCATCATTCCCATCTTAGACAGACATTATATGTTGGTTAGCGTAGTAAATGTTAACTACCCAAATAACCACCACGTGTAATTTTAAATAATGAAATGTAATATATTGTATTTCTTTGCCTTGAAATATAAAGTGCAGTGTTGAGTTCTGTCATATCATGAATTTATTTAAAGCCAAGATGCTAACGAGAATGATGGAAAACTAAAAATAAGAAAAAACGCTAAAACTTTAAAACATCATAAGCTAAGGATATATACAAAAATAAATGAGATAATTTATTTAATCTTTATCAGACGAGAGTTGTACTTGCTGTGCGAAGGCCATCACTTTATGTATAATAAAATGATTTTTTTTAGATTAAATCATTTTTTCATTCATTTTGTCATAAACATCTAATATAGTATAGTATTATAGTGTATATAGAAAAGATAAAGTTACCAAAAAAAAGTGAACGAGTTTTATACCACTTTGGGAAGTATTATTTTTTCCTTTAACTTTTTTCCTTTTTATGATTTTTTTATGTTGGTGTTCTAATCTATTTTTAAAATAAAAAAAAAATGAAACAAATATAAAAATTTGAGCACAGCAGAATTTGAACGTGAGCGTCATGGATTTTATTTAATTTTCTTTATTTATTTTTAATATTATTTTTTAAAATTAAGACTGTAAGACATAAATTTCAAAATTATTTTTAAAATAAAGTAAATTAATCAGTAATCGTCTCTCATTAAAAATAGTTTATGGTCATAGGACGATAATATAAGAAATAGTCATTTACATCAAGTGCTAAGATTTTCATAATTTCTTATATTTTTCATAATTTATACTTCACAAGTCTTAGTTTTCTTACATTAATATATATATTTAAACTTTTTAAGGAAAATAAATTGATGAGGTCTTTGAAATGATAAGCTACATTTTTTACCATCACATTTTATTCAGTATAGAGTAGGTTAACGTAATCTACGATAATTACATTTTTCACTCACCATTCAGAAACGTTCATAGTAAAGTTATAGTAGCATTTACAAATTTTAGTATAAAAAAGCTTTTTCCTGGCATTCTTTGCCGATGTACGTACGATAGATATTAAAAAAACTAGCAAAGATGTGTAATAATTGCCATTGCTCTGATGTTATGATGATGATGAAAGTTCGTTTCGTCTGTGTCGTCGTACTACCTATACATAGAGAAATCTCTGAGGATAAAAACTAACCTAACCTAAGCAAAGAACCTGGAAACTCATAGAAGAAAGGCGTAAGCTTCAACTTCGACTCCTGGCTACTAATGACGAGGCAATGCGCGAAGACCTGAGGCTGCAATACAGACTTATTCGCAGGAAAATCTACCGCAGCACACGCCACGACCGGCGAATATGGGCTGAGAGTGTTGCGGATTGCGCCCAACGTGCTGCCAACTCCGGCAAGCTAAGGGAGCTGTACATGGCGACGAAGACCTTAGCCGGAAATAGGAACCAGGGAAAGAAGAAGCCTTTGAAAGACAAGGGAGGTCAGCTGATCGCGACATCCGAGGGACGAGGGACACTTTGAGGAGATCTTCTGAGTCCCGAATGACCCCATCACCTCGTGTACACCCGCCACCAACCAGCCCGCAAACAGCCTGGATATTGATGTTTCTCCCCCTACACGCGAGGATGTAGTGAAGGCCATCAAAGCACTAAAAAACGGTAAAGCCCCAGGAGTCGATCTTATTACGGCGGAAATGCTGAAAGCAGATGTCTCCACCGCCGTAAACGCGCTATCACCCCTTCTACAGAACATCTGGTTAGCCGAAGAGTTACCCGACGACTGGAAGATAGGTCTTCTCATCACTGTGCCCAAGAAGGGAGACCTAAGTGAATGTGGCAATTGGAGAGGCATCACTTTGCTCCCGACTGCTTCGAAAGTGCTCTGCTGGATCATCCTTGATAGGCTGGGCTGGGCGAGGGCCGTCGAACCTCTCCTTCGCAAAGAGCAGGCTGGTTTTCGACCCAACCGATCATGCACGGACCAGATCGTCACCTTACGCATAATCCTCGAACAGGCATCAGAATGGCAGAAGGAAATGTACTTGACCTTTGTGGATTTCGAAAAAGCCTTCGATACGCTGCGTTGGACTTGCATCTGGAACCGGCTACATGAAATTGGCGTTCCCGAGAAAATTACGAACCTAATTAAGGCCTTCTACAAGAATTATTCTTGTAGAGTGACTCACGACGGCCTTGTTTCGGAAGATATACCGGTCCATGCGGGTGTTCGCCAGGGGTGTCTACTTTCACCTCTCCTCTTTCTTGTCGTCCTTGATGGCATTATGAAAAACACCACCAAAAACAAGCGCCACGGTATAGAGTGGGGACTGTCCAACGTGTTGGAAGACTTAGATTACGCCGACGACATATGCCTACTGAGCCACACCTACGACGAGAGGCTTTTGCGACGGGACTAAAAATCAACACCCGGAAGACCCAAGAAATGAGATGTGGAGCAACGAACTCACAGCTGCTGTTTGTCGGCACAGAGGGGTTGGAGAGAGTCCACAAATTTACTTACCTCGGAAGCGTAGTGTAGGAAACCGGAGGAACCGAGGAGGACATCGCGTCGAGAATCGCCAAGGGGAGAGCAACCTTCGCACAGCTCCGTCCTGTATGGCAATCGCGGAAATTGACCAGGAGAGTAAAACTCAAAATATTCCGGTCCAACGTCAAAACCGTATTGCTGTACGGATGCGAGACGTGGAGGGTCACCAAAGACATCTCGCGCCGGCTTAAAGTTTTCATCAACCGCTGCCTTCGCCGCATTCTCGGTGTATACTGGCCCGAGAAAATATCCAACCAAGATCTTTGGGATCGCTGTGGTGAGACTCCGATCGACCTACAGATCAACGCCGCAAGTGGAACTGGATCGGCCACACGCTCCGAAGGGATCCTGACACATCCCGAGGCAACCCTAGACTGGATTCCCCAAGGAAAGCGAAAACGTGGTCGCCCTAAGCAATCCTGGCGGCGTACAGTCATCGCAGAAGCGGCGACCATAGGCAAGACGTGGAGCGAAATCAAGCGCGAAGCTCAAGACCGAACCAGCTGGCGGAGCACTGTGGATGCCCTCTGCCCCATCTAGGGGACATAGGATCATAAGTAGTAAGTAGTATCCTAACTTACTTGATAGTTATAATTAGTAAATTATTATATCTCTGGCTCTGGTTCTTGTTACAATCTTGCGGCTGAATTCCAATACTTAACGCGAATTTTGCAAACTTGCCAATTTTGCAAAAAATTTAAAAACCGGGTGCCTTAGCGATAGTTCTTACGCGGGATATAGCGTAAACTAACTTAAACCGAAATGCATTCATTAATTATAGTCATTCACTACGACGGTTTCTTAAGAACTTGAACAATGGATCTTATTTAGAGCGACAGAGAGTTAGCAGTCACGAGGTTTTCCTTGCTTAATACTTGCTTTATATATAAACTTATACTAATATTTTTCTAATAAGACTATTCGTTAGTATTAGGTTCAATTTTGTGTAGAAGAACGGTTTGTTTGTTTTGTTAAAGTTAAATATATGCCCCGTGACGCTGCCTAAACAAGTTGAGGCACGCAGGGCAGAGCTCCGTCAAATCCTAGTGGCAGAGTGGAAGACGCGCTTGGCACAACCCGTAGCGGCGGTCACAATATTTGTCTACTATAGTCGGCAGTGAGTCAGGATGGAGTACTATCGCTACCTTTTGTGAAGCCGTGATGCTCGCAAAGGAGGCGGAAAGAGAGATAGGGGCTACGTCTTGTCTGGACGGCAGACTTGGGGCGTCTTGTCGTCCGATCAGCGGCAGGCCGCGAGACATCGGCGTCGTGTTTCCGCGTACCTGATAGCGAAGTCCTGCAGCTGGGTAACTGCTGCAGGACTTGAAGTGGGTGACGGGGCCTTCCTGACCATCTGGCGGGCTAATACCCGCGGGGGTGGCGACGAATGCTTCGGCGATACCTGCACCTCTGCATATGGGTACATGAGAAACACGCGTTGGTTTTTAGTCAGTAAGAGTCTGACAGTTCCCCTTTGCCTTTCCCCAAGGATGGAAGGACTCCATGAGAATTTTCCAACCCATTACCAAAAAAAAAAGAATAAATAAAAGGTTCCTCCCACCTCAGCCTTATGTTTCACTTCCAAATTTGGGGATTTGCAAAACTTTTTAAGAAAAATCTGAACTACGGGATGAATCCCGTTGTTCAGATTTTTCTTAACGATCTATAAGCGAGTAATATGAGAGCGATATAGTGGAATTTAAGATAAAGTATTTTTTTTTAGTTTATTATGTGAAACTAGAGCATTATGGTGTGTCTGTCTGTAAACAGTTGTCGATTCGATTTCCTCGTCTATATCTTTAAAGAAATTAACTCCTAAAATTATTACCAGAGAAGCAAAGACAATCTTAACCATCCTAAATGGTTTTAAACAGTAACGACTATTTTATTACAAGCTAATAAATTTCTATATAATATATCCTAAACTAAACTTACAGCCAAGGGAAATCTAAATGAAACATGACGTAAATGTCAGAGTATACAGATAGTACATACACAGTAGCTCTCTAACATAATGAAGTATGGCACTAAAGTTGATACAATAACTTAGCCTTAAAATATGAAGATAATTTATTTTACTCCCTTTTACTTGTTATAGTGTTTAATTTTTAGCACATTTTGTTAAATAATATTTAAAATAAAAAATAAAAATTGAAGATGTAAACTAACTAAATTGTATATTAATAATCCTAGCCTCGTGTTTATATCGATTTAAATTGCCAAAAAAATAATCGCGATATAATTTACTTAAATATTTAAATATATTTTACTATTTTTTAATATATTTCCAATCAACATGACACGCATTGAAAAGGCGGAAAGCGGGGAATGGAGTGTCTGAACATTAGGTTCCCGGTTCCTGCGGTTCTCTCTGCCTACTATCGAGATAATCATTAGTCAGTAAGGCCCTCAGAAGTGCTTTAGAATTGTCACTTTAGAAGCACTGTAGAAGGCAGTTCATAATGAGGAAAATTGGTGATAAATTAATAGTCGCTGTTTAGAAACATAAAATATGACTATCGTAGGCTGCTCGAGAGCATCCATTGTAGCAAAGGCACAGCCATCGCATTTAAAGTCAATGGACAGTATATAAATGAAAATAAATACGTGTTAATTTAAAACATTGTAGTTGATATATTTTGAAGTTATTTCAGCGCACTGCAACAGCCACGTGTAAATTTATTGACCAACCCACGTTGAAATTGAACTAGCTTCCTACACTATCTGTAAAGGTCAAGCGTATATAAGTTTTTTTAGGAATTTTACACGAAGACGTTTTTATCTATACGCTTTATCTCTTGCAAAATATAGTAATATTTTTTGGTTCATAACTTCGTCGTACTTTATACGTGTTAGCCATACAACATACAGCGAAATACTTATATATCTAAAATATTAAGATACCATGTTATATTATGCCATCGTGGCACAGTGGGAAACATAATTTCAAACACTAGGGCTGTGGATGTGAATTCTTATTCAAGTTTCTTGACACAACTTCAGGTGGAAAGTAGCGAGTGGAAAATTTTAATACTTGATTCTCTCTGCTGTGTGGGATACTGAAGCTGAAAGATGTTAACACTGTAAGCTCATAACAATAATAATAGTTATAATTCGTAAATAATAATAAAATTAATATTTTGATGGATGTTACTTCAATTAAATTTATATATTCCCAAAACGTATTTCCTAATCAAATAATAAAAACATTTATACGGAATATGATGCAAGCAACAAAGGATGTCGTCCGAGATACTCAACAAAAGCTTTCGTGGAAGAGAAATTGCCTCAACTTTAAATTTCTATTAAATTTTACAATAAAAATTGAATTTCAGTTGTCATTGTTAACTGTTAGTTATGAAACTTACATTTAAGGATATCTTTGAATGACATTTATTATATGTTTATATTAAAAGTTATTAGTAATATATTGTTGGTGTTTGTATAACTAACCACGTGGTAGTTTTGAGAACTAAATTATATTCTATCATGTTTAAAGTATTATTTGAGTGACTTAATCTTTCGTTGATTTCTGTGTGTTTTGGAGCCACATTAAAAAAATATTTTTAATACTATATTTTTTATATAACCATCAAACTTCCATCCTCCTGTCAACACTCAAATCTTTTACATGAATATTCCATCGCTCCACTGCAAGTGAATGTATTTAGCAAAAGTCTTAAGCAGTAAGTAATTTTAAAACAAAGCTCTTAGAACAAAGTAGCCTTCAAACATTAGGGGCCTCACCGTCACAAAGCTATTATAGTTATTATTATATATTATATATAATATATTATAGCATCACGTGACTCCTCCCAGGCTTCAAAAATATTAAGTATTAAGTCAAACCAGCATCGGTGTTGAGGGACCCCGAGTGAACCAAACTGTTTTGTATGTAGCTATTGATTCTGATAAAAATGACTATTTAATTGAGACAAAACTAGTTTTTAAAAATCTTGCTAAATGTAGGTAGGTAGTACTGAAATAGGTCTAAAATAAGTGGGATCTGTAGTACTACCCGATTTAAATAGTGGAGTGATTTTACTATATTCCATTAGATCACCACAGTCAACGCAAGTATTAAATATAAACGCCAAGTCAAGTGCAACAATTTAAATTAACGATTTAATTATGCTAACAGATATGTCCCACAAGTCATTTGTCTTTTTAACTCTAATCAATTTAAAAATCTTAACAATACCTTTCTAAAGTTGAACTCACATTATCTTATAGTAGTGATATGGCGGCAGCCGATAAGGAATTCAGAGACTTGATTGACTTGGTGTATAATATGCGTAACACATTTAAAAACCGCGAACGGAGCCGCGGACAACAGCTCGTACTAAATATAGTTTAACATTTTACAGAATAAAATATTTGTGTTTTTAAAATTCATAGAGCAAAATTTTAATTTTAATATTTGATCAAATAATATCGAAGGAAAAGCGAATGTAAAATATGTTTTAGATGTTCAAATTATACTTTGGCTGTAATATTAAATATTTAATTATGTTGAGTGTTTAATTAGAAATCCAACGATTTCTGATAGTGATGAATCATATTTTAAATTAAATTTTTGATCAAACTCATTACTTTGTCAGTTATTAAATTAAAGTTTAATGAAAAGTATATATATATATATATATATATATATATATATATATATATATATATATATATATATATATATAATATATATATATATATATATATATATATATATATATATATATATATATATATATATATATATATATATATATATATATATATATATATATATATATATATATATATATATATATATATATATATATATATATATATATATATATATATAATATATATATATATATATATATATATATATATATATATATATATATATATATATATATATATATATATATATATATATATATATATATATATATATATATATATATATATATATATATATATATATATATATATATATATATATATATATATATATATATATATATATATATATATATATATATATCTAAGTGAGTTTAAGATTCAATTTGCTTTAAATATTGTGTACATTATTTCTTATATTTAAAATATCTGACTATATAAAGGTCACTTGACTTGACTTGCTCTACGTATTTTCTGTATTTTTGTGTGTTGTAAAACGTGGACAGTTTGCAAAAATCTGAGGGCAAAGAAAATATATATGTGATGATGGAATAGAATGCTTAGAAAGCCAAACGAACGCCAACAAATTATTTCTACCTTCCTACCCTCCTAGGCATTAAGCCTTTAATCATCTAAATATATATTCTTTCTCTTAGGCATGTTTTTGCTAATGACATGTGTACACAAAACGTTTTATAGTTCAAGGGAGAATTGAATTTAGAAGGGCACGTGGCAGACTTGTCTAACATAGTACAGCCATTTTTGAAGAATGCTGTCAGGTCGTGAGATGTGATATCAAGACACTTATTGGAAATATTTAAAGTGTGTTGAAAAAAGTAAAAAAATATTTTGAAATTTTTGTTCTAATTGGAGTAAAGTTTGCAGACCTAAAAAAATCTTGTCCTATTAAAATTATTTTTGCTATTAGCACACGGAAAAGTTTCCGTCGAGGCTCAGAGCAACGGTCTGGTTTTTTGTCTTGTAAATCCCGCTGACGACCAATGTCATTGACGACCGTGAGTTGGTAAGTTCCTAGAAGAGACTATATACCAATTTGCAATCTTGGCGAATGAGACTTGTGACTGCAGGAGAGTTGTGGAAATATTCCTGCAAAGTGTTGACAATGTTAATGTGTTAGTAAATATAACTATGGACCACCCTGATGGCGAAGGGTCTTTCACTCATTTTTTGTCGCGTTACGTTTATGGTGAATTTTTCGATTGGATTTAAGAGAGCAGTATCAAACATCCTTTCCAAAGGACGAAAATATTTATAAAAAAGAATCCCAAAAAGATAATGAAACTCATAAAAGATAACCTTCACTTTGTCATGAATATGTAATATGAAAATTTTAGTTTATTTCAGTCAAATATTAAAACGTGACAGTTATTCGGACCGTGTCAGTCACTGCCTTTGAAAACAGGAATAAACTAATCAAAATATGAATTTGCATGTAAATCGCTTTCATCTAGTTTCAACGAGTTTGGGAGACCAATTAAAACTTAATGCTGACATGTTGTTGTATTTATATAAATGGATAAAGTTAAGTTCTTTAGTCCAACGCATCTTATTTTTTATTTACACTTACTTCGGTCACCTTTGATATGATTCTTGGAGTAGCGGAAGCAATCTACGTGAGCTTTTCGGATCAGGAGCTCCTTTTCTAAGTTGATATAGTTTCTCTATTTATAAAATCCTAAACATGAAAGCTATCCGGGTAATGCATTAGGCATCCCTATGTTAGATAAACATTATATATTGGTAAGCGTAGTGAATGTAACATTATATGTAGGAAAAACGACAAACCGAATGTTTTCAATGTAAACCACCCCACACAACCACCACGTGTATCGTAGAACCCTACCCTCATGTGCCAGGCTATCAATTTTCAATTTTAATTCAGGATCTATAAGTGAGGTCATGTAATTTAATACCATTTTATATAATGAAAAATAAAATATTTTGTATTTCTTTGGCTTGAAATATAAAGTGCAGTGTTGAGTTCCGTCATATTATGAATTTATTTAAAGCCAAGATGCTAACGAGAACGATGGAAAACTGAAAAAAGCTAAAACTGTAAATCATCATAAGCTAATAATGTATACATAAATAAGTGAGTGAGATTAAATATTTTTTATTCAAGAAATAGAAGAAACTCCAGTCGTACACTGTTTTTTAATATGGTAATTTATTTAATTTTTATCGGACGAGAGTTGAGCGGTTATCAAGACAGCAATTACTTTGCCACTTGCTGTACGATGGCCATCATTTTGATATATAATTAAATTTAAAATATTTTTTCATTCATTTTGTTATAAACATCTAATATATTATATTATTATACAAAAGATAAAGTGACCAAAGAAAAGGTGAACGAGTTTTATATAACTTTGGGTTTTTTTTTCCTTTAACATTTTTATGTTTTTTTTTGTTTTGGTGTTCTGATCTACTTTAAAGATAGAATAAAAATTAAAGCAAATATAAAAATTTGGACACAGCCGAATCTGAACCTGCGCTTCATGGATTTGTTTTAAAAGTTTCTTTATTTACTTTTAATATTATTTCTTAAAATAAATACTGTAAGATCTATATATCAAAACTAAAATAAAGTAAAAAAAGCAAAAACAGTAATATCACATTAAAAATAAATGATGGTCACCCGACGATAAATAAGAAATTGCAATTTACATCAAGTGCTAAGATTTTCATAATTAATACTGCACAAGTCATGCGGTTAAGTTGTCTTACATAAATATGTTTAGACTTTTCAAGGAAAGTAAATTGATGAGGTCTTTAAAATGATAAGTTACATTTTTTACCATCACATTTTACTCAGTATAAAGTTGGTTAACGTAATCAATGATTATTACATTTTTCACTCCCCATTCAGCAACGTAAAAATATAGTAATGTTATAGTAGCATTTATGAATTTTGGTATAAAAAGATTTATTAACATTTTTTGATATATAATAATTATTGCCCTGATATCATGATCACATATTTACACATCGAAACTCTTTACACTTTAAACTTCGTCTATGTACTACCTATACATAGAGCAGTCTCTGAGGATAAAAACGTAAAGTTCAAATAAAACTAGAGCATTATGGCGTCTGTCTGTAAACCGGATGGTAGCAGATTCAATATCCTCTTCTAGATCTGTAAAGGAATTAATTCCAATTCCAATTTAATTCAACTTTTAACCACCATTACACTTATAGCAAAAGGAGACTAAATACAACATGACGTAAATGTCGTAGTATACACATAGTACATACGCTCCCTAACATAATGAAGTATGGCACTGAAGTTGATACAATAACTTAGCATTAAAGTATGAAGATAATTTATTTAGTTCTCGTTTACTCGCTGTAGTGTTTTTTTTAGCATATATTGTTAAAAATATTTAAAATAACAAATGAAAATTAAAAAGGTAAACTAATAAAATTAATAATTAATGGTTAATCATTTATTAATGTCCAATACCTATATTACCTCCAAAGACACTAGGACATCAGACAAAGTTTCTCTAATTGTTCGCTTTAAATTACCAAAGAATAATCACGATATGTACAGCGCACTGCAACAGTCACGTGTAAATTTATTGACCAACCCACGTTGAATGTGAACTGGCTTCCTACACTATCTGTTAAGGTCAAGCGTATATAAGTTTCTTTTGGAGTTTTACACGAAGACGTTTTTAACTATCTATACGCTTTAACTACGATATAGTAATAAATTTGAGGATTTTGCGTATGTCGTACTTTATTCGTGCTCGCTGTACAACATAGATGATATACATTTTATATCTACATCGCGAAGATACGATATTATATTATGCCATCGTGGCACAGTGGGAAACGTGTCATTTCAAGCACTAGGGCTGGTGATATGAGTTCTTATTCAAGTTTTTTGCTTTGGCCAAGCAGAGTGCAACAACTTCAGGTGGAAAATAGAGGGTGGAAAATTTTAATACTTGGCTCTCTTTACTGTTTGGGATACTGAAGCTGGAAAATATTAACACTACAAATTCATAATAATAATAATAATAAGCTCGCAGGGCAGCTTGTGGCGAGCTGTTGGGGAGTGGCAACGCCACTGACCTGAGTCCTCCAGAAGGGAATTGTAATTTATCCCCCGCCTCTGGCTTGCCTTCACTGGCCAGCATAGTGAAGCGCAAGAGCTGTATGCTCGAAAGAGTGGAAGTGCTCAATTTGCGTAATAGCGGGGAAACCCGCTGACGAGCTTCTCGTGATGGTGAAACCGGTGCACACCTCTCGATACCTGTAGCCGATCACACCGATGTTGCACCCGAGGCACTACGTCGCTTTGTGAGGGCCCATCTAGTGGGAAGCGAGTCACCGTCCGACCTTTCAATTTGAGACTGTTGAAAAGGTGGACGTCGGTTGGTCTCATTCAGTAGCACAGTACTCAGTCCATCCAAACTCTATTCCATAGTAACAATATACCATAGATACTTGTAGAAACTGTCATAGTGCATCGGAAACCATTAAACATATCACGGAGTCTTGCAAAGCTGTGGCACAAACTGATTACAAATATCGACACGATCAGATCGCCTCTATTATTCACCAAAATCATGCCCATAAATACGGATTTATAAAATAAAAATTGCTTACCATAAATATATACCTGAAATAATATCAGATTCGGATGGTCACAAAATTTATTGTGATCGGACTATAGATACAGACAAAACGATAAAGTGCAATAGACCTGATATCACACTGCTTGATAAACTAAAAAAACTGTATACTTAATTGATATAGCCGTCCAAAATACCCATAATATGCAAACAACTTACATAGAAAGGATCTCAAAATACAAAAACTTTGCAATAGAAATAAAAACGCAATGGCAAGATAATAATGTTAAAACAGTCCCTATAGTAATCTCCTCTACAGGTGTCATACCTATAGCATTACATGAAAGCCTTCAGATTTTAAAAATACATCCACTCACACATATTCTAATTCAGAAAGCCTCCATACTTTATACCTGTTGAATTGTTCCTAAATCCTTATCTATTACCACGTAGCACTCTATTAACTGCTTGACCAAAAGCCCGCGCCAATGAGTAATTAACTTGTTACAATAAAAAAAAATTATAATAGTCATAATTCGTAAATAACAATAAAACGAATATTTTGAACGATGTTACTTTAATGTAATATTAATATATTTCCAAAATATATTTAGTTAATAATACCTAATCCAATAATAAAACATTTATACACAAGCATGAAGCAAGCAACAAAGGATGGCATCCGAGATACACGACAAAGAACGTGGACGAGAAATTGCCTCAATTTAAGTTTCCATTTTTTAGTTTTACAGCAAAAATTGAATTTCAGTTGTCATTGTTAGCTATTAGTTATGAAACTTACAATAAAGAATATCTTTGGATGATATATATGTTTGTATAAAAAAATATTAGAAATATATTGTTGATGTGATTATATAAGTAACCACTATACAAGTGGTAGTTTTGAGAACTAAATTATATTCTATCACGATAAAGGTGTTATATTAATTACTGTTTTCAATATTTACATAGGAGTATATAGCTTGAGACACAGATCCATCGCTGAATTCTGATCTTTTCGGAGTCACATTGCAAAAAAATATTTTAAATACTACTAAAATCTTTTACTATACCAGTGTTGTAAGACTTAAAAGCTGAAATAGAACACGAAAAGCTACCATTATATAAAACTTGAAACATACATATCGTTATTTAAGACGTAGCCTGAAATATTTCAGTACCTTCAACGAAATCCCGACCGTCATTCATCACGCAATCAAACTGGGCTGACCTCGATACCAAATCACGGGTAAAACGGTTGATCCCCAACTATACAAGTTATTATGGCGAATATTAAGAAGTTATTGCGACAATATTGAATTTTATACTGTTATCTGTCAGTTTTAAAATAAATTTTATAATAAAATATTTTTTTAGCTATTTTATAGCATTATATTTTAAGTAAGCTAGAGAGACTTCGTATTGCCATGTGAAGGTTTTTACATTTCATAGTAATATTAACATATCACCCATTTTTCATGACGTTCTTGAGAAGGAATAACTAGCCCATCGTGTTGTAGGAAGAGGAGCTCCGAGCAGCACTTGGGACTTGCGACCTAAGTGTAGGTTTAAAGGGCCCCTTTAAAATACATTAACGCTCACCTTCACTGTTCGAGCTCCTCCCAATACCTAACCAAATTTGAAATGATTCCACCAAAGCCGCCTTCGAAGTGCGTTCTAGAAATGAATTTGTGATAATTCTAGACAGGCCGAGATCTTTTAGTAAACTATAGAGAGATTTCGCTGTTATACCTCTCGCTCCTACTTCAACCACATATAAGCTAGCTCTATACCTATTCCTGATCAGTTCTTTTATAAGATCAAAATACTTATTGAGTTTAAGGTGGTGACTTTTCGGGATATTTTTTTACGGAACTGTAAGTTCTATCAATACTACGCGTTTTAGGCTTCGAAAATATAGGAAAATATCCAGTCTGGATGACGAAACACAAATATCCGGGAGGGATTCTATACTGTTTCTCATACGTGTCCATCACAAGTGACCAATCAGGAGCTGGATCTAATATAGAGAAAGGCTTTTGTATAGGTTTTTTATGAGAACCTTCTTTCACAAACTTTATTGAGCGTTTGCTGGTTGTTTTGTTTCTCTGTGCTCTTGCTACTGAAAGACTAACGGGTTCACGTATGATTTCTAGTACTTTGTCATGGCGCCGCGAGTATTGACCACTATCCAAGAGTATCCTACAGATGTAGTAAGATTTATCGGTAGCTTTACCCCATCTTACTAAATTACTTTGATTTCTTAAATACAGTATATTGAATTTCACACAGCTATTTGAAATTAATTCATGAAAACAAAGAAACTTATGAAAAAATATATTCATTCATGAATATTCCATCGCTCCACTGCCAGTGAACGTATTTAGCAAAAGTCTTAAGCAATAAGTAATTTTAAAACAAAGCTCTTAGAACAAAGTAACCTTCAAACACTATGTGCCTCATCGTCCATTGATATGATAAAAGTTTCTTTTATGAAATATAAATAATTTAATAAGAAAGCTATTGTAGTTTTTATTTTTTAGTTAAATATTCTTATCGTCTTTAAAGGTCATAAGACATTGCTTGGTTGTAAGAGAGAAGGTAATGGGTTCAATCTCACTTTGCGGAATTAATTATTTTAATTTTTAAACTATGGTAAGAGGCAAAGTGTACGTCCAATTTTCTTCTTGTCTCTAGTCTTAAATGAACAGGTAGTCTAAATATGATTTTATTTGGAAACATTTGACTCCTTTTCGATATGCTTGCGTAGTCCCAAACATATTCAGTTATTTTCTAAATTTCAAGCTTTATACCGTTGATAGCGGGGTTGTGAGATAGTATCGTAGGTAGAAGGAACGTTGTGTGTATGTAATTACACTCTGTCTCTCGTTTTCCGTTTCTCAAGGCATTATGTATTGAGTGGCGGTATAAATAAGTACATAGTAACTTACAAAGTACATTCTACTTTTAATTCTAAACGTTTAGTTAAAAAATCTATTAAAATTCGTTGAGCTTTAAACGTTTCGTTGGAATCTATTTTTCAGTCGACAATCAGGATCATGCTCTGACAACCTTGAGACGCGTAAAACTTAAAACAAATAAAAATAAATTAACGCCAAACATCTACATATAACTTTATAAATAGTAATAATATGTAATAAAATATTTGTGGACCGTCGTGGCGCAGAGGCGTAAGCGTCTGCCTGTAAAGGCGACAGTTTGAGGGTTCGATTCATACTCAAGGAAGATGGATTTTTCTATTTCCATTTTTTTTGCTCTGGAAACTAGACAAAGCGCGGCGTTGAGTTCCGCCTCTCAACACTTAATGCCTCTAAAAAGGCGGAAAGCGGATACGGAGAAAAGTAGAAAGTAAGCAACGGAGTGTCTTAACACTAGGTTCATATGGTTCCTGCAGTTCCCTCTGCCTAGCCCGCCATATGCGGGATAATACGTGAAGCTAAAAAATAAAAAATATTTACTATTTATTATTCTCATGCGTAAATTACAGCACTTTAAAGTTTAATTTAAATCGGTTTGGTAGTTTTTACGTGAAACTTGCGCACATAGAGTATCAGTATGATTAAGCGTTTTAGCTTACTAAGCTATTAATTTACCAAAACTAAAGGCATTATAAAACTTTGTAATAACATCAAATATGTTTAAAGGATTGAGTGCTGTTATAATGCGTAAATATAGATCGAAACAGGAATAACTCTAAAATTAGTATTTATTAATATATATATATATATATATATATATATATATATATATATATATATATATATATATATATATATATATATATATATATATATATATATATATATATATATATATTTATATATATATATATATATATATATATATATATATATATATATATATATATATATATATATATATATATATATATATATATATATATATATATATATATATATATATATATATATATATATATATATATATATATATATATATATATATATATATATATATATATATATATATATATATATATATATATATATATATATATATATATATATATATATATATATATATATATATATATATATATATATATATATATATATATATATATATATATATATTTATTAATATATATATTATATAATGGGGGCTGTCGTGGCGCAGAGGCGTAAGTGTCTTACTGTAAACGCGACGGTTTGAGGGTTCGATTCCCATTTGGGAATGATGGATTTTTCTATTTTTATTTTCTTCGCTCTGGAAACTAGGCAAAGCGCGGCGTTGAGTTCCGCCACTCATCACGCAATGCCTTGAAAAAGGCGGAAAGCGGGGACGGAGAAAGCAAGGACTAAGCAACGGAGTGTCTTAACACTAGGTTCCTATGGTTCCTGCAGTTCCTTCTGCCTACTCTGCAATATGCGGGATAAAGCGTAAAGCTAATATATAATCTTAATACAACTTCGAATTTACCATAATATAAGTACAATTGACATTATTCCAATTTATTATTACCAAGAGATTGAAACTTAATTGCTACTTATAATGTACCTGTTTTGTTAGGGACAAATTTGACTCAGGAAATTTCATGGTGTACATAACTCAAAAAAAATATTTTTGAGTTACTCCCTTTTAGACTTGAGAGATAAGATCATAAGTTTCGATTTATTAATAACATTGAAACACACCCTTGTTTGTAGTTAACATATGGATGTAATAAATATTTTTTTTTAGCTTCACGCTTTATCCCGCACATGGCAGGCAGGGTAGGCAGAGGGAACTGCAGGGACCGTGGGAATCTAGTGTTAAGACACTCCGTTGCTTAGTCCCTGCTTTCTCCGTCCCCGCTTTCTGCTTTTTTCGAGTCATTGCGTGTTGAGTCGCGGAACTCTACGCTGCGCTTTGCCTAGGTGCCAGAGCAAAGAAAATGGAAATAGAAAAATCCATCTTCCCCTACTGGGAATCGAACTCAGAAACCGTCGCGTTACAAGCAAACGTTGCGCCTCTGCGCCACGACGGAAATATATTGTTATTTATTATTTCTTACTTTGACGAGCGCATATACAAATGGTTTTTTTTGAACCAATCAACCAATCTGTGTGATTCGTTTGTTGGTAGAAAATGATTTCAAGCACAAAACACAAAAACTGAGTGTGTTTTTATTTGAGTTGTTGTATTTCCGGCTAACAATCACAGATACACGCACCCACACGTATAAATTTTATTACTATATACTTATATATTACTTATATACAAGATTTCTTTTAATCTTCATATGGTAAGGTATAAAATATAATAAGGTATAAAATACTTTAAGTCTAACTTTCACACAAGATTTTAGGAGGTCGAGCTTAACATCGCTGAAATCAGAACAGAGAATTAAAAAGTTTCATTATCTTGAATTGAAATCGAACCCAAAACCAACACGTTAGAAGCTTTAAAACCAAAACTTTTATAACCTTTATTTATTTATTATCCATAGTAATACGATTTAGGTATTTAATTAAGTGGTACAATCAGATTTTGATCGCTCAAGTTGTTCGCCCTTAATATCGGTTACGATCGGGTGCCTTGTAATTGGACAAGTTGTGAAATTATCTATTTTGGTATCAATTATAAAATTTATTAACCAGAGAATACTTGTACTATGAATTGAATTTTTTATTTATCATTTTTTTTATTGTCAACAGTAAATACAAGGTTATGTATAGCTTTTTAATTATAGCATTATTTCTTATACTGGAATTAATAGATGCTGGTTTTTAGTTTCAGAAACGATAGTATTATTGCTTATTAATTTGTTTTGCTTCAAGTGATATCTCGCACATAGTGGGAACCATGTGCTAAGACACTTCGCTCTCTATTTTCATAATTTCTAGGCATTCCTTGTTGAGTGGCAGAGCTCAACATACTTTACCAGGGCAAGATTCCAAACCACAAACTATCGTGTTTAATAGCAAGTAGGGTGTCTGTATACTAATATAACAAAAATTTAAATAAATCAACTAAAAAGTAATAATTGAAATACCTGATATTTCCATACATTTATTCTTCATTCGTATAGATCAAAGTAATTTGGTAATATGGAGTAAAGCTATCGATAAACAGAAGGAACAGCTAAACATATGCTGATAGGGTGTACGAAATGGATTGTATAGTGGTCAATATTTGCGGCGCCATGATGAAGTATATCATACGTGAACCGGTTAGTCTTTCAGTAGAAAGAGCATAGATAACCGTAACAACCCCCTAAAACGTTCAATAGAAACAAGCGGTTCTTATAAAAAAAACTACACAAAAGTCTTTCTCAAATTTAGGTCCAGCACCTGATTTAACTCTAATGATGGATCGAATGTTTTACTTTACTCTCGAAGTCTAAGACCCGTAATTCTTATAGAACTTACAGTTAGTTCCGTGGGAGATAATTATCCCGATAAATCATCGCCTAAAACTTAACAAATTTTTCCAGGTGACAGGTAACAGCGAAAAGTCTCCACAGTTTGCTAAAAGAACTCGGCCTGTCCCAAATTATTACTACTAATCCACTTCTAAAACATACTTCGATGGCAGCACTAGTAGAATCACTTGGAATTTGGTTAGACAGTGGGAGTAGCCCAGACAGTAAAGGAAAGTGTAAAGTGGGAAAGGAAAGTGGAAACCTACACTTGGGTGGCAAATCCCAGGGGCTGCTCTGACCTCTTCTTCCTACAATGCGATGCGGTACTCGCTTATTGAATCCGTGGTATATTTGATAGTTTATATATATTATCTATGTAAAGTCCGGTGCTAAAGCAGGTGTCCCTTTGGGTATTTTTTAAAATACTTTTAGACTTAGATATACGAACTTCTACTTGGCGTATTTAGTAGGTATATAAATCTTATATTTGCTTTGGCTGGCACACATTGTGTTTTTTCTCCTTTCATGAAGTTGGTTAACAAATAGTTATAGTTCAATTCTAATATCAATAACACTCTCCTTTGGCTTATCAAAAGAGTTGTTGTTGAGTTATTCATAACTTCATGTATGTACGTTGAATCCTCAACCATGCATATATCTGAGTGTTTGTAAATTATTTAAATATTTCCTTTATGGAGTTATTGATATGGTTTCTTAATTCATATTGAATGCATTAAAATATAGAGTAAAACGACAAATAAAATACGTAATTTCTATACACAACTGTCTTTAAAAATTATAAATAAAATATACGAAAGAAAAAGGTCATATCGATGTGACTTTTATAGCTATTTAATACCGGAGCTTCGAGACGTCACTCGTTCTACTTTTAATTTCCTTTCAACACACGCGTCTCCTGTGTTTCCTTCCTTATTCAACATTCTATGTATTACCTTTAGGGTTGTACTATTGTATATAAATATCGTGTCTATTGGATATTTGCATATAATAAAGGCCATCCTGGTGTAGATAGATAGATACACTCTTTATTGTACACCCATATGATATGACAATGAGAAACACTATTTAAATAAAATATACAATAGGCGACCTTATCGCTATAACAGCGATCTCTTCCAGGCAACCTTAAGGCATAGGAAATAATGGGGAGGAAAAAAGGGTTGAGGGTGTGAATAAATTTAATTATTATGAATAGTAATTATAATGCATACTAATAAAATATATACATAAACATGTACATAACAATACATATACATATATACACACATATACATATTAACACCTACATACACATACATACACATACACACATATACATAAATACCTACGTACATATTATCGTAGAGGTTCAGAGGGCTTGAAAATGTAATTTTAAAAGTTTTTTAAAAGTAATTAATGATTTTGCCCTTTTCACATTTAGAGGCAAATCATTCCATAGTCTACAGGCTGTTACTGTGAAGGAATTAGTGACGAAGGAAGAGGAGTGTGAAGGTATTTTTAGAATGAGATTTTTATTAGAGCGCAGACTTCGGGTATGAGAATGTCCCAAAAATTTAAAACACGCCTTTAGATATGGTGGGGTTAATGGATCAAACAGCACACAGTAAAGAAGGTGAAGAATATGACTATTCCTGCGAAGACGGATTGGGAGCCACTTGAGCTTCTTACGAAATTCGGAGACGTGGTCGTACTTTTTTAATCCAAAGACGAACCGAATAGCTAGATTTTGTAAACGCTCAAGTTTGTTTAATTGCTCCTCTTTTAAATCAAGATAACAAGAGTCAGCGTAATCAAGAATTGGTAAGAGGAGAGATTGTGCCAATGCAATTTTGGTTGGAATAGGTAGAAAATTGCGTAATCTTCGGAGATATCCTATCGATGCAAACATCTTTCTGCTCACCTCACTCACCTGCGGATCCCATGACATATTATGGTCAATAATGACTCCAAGGTTTTTAACAGTAGTACTATAAGGTATCATATGGCCATTTAAAAGTATTGGAGGTAAAGTGTAAATATTTATTCTTGATACAAGCTTCGGACTACCAACAATAATAGCTTGAGTTTTGCTAGGGTTCAACTGTACTCCGAAGCAAGTGCTCCATGTGGCTATTTGTACAAGATTATCATTAATTTTATTAATAGCTGCTGGAAGGTCAGCTATTTTAGATTGACAATAGATTTGGAGATCATCTGCATAGAGGTGGTAGAGAGAAGTGATATGTCGGGAAATATTGTTAATAAAAAGTGAAAACAAAAGAGGAGACAACACGCCACCCTGCGAAACGCCAGCATTGACCGGGGACCAGTCTGAATACGAATCCTGAATTTGAATTCGCTGCCGACGTCCACGCAAGTAACTACGAAACCAATCAATTACGTAAGGAGATATGTTAAGAGAAGATAAAATGGCAAGCATTATATCAAAATCTACGGTACCAAAGGCGTTGCTAAAATCCAACAGCGTCAGAATAGTAACTTGCTGTGTGTCCATGCCCAAACGGATATCGTCAGTTATTTTAACAAGCGCTGTCGTCGTACTATGACCTGGACGGAAACCGGATTGCAATGGATTAAGAAGGCTATTTTGAGAAAGGAAATGTGCAAGCTGATTTTGGACCAGGCGTTCTAGGACTTTGGATAAAAAGGGAAGTATGGATATTGGGCGATAGTCGCTATCACTAGTAGGATTATTCTTCTTGGGTAACGGAACAATTTGTGCTTCCTTCCATGACGACGGAAATTCACAGGAGTCAATGGAAAAATTAAGTATGGAAGTCAGGAAAGGACAGATTATATCAAGTATGGGAATAATCATTTTACGACTGACACAATCAGCGCCAACAGCATCAGAGCTTATAGCCATAATGTTCTTCTTAACATCACTTTCCGTGAATTGACTAAAAAGAAAACTTGGAACACGAGGAGTGGTAATAGCGGCAATTTGATTAAGTGTATTTTGCTTGGTAATGTCACTAATTGTACCAGAAAAAGAGAAATGTTTATTAAGCTTATTTAAATTGATATTCTGAGGATTAATGCTTTGACGTGCTTTACCAACTCCTATGGATTCAAGAAATTTCCACACTTTAGAAGTGTCATCTTCTTCAACTACACGTTTGTGAATATGGCGTCGTTGATGATCTCTACACACCCTATTGCAAAGATTCCGAGCTTTATTATATTTAAGTTTATTTTTGTCACTTGGATTCAATCTGAATCGCAGTTTTGCCGTGTTTTTCTTTTTTTGTAGTAATTTTATATCCTCTGTTAACCATGGAGCAGGAAGATGTCGCATCCGCACAGGACGCAATGGGGCATGACTATCATAAAGTTGCAACAGCAAGGAATTAAAAGAGGCAACTTGTTGATCAATTGTTGTGCAGCTTAAAATATATTGCCAATTCACTGCAGCTGCATCTTCCCGCAAATGATTCCAGTCTATTCCACCAAAATTGCGTCGCAGAAGTATTCTTGACTTCGCTTTAGGAGGTTTGATCTTATACGATAAGTAGATAAGATCATGATAAGAAAAAGCTAATGCAGGGTATTGACCATGTTTTTCAACATGATCAATGGATGAAACGAGAACTAAGTCTAGAAGCGAGGGTAAGCAATTGGGAAAGTTGTGTGTGGCAGCAAGAGGAAGAATATGCAAATCAGCACCAGTAATCAAGGACTTTAACCGAGAGGCACGTAAATCATTTTTTAGAAGGCAGGTGTTGAAATCGCCCATTAAAATTGTGTGCGAGTACAATGGCTTACTACGCTCCAATAGGGTTTCAAGAGATGAAAAGTAATCGACCGTAACGTTTGGACTATAATATACGCCAAGCAAAACCTTTGTATGTGAAAGAACTACTTCGATAAACAGATGTTCTGGTTCACCATTTGCTTGATGCACAGACTGCTCAACTATGTTAAAAGGAATATGAGATCGTAAGTATATAGCAACCCCACCCCCAGGGCGGACAATACGGTCATTACGAATCAAATGAAACCCCGGGAGCGAATATGAAGTCGATTGCAAACAAGGCTTTAGCCATGACTCTGATACCAATATTGCATGAATATTTTTATTGCTGAATGTAGTAAGAAAATCTGAGTAATGTGCAGGAATACTTTGTGCGTTAATGTGGATAACATTAAAATTTTTGAGAGCATCTGAGAAATTTTGCTCAATTGTGTCACTTAATGTGGGAATACTGAAGAAACTGTCTGTACTGTTCGACCCATTTGTGGATGATGAATAGGACAGGAAAGCATCATCAAATTCACCAATACTGTTTGCCATAGTAATTAATATATCTAAAGTATTAATAACAACAATAAAATAATATAATATGTAAATAATATAAATATATGAATATGTATAATACAGAAAATATATAAATAAATAAATAAAAGTAGCAACTAAATAACTTATTAAGTACCGGCCAGTTGCGAGGAGAGACAAATATACAAATTAGTACAAAAGAAAAAAAAAATGTGTAAATATACAAAAATTAACATAAAAACGAAAAGTAATAACAATAAAAAGCAACTAAAAATTACAATAATCCAAGAAACAACAAAATAAAATAAAGATAACAATAATAATCTAATAAAATAAAAAAATAAAGAAAAATAAAGCAATAAAGTTTCTTGTTTATACCGGCAAAAAGACAATTGTCCAATGCAACACAATAAATATTTATACGCTGTGTCAACCAGACAAGTGTTGTGGTTATTTTTAATAATTGACAGATCACATTGCAAATGTATAAGTGTAAACAATCATATAAAAATTGTGAAATAAATAATATAAATAAAACAAACTTATAACACAGCAAGACAAATAAAAGTGAATAATTACAATTTAAACAAGTGCCTAGAAAAATAATAAAAATAATAAAGAAAGAAACATATAACATAAAATTTATAAAAAAAAAATAAATATATCTATTTCTTGGTTACTCGCTTACACCTCTGCACTACTACTTTGTTAATATTGTCGGACTTCTTGTGCACAACAGCCTCATGCACTACTGACGGAGATTTAGGTACGGTCACTGGGATACCCTGAAGGTCAGATAAACATTCCACTGTATATCGCAAACCGTTTGACGCAATGATATTAACGACTCCGTTCCGTGTCCAGCACTTCCCTACACCAAACCGTTGCCTGGCGAGCATAAACAAATTATGACGGATTTTCGTCAGAAACTCAGATATGGTGATGCCTGTGCCCTTGAATTTTGTTTTGGCAGCCCAAATATTGTGACGAACTTGCGGAGTTGAAAACTTTACGACAACTGGTCTCGGTTTCTCACTATGCTTATGACCAAGCCGATACGCTGACACGATACATGAGTTTGAAAAGTTGTCAATACCAAGGTCATCAGTCACAAGATTAGTTATCAGCTCGCCTACATCTTCTGCCTTTTCCTCACGTAAACCATAGAAAAGAAGTATCTTTCGTCTTCTGGATGTTTCCATTCGGTCGATCTCCAAGGACAGCAGTTCAACTTGTTTTTGTAACGAACCAAGTGCAGTATGAATAAACTTTTTAAAAGTGCTAAAATCTGCAGCTAATGTTGTCATTGTTACTGGCGACGAGGTTTTGTTTAAATCTTCTTGAAACTCATTCATCCTGGTATTGAACATGTCAGCCATAGCAGTGATGGACTCCTTAATAGCATCCATGGTTGAATATACAGTATATTTACTATTTTCTTAAGTACTCAATAAAGGATATTACTAGCCGTCGGTACTTAATATCACAAGCACATTTATGATTTTAAAATACTTGTAAATAAAAATTAAATATAAAAATAAACAATGATATTTTAAAAACAGCTGTTCACTTATTCACGTCTACCCTCGAATGTCATGTAATGGT
Organism: Dione vanillae; assembly: GCA_037178615.1. Taxonomy (NCBI): domain Eukaryota; kingdom Metazoa; phylum Arthropoda; class Insecta; order Lepidoptera; family Nymphalidae; genus Dione; species Dione vanillae. The sequence continues at coordinate 117,237 of JAZFAU010000027.1, forward strand.
ACGTGGGGGTATAAAAGCCATAGTTTCCAGTTCGCTTCCCTATCGAAATAGGGAATTATTTGAAAATACTTAAAAAAGTATAGAAAAATTTGAAACAGAGGAATTTGAACTCGCACACCATGGCGTCCCAGTATTTTGAATACTAGATCCACTAAGACATTTTTTAACTATTTTTAAGGTTCCGTACAAAAATAAAAAACGGAACCCTTATAGAATGACTCGTGTTCCTGTCCGTCCGTCTGTCACAGCCAATTTTCTCTGAATCTACTAGACCGAATCAGGTGAAATTTGGCAGGATGGTGTAATGCCCTCACCCGAACACAGATGTATAACGTAAAAAATATTTTTTTGAAATAAGGGTAATTTTCGGGGGATAATTTAGGTAATTAAAAAAAAATTCGAACCTTACTGAGTCATATGTCAAATGAAAGGGCTTGTTACCAGGATCTCGAATATATTTTTTTTAATTTTTTAAAATAAATAATTTCGAAGATATTCATGAAAAAAGCCGAAAATTGACCATTCCCCCCCTAATCTTCGAAACTATTGGCCCGAAAAATTTGAAAAAATTACTGAATATAGTTTATGGCTTGTAGATTACAGGAAAACCAATAAAGATTTCATAAATTGAAAATAAAATGGTAAATTCGATAAAAAATGTTTTTAGGGAAAAAACATTTTCAGGAGAAATATTTCACTATATTGTGTACGGAACCCTTTCCACGCGAGTTCAACTTGCACTTGACCGATTTTTTTTTATATTTAGTGTGAATTAACTTTAATAATGATTTATTTTGATTTTCTTTGCGCTAAAAAGAAGGACAAAAGCACAAAGTTGATGTCCGCTATACAGCACACAATGTCTCGAATTTATCAATATTGTCGTTCTCTCTGCTGTTTATTTAATAGTATTTTGCTGAAATATAAGCTAGAATAAAAATATTCATACGTAGGTATATGTTACATGCAAACATATATAGCGCTTATGACTTAACGACTTTGTGTTTTCATTTTTAAGAGAAAATGGAAAGCTGCGTTGTGTAAACAATAATTTAAAAAGAACAATAAATAATAAAGATATATTACTTAGTAAAATTAAATGCAGTTATAAATTTAGTAGCAATAATAATAGTTCTAAAAATTTGACAGGTAATAAATATATATTTTTAAACAGTTAATAATAGTAATAACAATAGTTCTATAAATTTGACAGCTAATAAATATATATTTTTAAAAATATACTTTAACTAATTATTAACAATCAACAAGAATAGGTTGTTTTTAAAATAAAATAAAGATAACTAGATGAATTCAATATTTCACGATTTCCAGATATTTCTATTCCAAATATTCAAACGGAAAATATCCTATTCACAAAAGAATTCCGTGTTCAATACAAAGTTCTTTGGAGTCATCTGCATTTTATATTTCGTAGACGTTAAACATTTCACTGTAATTCAAGAACAAAGTGCGATCTCATTTTATATATGTTCGATTTTATTGGAATAGATGTAAAGTGCAAAAGGGTTTTGTCTTTGATTTTCACATTGTTTTCTTTTATAAGTACCTATTTGCTAAAATTAAACTGTTGTTTTAGAATAAAATTTTGAAGTGATTTTGCGTTTGGATATAATTTAAGTATTAAATGTTGATAGAGAAAGTTAAAACTGTGATTTATTTTATAATAGAATCATTGGAGTTACTGCGTTACTGTTTCTAAATATTAATATTATTTTTCGCATCTTTGTGGCGTAGAGGCGCAACGTTTGCCTGTAACGACCGTCTCGTCTCTCTTTTGGGTTCGATCCCCAGTTGGGGAAGACGGATTTTTCTATTTCCATTTTCTTCGTTCTAGCAAACTAGGCAAAGTGCGGCGTTGAGTTCCGCCTTGCCTCGAAAAAGAGGGAAAGCGGGGACGTAGAAAGCAGGGGTTCCCACGGTCCCTGTATTTCCCTTCGCCTACCATACCATGCGGGACAAAGTTTGAAGCTAATATATATATATATATATATATATATATATATATATATATATATATATATATATATATATATATATATATATATATATATATATATATATATATATATATATATATATATATATATATATATATATATATATATATATATATATATATATATATATATATATAGATCTAGGTGCAATATATGGCTAAAGCAAGCTATATATATATAAATATATATATATATATATATATATATATATATATATATATATATATATATATATATATATATATATATATATATATATATATATATATATATATATATATATATATATATATATATAGCTTGCTTTAGCCATATATTGCACCTAGATCTTGCTTAACACAACTTAGTTACTTATATATTTTCATAAGTTTTTGTATTCAATTAGGATAAAAGGCGAAAGTGAGTTATGTGTTCTTTTACAGCGCCTACGTTACTAATATGTGTCGTCATAATGTAATATGAAATATGTATTAAAAATGGCACATGGATAGAAACGTTTTCATAACTTATATTAAATAATTCTCTCTTGTAGCTTATTCAAACGCTATTACCAAATACACATACATATATGTATAAATTGGAATAAAATAAAATTCCATTGGACACCAAAAATTTAATTTTAAATTAAAATTGAAATACCAAAATATAAATTGAAATTCGATGAATTTTATGATTGAAAGTATGAATTTAGATATAGAAATGATTTAAGGTTTCTTTTAGTATTTTGTTCATTATAAAAAATGACAAAAGTTCTCGATGTTCTAGTTTTCTACTATATACAAGGAAAAGCGCACGCAATATTTCTTGAGTGAGTTTCGAATTCGATGTAATAGAGTTACAAGCGCGGTCAGTGAAGTGGTATCTCAAGAAACGGAAAGTGGAGAAAGAAGTTTTTACGAGACGAAAACAAACAAGTACGTTAAGTAAGTAAGTAAGTACGTTAAGTAAGAAACTAAGTAAGTAAGTACGTTAAGTGATCACCATCTTCCACACTCATGACGCCTGAGGGTTAAAGGTGACCAATGTCGTTTTGGGTGGGAAGTACTTTTGTTTCGTTTGAAACGCACGGTCATCATCCTCCAGATGGTGAGGATGGAACTTTATTATATGGCAGGAATTACGATAGTGAAAATATACGGGTATTAACCCAAATAGTTCTTTAGAACACCCCTCGTGTTATATTCGGTAAAAGATGCTTGAAGATAAAATAATATAAGAAGTATCTTAACACTACGTATTTGTTATGTACCCTGCTATAAATGACATATATGTTTAAGCTAAAAATTCCTTATTAAATAATAATAATTAATATACAGATGAAACTTAATCTTACTTTTACTTACAGAAATAACATGAACAGTGAACCAATTAGTATGTATGATCAACAAATATCGATTACTAATACCTTATATATGCTAGGTAGTAATAAAGATTGTAATTTTATACTTACCTAATATAATGAATATTTGTTCTTTACAAATAAGCTTCACTTTTATTCCCGCTCGTAACAGGGTAGGCAGAGGGAATCGATCAATCCCTGGGAAATTAGTAACAAGATACTCTGTTGCCCGCTTTCCAACTTTCGAGGCATTGTGTGTTGAGTGGCGGAACTCAACGCCGTGCGTTGCAAAATGGAAATGAAAAATTCTATTCTCCCCGAGTGGAAATCGAACCCATAAACAATCACGTATACACGCAAACGCTGCGCCTCTGCACCACGGAGATCTTCAATATTAATTCTAATATTCATATATTATGATTTTAGTTGAATATACGAGTATTTATCATCGTCATGACAAATGTATTTCAAAATTTACCCAATTTCAAAACTGAACTCTTAAGCTTTGATCCAGTGCTCGACATGAAAATTTAAGTTAGTAAATAAAAGAGCACTTGTAGCTTTTTTTATTACAAATTAAGACAGATCAGACACTACACATCAATCCATTCAACACACAATTAAATCAACACAATTCTCAAGACAAAGTGAGGAAAGGTAAGAATTAATAATTATTACTTCTTCATAAAGTTAGTTATTAATTATTGTAAAAGCATCCTCGCAGCACTTTCACTCTAACCTTTTTGAATTTGAACTACTTCCTCCTCTGTTCTGATCTAAAGTAATCGAGCGTTTCAGATGATCCCAATTGACGTCGTCAATGTAACTTTGTTTGACACATGGATACCAGAAAGTACGGTATACGGTATAAGGTATATAGGTAATCTGATAAAACGACAAATTAAATAAATAATCAAAATTTTATTGAACTTCCTCTTCCATGATTCTACTTGTATATTATAAAGGAATCCAACTACATCAAGGGATTTAGCTCAATTTTGACGTGTACATCAACTGCAGTGCCGACCAAATTCTTTTAGCTACAAAATAATCAGTTATTTTTTTACATTTCGTACTTTTTATTATATAAGACAGTAATTCTTTGTCTATAATAATAACAATGATTACTGAAGCTATTCAGAAACATATATTTCCTGGATGAAATATAAATAGAACAATATTTAATTTAACAGAAATTGACCTAAACTAAACCAAAACGTTTCAACACATCCAGATTTAGCTTCACATTCCAAAGTGAAGTACGAGGTCATTTCAAAAGCTTTCGCACTTTAGAAAACAGTATAAAAAAGCTTTGAGCAGAAGAACAAAATCGATTCACTTCTAATGAGAGCGGTTCGTTAAATTATCACATTCCGACGCGTCTACAGAAAGGTGTATGTATATGATTTTGACCTCTATATCTGAGCCCATAATAAAGAATATTGCATGAAGAATTAACACAATTGTTTTAAATTCGTTTCTTGTTTGAATCGAGAAAGAACAATGTGCAGCGAATAGACCAGCTTATTGGTATTAGTAATTAAAATCTATATAAATTATATATATATATAAGGTGGAAAAGTCACTCAGTCGTTAATTATGAGATGGGAAAGCGATAGAAAGAGGATAAGATATAGTTTAGTGTTATCACACTACGTTTCCTAGTTTCCAATTCATTTTTCAAATATTGTATGTCAAGTGACGAAATCCAGTGCCGCGCTTTATCTTATTCTCAAAGCGATAAACTGGAAATATAGCTAGTCCGAGTGGTATTCGAACCCATAACTATAGCGCTTTCAATCTAATGCCAAAATATTTAACTAAAATCGACTACCAGACTACAAAATTATTTAATATATTTACATTCATTCATTTACGCGATCTCCACAAAATTTTAATCAAGACCATTTAATGGTTTCGTAAAGAATTTTTAATCACAACTCGAAAATATACTTCAATTCATAAATTCTAAGCCGTAAAGCCCAAAGATTGGGCTATAAAAGTTAAAAAAAAATCTCCTTTTATTTGTAGTTTACGATTATATTCGGATTTACGATGGCACCTATTAAATTTACCCTCTTTATTGCTTAAGTTTCGGAGGGAGACCGAGCTAAAGTATTTATTATACTGGAAATCGATCTGACTTTACTTAGTGGCTTGTTGTATAAATAAATATACAGCAGTGTAGGCTGAGGGATTATTTTTTTTTTATTAGTAAATAATTCACATGAATAGATGTCATACGTATATCCCGCACATAGCAGGGTAGGTAGTGGAAGCTTAATGCTAAAATACGTTGTCCCGTGGGAAGCGTTTCTACTTAGTGACATTGTATATTTTATTTATAGTGAAATTGGCAAAGCTCAACGCTTCGCTTTGTTTAGTTAACAGAGCGAATAAAATGAAAATTAATTTCCTATCACCGAATGTGAATGAATTTAAAGTCAGATTTTGTGATAATACTCCACTACGCTCCATCTGACGTCATACTGGTGAACTAATGTAGGCCCTCGCCTACTAATAACTTTGTTTGATCTGCACATTATATTGGAGGTCTTCCTTTGAAGTTTTGATTACTGCTGTAGTTTTTTTATACGAGTTTTTTGTCAAAAAGTTAAGTTAATTACTTTTAATACCTTGAAATAATACGTTAATGATACAGAGAATACTTATTGTTAAGATATTCCATTCTCCGGTATCTAGCTCAATAGTAGAAAAAACTTAACAGGCTGCATTTTGTCTAAGCGATGGACAATAAGATATTCTTTACTTTTTCCGTCCGTCGCTCCGAATGCAAAACTATTGTACTTATAATTAAAAGTCAAGAAATAATGTAACTTATTGAAAAATAAGATTACTTTTTATATAACTGAAATATTGTTTCATACAACGTTTTAATTTTAAGAAAAATATGTATATATACTGTACCGAAGAGCTCAAAAATCAATATCAAAAGTTAACGTAAGCTAAAAAATAGCGTCCAAAGCGGAAACACGCCCGATGCTCAGCGTCTAAACTACTTTGAGAGGATCCCAGAAAGAAAAATAAATGAATTTTAGTAAATTTAAAGTGCATACCCAATTTGTTACAGAAGTTGAGCATATACTAGTAACAAGTAAATATAGGGGGAAAGAAGAGGGTATAGTGTTAAACCTCACAATATATCAAGGGGGAGGGAGGGTTGAAAAAGGCCAAAAAATTGCTAAAGAGCGGGAAGCTTAATATCTTTACGTTAAGATCCTATTCTAGGTTTTTACAGATCCCTCTGCCTACCAAACTTACTACTACCTAAACAATGTCCCAGTACGCCATGATTATTTCAATATTAGGTAAAGTTAGAAAATGATATATGATATGTGATCTATGATACGTGACCTTTTCTATATTATTATAAATATTATAATATTTTGTAAATAAAATTCTAAAACAATAATTTGTTTTATTTAACATATTTAAATTAATTTACATATTGTACATATGTGCGTCAATAAAGGAAGGCATATACTTATGAATATATGTATATCAGTAATCGATTGTCTAGCTAGTTTTACTATATATATTATAATAATTTATAATTAAAAATAGTAATAACAGCACGCCATATTATTAAAAATACGAACCCTATGTTGAAAGCTGTCAATATACTCCAGCTATAAAGCATAATCACACCAAGTGGACACAATTGGATTGGTTAACATATTGATAACGGAAGCTAAAAAACCACCCAGCAGAATTATATTACCTCAAATAACGTAAAATTACGAGACAGAAATAAATGAATGTTTGTAAAATAATAGCTTACAGACTCTCATAAGGTTTTCTATGCAGTTCTCTAAAATAAGAAAAATCTAAAATGCTACAATATTTAGATTTATAACCACTGAAGTGATTTCATTGAACAGATTGTCCAAAACAATAAGCTATATTCGAAGCCAAAAGTGTTCAAACAAAAGCTCTTATATGGCTGGGTAGGCAGAGCGAATCCTGAGCGAGCCTTTCGAAATAATATGTATTGATTAGCGAAACTAAACCCTGCACTTGTTTAAGCTTACGAAGCTAGGAAAATAAAAATATTTTGTATAATCTCTATCGACTCTCTGAGTCGAAATTGAACTCGTAACTGTCGCGCTTACACCACGACTGTGGAATTGTAATTAGTAAAGCAAAAAAATTATATCGTTCATTTATAATTCAAAGCATCGTTTCATAAGATTGGGAAAAGAAAATGGCAATTAAGAAAATCAGCTGCCCACAGCCGACGTTTCCTAAGGGACCAAGGCATTGGATCATTATAAATATCTTCAATTAGGTTCGACCTAAAAATACTGGAAGCTTAAATAACTTTAACGTTCAGCGTCGATTAAATGATGAGTAATAACGAAATGTAAATCATAATATATGAGCAAAGGTGTACCTAATAAACTTTTTAGAATTTTCACGCTTTTTTCCCGTATATAGCAGGTTAAAAAGGGATCCTACTGTGAAGAAACTTTGTTTTCAAAAATCCACAACATTTCTGATCTACTGCGTTTTAGGTGGTGGAGAAACGCCGAAATTAAGACAATATTTCTACAAATAAAAAATGGAGTATCTGGGTTCTCTAAGCATTCTGTCTCTAAATTAATTTTAAGCCTTAAAAAAACAAAAATAAGGTAAATTAAAATAAAATTGTATTCAATTCCTCCCTTTGTAAACAAATAAATAAACAATTGCACGTGTAACATGTCAAATTAACTATTTTCTTTGTTCTATAGATAGAAATAGACGACTATTAGTCGACCGTGAACTTGAATAAAACATTTCGTAAATACTATCCAATGATTAAAGAACTAAATTTGTCTTTTAAATTGTTTTCGACTAGCGACCCGCTTGTAGGCTTTGCCCGCTTGAGCGGTGTTCTTTGTACATTTTATATAATATTTTTATTTATAACCCAAGTTATATAAAACTTGCCCAGTTGCGTTCTGCCACTAAACATGTAATGCTTCAAAAAGGCGGTAAGCAAGGAACGGAGTATCCTAACACCAGGTTCCTGTGGTTTCTCTGCGGTTCTCGTATCTTGCGAGCGGAATAAAACGCAAGTAAAGCTATTAATTCTATTTTTCATTGCTTCACGCTGGTTAGTATTGGCTACCACGGGAAAAATCGAGTTTTAAGATACTCTATACCCAATTTTCCATCTTTCAAGGGCGTGAGTTCGTCCACACTTACTGTGTTATTAATCTATTTCTACGAATAATAGTTATTTCTATATAAAACAGCAGTGCCGTACCTAATAAAAAATTTAAAATAAGCCAATACAATGTTACATTTTAATCATGTTTGTTATAGCAGTTGCCATAGCGAGTTGTACAACATTGGCATTGGCAAATGAAGCTATTAAGCCAACTGATAATCTCGTGCTATTTTGAAAACAAAGCCTTTTATAGCGTCATCGTTTCAACTTTGACCCATCGATTTATCTTTTTCCGTATTTACTCGTAGCTTAGGAAAATATATAATATTTACACATTTTTACGTATAATAGAGTCGTCAGAATGGAGATTTCATTGTTTTTCATACTCTGTTTGTAATGAAGAACCTACATATGTCTTCGTCCAAGTTTAAAATCTTTTGGGTTGATTGATATTTAAAATTTGAAATTTGAAAATCACAGAATCTCATTGCGTCAACAAAAATTAGTAAGCCAAAAAATAATCATAAATTGGCCAACTGGTTATTCACTAGGTTTGTCTCAGCTAGTAAATTTTTTTTTTTCTTTTTTTTCTAGCTTCACGCTTTATCCCGCATATTGCAGGGTAGGCAGAGGTAACGGCAATAACCTTATGAACCTAGTGTTAAGACACTCCGTTGCTTAGTCCTTGCTTTCTCCGTCCTCGCTTTCCGCCTTTTTCGAAGAATTGCGTATTGAGTGGTGAAACTCAACGACGCGCTTTGCCTAGATTCCAGAGCGAAGAAAATAGAAATAAAAAAATTCATCTTCCCCGAGTGGGAATCGAACCCACAAATCGTCGCGTATACTGGCAGACAAAGTGATTATTATTGATTTATGTTTTTCTCGCTTGTATCAGGATAGACAGATGAAAACGTCTTCGCTTTCCGCCTTTTGGGGTTTTGCGTGAGGACCATCGTGGTTCAGAGGCACACCGTCTGCCTATAAATACGACGGTTAATGGGTTTGATTCCTGGTCGAGGGAGGATGGATTATTTCATTAAAATTTCTAAGCTCTGGTAACTAGGCAACACGCGATATTAAGTTCTGCCATGCACGCTATCGCTATGTCTCAAAAGCCGGATAGCGGGGAATTAGATACCTACCGCAAGTGATATTCTTTTTTATTTAATTAAATTATGCCAATAGTGTACAGGTTTAAAAATTTAAGTGGTTAATTTCAAAATAAAATAAATAAAAAAATATATAACTCCGTGTATTTTATATGCTTTATTCTACACATAATATATGGCAATCATATAATAAGTGAATAACTCTAAATTTTAATATAATGAAATAAATCGATGAGAGTTGTGAAACAATTCATCAATTTGTCCTATTTGCTGCGTATACTGATCGTCTAATAACACACCTAGGCATGCCATAGCAAAGCACGTTTGACCCGAATAGCTAAACCAATTTCGCCAACCTACCCTTGTTAAGTGTTTAACAATATATTGATAACGTAACTGTAATACAGATTGTAAATTCATGAAGTTATTGAAATTATCGTAGAATAGCAAATTATTTTAATCATACACTAAGTTAAGTGTAAGAAGGTTAAGTTTAATTTTCTCATGATTTTTCAAGAACGACTGCGTATGAATGTGTACGAGGATCATTTCCACTAAATCTCGTGGAAACCATCCTCGTACACATTCATATGCATTCTTTCCATGAGGCGTGGACTAAAATTTGGTAATGTTAAACTTTTTGTATGAATTCTTAAAGTATAACTCACTTTAAGTAAGTTACTTATTTAGTAAGCTAAGACACTACGTTGTCCATTTTCAGCCCAATTTTAATTCTTTTTATGATTTCTTACCTCAAATCACCTTAACTTTTTCGGCTATCTGTCTGTCTATCCGTATATTTTTATATATTTTCAAGAATATTTTTCTCAAGAGCACCTGAAAATTTTAAGCTGGCATTAATATTATATACCGAGATGTGTTGTATTATAATTCCGGTTGACCTACAATTATAAGGTTTATAAAGAGCGCTTGGTGTACAAGAGCATGTATTTGATTAATATATTTACTAAATATTCAGTATATTTTCTATATATATAGTAGATGCATTGAGACAATTTATATTTAAATATTGTAAACTGCACCTACTAAATACCAAGTTGAGTGCATAGCTAGGAACTTAATTTTATCACAATGTTATGACGATGAATTTGAGCGAGTTGAGTGAACGTTTTGCTTTAGCATACAACTTAGTTAAGGTTAATGCTAGTATTTATTTTCATTGAATGCCTGAGAATAGTTTTGTAGTGCTTAAGTTATGAAATTATGAGTTGTAGGTGTAAGTATGAGTTTAGAACTGGGTAAAGGTTTTTTTTAATTTAAACTTTTTTGTTCAATACAAAATGAAATGCAATAATGTGACAAGATCGACGTAGAAGACATCGAGTAAACTTTTGTAAATCCTATAAACACATTATTAATTCTAAATAGGAAATAATAATTACCTAAAAATAAACAAATAAAAAATAAATTTTAAACAGTTTCATAAACTACAATTTTGGCGAAGAATTTACAAATCTATAAAACTACATCTTCTGATGATCTCCATAATGCTATAGCTGCGCCTAATTTTAATGTTTACTTCTGTTCATCGGATAATCTATAAATGCAAGTAAATCTCAGGTTGCTTTCTTTGGCAGCCGTCCGCAACTTTCGAGAATTCTTTTTTTACCTTCTCTTCTACCATTTTTGGTGGGACTAAACTAGAATTCTGTAGTATTGTTAAATAATGACTTACAATATAAAACACCTTTAATAGTCTTCCCATTATTACAAAGGTGTGTTGAAAGTTTTAACGTGTTATGTCGACAGAGAAGATGAAAAAAGATCCTTTCCTTAAAAATCAAAATATCCTTTACCCAAACTCTTTTCCTTATTCTCCTGAAATACGTCAATACGTGTTATTGTGGTCTTACTCAAATTCTACTGAATAAATTAGATCATTAGATCATTTGATCAAATTACGGCCATCCTTTCCATATCTTCATTAAAATATTATATCTCAGAATATAGACTTCAACTTAAATGACTGTTTCACAATAAGGCACCATTGTAATCTGCATATCCTCAATCTGTGTAAACACTATCGTTTCCAACCTGTACACTCTTTCTTAAAATAATATTTAGTTTGCTCGATTCGAATCATTCTATCGGTCTAGATCGTAGTATGACAAATTGGAATTGCCATTTAAAAGTATTCAAGCCTATGGGAATTCATTCATAACTAAAGCTGCAGTCCTTTGGAATTCACTACCGCGAGCATCACGTGAGGCTATAATCACTCTGTCTGTCAATATATTTATATGTTATTATATGTTATAATGTATGTGTGTATGCATGTATGACTTCATATATATATATATATATATATATATATATATATATATATATATATATATATATATATATATATATATATATATATATATATATATATATAATATATATATATATATATATATATATATATATATATATATATATATATATATATATATATATATATATATATATATATATATATATATATATATATATATATATATATATATATATATATATATATATATATATATATATATATATATATATATATATATATATATATATATATATATATATATATATATATATATATATATATATATATATATATATATATATATATATATATATATATATATATATATATATATATTTAGCTTCACGCTTTATCCCGCACATGGCAGGGTAGGCAGAGGGAACTGCAGGAACTATATAAAAACCTAGTGTTAAGATACTCCGTTACTTAGTCCCTGCTTACTCCGTCCCCACTTTCCGCCGTTTTCGAGGCATTGCGTGTGGAGTGGCGGAACTCAACGCCGCGCTTTGCCTTAGATGCCAGAGCGAAGAAAATGGAAATAGAAAAATCCATCTTCTCCGACTGGGGATCGAACCCAGAAACCGTCGCGTTACAGGCACACGTTGCGCCTCTGCGCCACGACGGTCCTCATATATATATATATATATATATATATATATATATATATATATATATATATATAGAAATGTTTTATGTTGGTTGTCTGGGAGAGATCACCTGTGGTGATGAGACCGTCTTTGCTGCACCATCATTTATTTTTCTAATTTGTTATTGCAGAATTGTATTTAAATAATTAAATTTCTTACATATCTCCATTTACCCTTCCTCTAATTCTCGAAATTCAAAAGTGCTATGTCTTCTTAAAAATTATTCTTCAAAAATATCTTATCCATATAAGCTACACGAATTGTAAATATTTATATTTTACTGAAATTTTAAAAGTTTATGTAAGCTTTTACTTCATAAAATTTACTTGAAATGCTTTTAAGAGTCAAAGTTCTGAACATTTTAATTTATAATTTGTTTCAAGTTGTGAAAAACGTACTTTATTATATGTTACTTTGAATGAAATTCATGGATGATTATGTTATTAGTTTTATATATGCTGTGTTTGTTTATATACCCTTATGAAAGAAAGCTTTACGTTCGTACTTAGCAGGATTGACAAAAGGAAGTGTTAAGACACTCCGTCCCCCACTTTCTGACCACGTTTCGAGACACTACGCGTCGAATGGAAATGACTGAACGCTACGGTTAGTTTTACTTCTTTAGACTTTTGGCATTTAAATAAGGTACATAACATATATAACTTCTATAATATTTCATAAAATATTTTTAATCATAACTTAAGTAATCATTCTTTGACATAGATAGATAGGGTTGGAATTGAAACACGTTTCTTCCACACGATTACATCGATTTTCGGTGCCACTACTTCATGTTGCTTGAGTTATTGAGCGTAGCTTAGTAATTTGGAATTCGATTTACTTTATATATACTGAAATTTGTTCTAATTTCCATGATTTATTGTTATCTATAAGATTACTTTCATATTTCGGAATTAAATATTCATTTATTAAGGTTTTACTAGATATGTATTTTTGACAATGTTGACGGTTTTGTAGTAAACCTACTGCTATGTGCTGCGGAACTTAACGCCGCGCTTTGTACTAAATATCAAGTAATCCATCTTTAGCTATTTCTATAGTAAATGATATTATTACCAAATTATATAATACAGTATCCCCCATATGCAGGATAGTTATCGCGATACCGCGGAGTAAAAGATAAAGTAGTATTAGGACAGTTAGTTCTACGTTTTCCACTCGAATCCTAATAATTACTAAATTGTGGAAATTTTTAAATTGTGGAAGTTACTAAATTCTATACATTTTAGTAAAACAGACCTATAAATATATTTTACAAATACCCAAGTTATATTTGGTTTTATCGATAAAATTTAATCAAACTAAGTAGAAAGCCTTTTAAATATATCTAATACACGAACAATTAACGATAAAAACATTTTACTGTAAGAATTTTAGTGACATCATAAACAGCATTATAGGAAAGTGACAAGACTAATGGTATGAAGTTAAGGGGATCATTCTTATTTGAAAAAAATAATTTTATTACTAACTATGTGTTGATGTTAAAGAAATATAAATAAATCTTATCGAAAATGCGACGATTGTAGATTCTATTTTGATTCGAGGGAACGAATTATTAATAATTATTTGGCGTTGAACTCCGCATTTCAGCACATGATGTATCGAAAAATGAGTGGTTAGCGCGGAACGGAGTGTTTCAACACTGAGTTCGCAATGCCCACTTTGCTCTTTGTAAGATTTTATATAGAGGTTTAAAAAAAACTATAATATTAGTCACTATTATAATAAATTCCGAGAGAAATTGGTGTGGAGAATATTGATTCTCCCTTATTCACTTCCCAGAACATTCGTCGTATAGCGGAACCTAACGTCACGTTTTATAAAATAAAAGTACACTATCTCAATTCAAATTAAAAATAAAAAGTAAAAATACAAGGAAAAACACAGTTATTTAATTAAAACTTTCACGTAAACGATCTCTGTAGCAACATCGTCGCGTAAATGAATGAAAATTTTCAGCTTGAACATACTGAAAAGTGCTGAAATTCTGTTTTATTTTGAAGTATGTGCTTATGTGTGGTAATAAGATTTTTTACGCCAATTTTGTGCACAACAAAGGTGATTGAACAAGAATAATGCTCTTTTTAGGTATATATTATATATGGCTACAATTTTTATAAAATGTTAAGAGTGAAGTATTAAAAAAATCAATAAAAACCATTGTGGCGCAGAAGAGCAGAGTCTGTCTATAAACGTGATGCTTTGTAGGTTCGGTTCCTACTCAGTGACAATGGATTTATTCACTTCCATTATATTCGCTATGGCAACTAGGCAAGCGGTGCGTTGAGTCATTCAACACGCAAGGCCTCTAAAAAGGTGGAATGACACTCCATTGTCATAAGACTAGGTTTCTGCGGCTCCCTCTGCCTACCCGACGATATGCAAGATAAGGCTTGAAGTTAATAAAAAATATTTAAGGTCATTGTGGCACTCAGGGACAATTTCTACCTTTAAAAGGAAATCAGAAAACGTTTAACTTTGATTTTGTTGTTTTGTTACCTCTATCGCTATATATAGCGGAAAATTTGATCTCTTAAAACACGTAATAGTATAGAGAGACATATATATTTATTATTACATATATATCTTATAACTCAATACAAAGTAGAATATTTGAAGCAAGAAGATCGTTCATGAACACCGTTCAAATATTGGTTTATGATGATTGCAAAAGCCACCAGCTGCTTGTCTATCGGGCCAGTGGAGCGAATCTACTTTACATATGGAAGTTACCTGAGTGGAAAATAAACCTATTACGTATTTCATGATTTTTGAAACTATTAATCCACTCAATGGGTGAAAATATTTAAAGAACAAAGTTCAAACATTTGAATCCTGCTTAGTTAAAGATGTTTTCTTTAAGAGTTATCTATAACTACCTTGTATCGTACTAAGAATATAATCAATTTACCTATTTTATACAATTTTGCTAACGTAATATGAATATATAAAGTTCACTCAATACTGAGACATATGGCATATAGGCAATATTGGAAATTCTGTCGAAAATAAAAAAAAAGTATTATAAAATTAAAATTATACAAAAATTATTAAATCTACTTAAATAACTAGCATCGGCTTAAAAATACATGGTTTTTTAATATATCTAAATCTGCGAAAATGAGATTAGAGTTACATTAAAAAAATTAGTATTAAAAATGTCCAGCGAACCCTTAACATAGTCCCGCCCCCTCATTCGGTGGTGGATTACACCCATTTATAGATGTCATTGGGTTGAAAAAATGGAGTAATAACCGCATTACTGGCTCTTGAGATAAAAGTAGGTGTAAATTGGAATTTCGGCAATCAATATTTTATATATATACATATATGTATACGTATATATTGTTGTAGTTTTCTAATAATTTTCGAAGTAGTAATCAATTAATTCATCAATATAATAATTTAGACTTTTCACTCTAAGTTTTCTTTTTTATCATGATATATGTTTATAGCTAGTGGACGCTATTTTTATGAAAAAACTCAAACAGATAATCACTATAATAAAAAAGAATTTAGACGTTAGTAGTAAAAAGTTACATAAATTTTTAAGATGCTGTGTCTTTCTGTTCAATGGTGAGACATGCGTGTTGAATCGTGGAAGTCGACGGCTTTTTAATAGAGTAAAGAAATGTGATAAAATAAAAAGTTTTTTATTTTACGTTTACTTACGTTTTAGTACTTTAAAATATGTTTTAGTCTGTGTATCAACCCCTTTATCTCAGAAAAATGAAGAAGTATCAAACTTAATTTATTTATTTAGCTTTACGCTTTTTTCCGCACATACCAGGGTAGGCAGAGGAAACCACAGGAGTCCGCGCACCGACTTTTCGAAGCATCGCATGGTGAGTGGTGGAACTCAACGCCGCACTTTACCTAATTTCCAGAGTGTAGAAAATGGAAATGATATACATCTTCCTTAAGTAGAAATCGAACCTACAAACAGTCGCTTTTACAGGCACATTAATTAAAGAGCACATTAATTAAAAGAAGAGTGGTTGAAACCGAAATTTTAAATAAAAACATTAAAAATACCCTATTACATCACATATTTGACAACGTGACAATTTTTAGCACCATTTCTTCTCTTATTAAGTTAAAATCAAACCGCACTAATAAATAAGAACCTAATGCTATGTGCATTCATCATAATAAGCCATAATTTATCTTGTAAATAAAACATATTTTTCAAGAGCACAGTAATTTAAAAGCAAACGAGTTCCATAAATATTTAAAGGATATCAAGGATGCATTAGAGTTGGTTAAAGCTCGACATCGAATATTCATTTGGTATCTACACCTAGATTGTAAAATCAGTGCAGAGTAACATTTATTTTATTTTTAACAGATAAGTATAGCAGACCTAGTATCTTTTTGTTCTTTTTTATTTTCAGTCCATTTTTGATGTACCGTGCAAAATTGTAGAAAACTATAAATTGATGTTGGAAAATCAAATGAAAATTATTAGCTTTTTCATCATTTTTGAAAATCAAAAATAGCAAGAGAACATGTGAATAATGTATATGAGTAGAGTGATAAAAGATATATTATTAATAATATCCCTTAGTATAATTTATTGTAACAATCTGTCGTAGCGCAGCAGCACAATGTGAGACGAGACGGTTGCAGGTTCGATTCTCAAATTTCTTATAACACGTAAAGAAAGCAAAGAAAATAATTCTTTGCTTTCTTTACGTGTTATAAGAAAGAATATAGAAGAAAATTACAAAAGTTAAAATCACTCATTCAAAATATACAATAAAAGGACAAAATTGAAAAATATATAAGAAATTAAATTATAATTTTTCTTTTATTGTTATATTTAACAGTATACGGTTTATTATTTGCTAAATACTAATAGGCACTAAAAATAGTTCAACATAATATTATATTGATTCCACATAAAGCAAGTACATTCAAGTGGACACTCCAAGTAACCGCCACTTGCTTGCTACTGACATTTAAAATCCAATTTCTCAAAAATGAAACTGCAGGAATCCTCTTAAAGAATATTCTTTATAAAAATACTGAAAGATAAAATAGTTTTAATTTTTATTTTTTTTTGCTTCTAGTAAAAAATAGAATATTCTTTCTATCTCTACATATCACTATGTTCTGGAAGCTGCTATAATAAAGATTTCGTAACTCATGCTGTAAGGAAGAAACAAGGATTTGGGCCTCAATAATGGAATTAGGACGACATAATGAAGCAAATAAAAAACATTATACAAGACAAAATTGGAAAATACGGTTCTGATTTAATGACAGACAAAGGTTAAGGAAAATGAATTTGCCAAACAATGATAAGGTAAAAAAATAGATTACGAAGGGTGCAGTCCATCTCTTGGTGTATCAGTCGACAGCTGTTTAATGGTCTACGTAACGACCATCTACGTAATATATGACGTAATGATATAAAATTTTACTCTAAATTTACTAAAAAAAAATATAATTTCTCCGCCTACAACTTTTAAAATCTCCTAAGCAAGCTTAAGTTATACTAGTGTCATAAAAAGAAATTTAAAAGAATTTATATTTATGATGTTTTCACTTTCAAACGATAGAAATACTTCTAAAATGCTTATTGACTCACTATAGTCAATATTTAAATTCCGAAATGAATTTATGATAAAAAGCTCAACGAATAGCGTAAGGATGGGATCGAATTGAAAGTTATAGTTAGTTAGTTAAATTAGTAAAATACATATATAATCATTTTCTTTATATAGCAAGACTAGAATTACAACTTCAAAATGAATGTATTGAAAATTTTTATCACGTCAGCTTATAATTGGTGCACACAAATTCACGACTAGTCTTTAGTACTGATAAATTATAAACTTATTAGTGTTAAATATCTTAAAGCGCTTCAAATGACTTTACCACATTAATATTTTTTGATGTCAAAAGAATTTAGTGTAATTAAAATTTTCCTTGTTTTACTTGATATGCACCTATATACTCGGTCTCTATGAGATGAACGTTAAGGTTAGAAAAAACGTTTTTGTGTAATGTAAAAGTTTTAACTGATCAAGTTAAAATCGTAATATAAGGTATCTAAATACACATATACATTTTACTACAAAGTTGTAGTTTGTTAAGTAAAAATGTTTTTTCAAATATTTTCAGGTAGATCTTATTACATGTTTATATAACAATTTACAAACCACACCAAAAACCAACTGCTATCGATTTTGTATACAGAATTTACGTCTATCTCGTAAAATCAGTTCTAGAGCACAGCACGGGGCACGTAAAAATAAAAGATTTTCTGGATGTGACATATCTATTCTATAAGAATTCTTGAATTGTACCATTTGTTAAGTGATGCTGGCTTCAATCCAGATTTGAGGTAATGGCTTATTTTCAAACGCCGCCACTCAATGTGTGTATATGATGCGTGATACTAATATGTGTATAAATATAAATGTATAATATATTATTAGAATGGAGACAAAAAATAAAAATTCAATTTTACAACTTAAATGTGAAAATGCATGCAACAAAGAGGGAACCTAACGTTAGGATACTTTGCTTCACGTTCTCCGCCTCCCATGTTGAGCGGCGGAACTAAACGCCGCACTTTGTACTGTCTGAAATAGACCAAGAAAAATGAAAAAATAAAATTTTCTAGAGTGGAAAATGAACCAAATACCGTCGAGTTTACTGACAAATGCTGTGTGTGCCCGTTAGATAAGTATATATAATTTGAAGTCTCAAACTCTTAAGTATCTCCGCTTTAGCATATAAGATTTACCGTCTGAGCTCATTAAAAGGAGGTTCATGTTCTAGATACTAATTTGCTTTTCAAAGCAACAAAATAATTTAAAGACAATTTAGTTGAAGATGCCTTTGTTTAGACTTTAAAAATTTAAATGTAATTCCTGATATATAACAAAAAGCAGGACTAATGTCCACTGACAGTCGATTCAGAATTTTCTATGACCGTGTACACCGCTTTTACGAAGGCAATAAATCAAACTTGATGCTAGTTCACGATGAAATATTGTACTACGAATGCTTTGCTTTTGACGTTTCTGTTTAATATAATCGAAGTCATGCATTTTCAGGGTAATAAGATTAGTCTTGTTTGTGTAAAATGTTTTTAATGTATATTAGTGATGTAATGAATATTCGCATTTGCAAATATTCGTTACATCACTAATATACATTAAAAACGTTTTTACACATTCGCATTCGCATGCAAAAAACAGTAACTTAACCTCGTAATCACATTATCAGTCTTCATTATATCTCGTGAAACAATTTTTTAATGCAATCTAAACAAATAAACATAGTTTAAAAAAACTAAAAAATACGTTTTTTTTTAAGTACCTATATCAAACTAAAAAGTAAACAATAATTCTTCAAACAGTAATTATAGAAAAATACTAATATTATTATGAAAAAGCGTGGGGCGCTTTGTGTCATATTTTCCTATTGAGTTGGTCATTCCTTTTCGATTCATACTCGAATCTAAAAATATGCACAATATAGTTTCAGTTGCTTAATATACGAAAATATGCCACCCTTTACACATATTATGCCACCCTTTTTCACAATAATATTAGTATTTTTCTATGATTATTGTTTGAAGAATTATTGTTTACTTTTTAGTTTGATATATTTAAAAAAAGCGTATTTTTTAGTTTTTTAAACTATGTTTATTTTTTATTTTTAAGTTTAATATGTATAACATATTATAATTTTATTTAATTGAATTATTGACTTTATTTACTGGTGAATCAAATCAAAATAATATATTGTAAAATAAATAACAATAAAATAAAAATCAAATAAAATAGACTAAAAAACTATGTTTTGTGTTCACTGGTACGGACGGGATTCGAACTCACGATCACAGCATCTAAAGTCACTTGCAAAAAAATCACTGCAATTCCGCACTTCAGACCACTCAGCTAACGAGACTCATACACTAGTAGTATATACTGACAACTTATATAAGCCACGGTCTCTCAGCGCAAGGACAGATGAAACTAATAAAAGCGTGTTAACAAAAATCAATTCTCTCTCCTTTTTAAAAAAAGTTTTATCAGCTAATACTAGGTTTTTAATGTTGTAATCCAAAGTGCTAATCTTGCTTGCCGTATACAAATGGCGCCAAAGTTAAAAGAATTACTGAATATTCTGTTAAAAAAATGACGTTCGTTACATCACTAATGTACATATAAAAACAGATTAAATAGCTAAAACTGAGTACCTAGTAATGTATGCCTAAAATTATGAATCACTGACTAAATACGTAGAAAAATTAAATTTTTTTAGCCTTACGCTATACGGCTAACATCACTTACCGCTTTTCAACAACGTCTAGTAAACGACGCGCTACGTCTTATTATCGTAGTATGGAATACTATGTGCGCTACAAAAAATATTAAACTTCTCGGAACATTGTTAAGTTTGTCTGTGTAAATTTTCATGGCAACACGAGTGTTAAAGTGATCAAAAAATTAAAACTTATCGAAGCTGGAGGTAGGACATGAAAAAAGCACGAGGACAGGTGAGCATGTATGGAGAGGCAAATGACAGTGAGTAAGGTGAAGTGAAACCTTAGAATTTTGTACTCCGTTGTTCCTAAAAAGTGAATGAAGTGTAAGTAAGTTATTAAAATATGGAGGTAGAATATATTTTGCCATAAAAATATAAACAGTTGTATTAATTTTTTGTGGTTTAAAGGAGAATACGAGTGGATGGTCTTTTCCTTCTTGGTCGACGATTTTTCTTGACTGCTTTTTGCATTCTTGCAGCCAAATGCTGCTTCCCCGACAATTTTTTTCCTGCCTTTCTAAAAGCCACGGTCTCTGGAATGTTTAGTCCTCTAGGGCTTTTTATCTATACAAGTAATTAATCAAGTTCATACGCAGCCAAAGTATGGGGTCGAACACTAGTGTACGAAATTTTTCATTCCTTTACCACATTGCAAAAAATAAGTCTTAACTTTTTTATACAAGAGGCAGAGATATTATTCAAAGTAGGTCCCTAGATCCATGTTTCGTGCTTATAATTGAAATCTTCGAAGGGACAGGTTGATTAAGTCTTACTTTATCCGGGTCACAAATGGAAGATTACTTGTTCTATTAAATGGCTCAATGTATGTTCTGGTATGTTTTTTATATAAATTAAACATATCATCTATACAGTTGCAACATAAGAATAATGAGTTACTCGCGTATATGTACTTTGTTTTGTTGGTGGAAAAGTTTGCTGTTTAGAAACATTTTGTTATTAATAAGTAGAATTTTTGGAACTCATTGATTGAAAGAGTGCGCAAATGTTTTTTAAACATATCCAATTAGTTAAAATGTTGGATTTGTTTGATAAATTATCCATTAACCGGTTCAAGTTAGCACATGGACTATAATTTTCACCTGGATTGGTGAACCTTTTCGAGATCTTTAAAGCGATACCAAAAAGTAAAACTCTAAGTTACTCATACTCACTTCTCTAAGTGTGCGCAAGTAAAGCGCTTCCACATATAATATATAATAATCGGTCATTTCAATTTCTGATTATTATAGTTACTAATTGTTAACAAAAGATGGGGAAAAAGCGAAAAATTGTTAACCTAATAATGGAACGTCAGTAGCTAATTATTGTACTAACATTGTTTTATTATTTTAACCATTATGCTACATCGTTTTATCGCAACGAAAATCTAGTATAGAGATCGTACGTTGTCCAGGATTCAATCTTAGAAAAAAGTATAATTATGACACTAATTTATTAATTTAATTTTGTCAAACTGGTGACCAAATTACCGCTAGCTAATGACACCTAATATATTTTTAATATATACACGTATATATGCCCATTCAATTCTATGAAGCAATACAAATCGGATAACAATGCAAATAAGAAAATCCTCAATTTCAAATGAAAAGCCATTTCCAATTATTTAGAGGCAATGAATTTAAATGTCAACATTATCTTAGGTATAAGAAGCTTAGAATATTTCACCGTTTGCGCCTTCTCTTTATATTTTTCCACGTTTAAATATTAAATTTGAATATTATTTTGTCGAATATTAAGGCGTTTGTGTTAGTCATTTTAGATTTTGCCGATTTGCTTATTTTTTTCAAAAATTTGATCGTAGCGATTCAGATTTTTTAATATACAATTCAATTATTAAAAAAATATTTATAGTTTGCAACAGGTTTGTTAGAAGAGAAATATGTGACTACGTGTATTTATTGATTTGGCCTCTAAAAAGTCGAAACAGAAACAGTCGTAGCACAGCGTAAATGAAACATTTCATTGAATTCGTTTCGCCACACAATACGTAATGCTTGAAAATTTACCTATTTTTTTAAATAGAGTTTATTCAAATTGTTCTAACAATATTAAATATGTTTTATTACATATGTAACATGTTTTCATCTTGATCATCATTAAAAACGTTTTTTATAACATATTTATGTTTTATTCGGTAGGTCCCTAGTACCAATCGAAGTGAAGTGAGAAGGAATTGAACCCAGAATCAAGAAGCTTATAATCGAAAATTAAAATATTACAATAATTTCATATACTATATGTATATACTATACGTACAGTTATGTGACGAAGTAATTTACGTTTTACAGTCTACATATGATGAAAGCGCTTTCGTACCTCAATTAAAAATTTCCCATTGACCTTTCTATAAAAAACATGAAGCTCTTTTTGGACATATGTTTGTAATATTGATAAATTTATACGTTTGGCACTGAATATTTGTATAACATTTTTGCTAAATGTATATATATATATCTACATATGTGTGATTTAATGGTATATGAAGCCGTCATTGCGCAGTGTCGCAGTGGTTGTGGCTTCGAATCCATTTCATGTTTGGCTATTATAGCCATTTTTTTTACTCTATTAACTTCCTCCTTCGTGTGTTTTTCACCCAACGCGATATTGGAGTAGCACGTTTAGGCTCATGCACAGCACAGGATCTATATATGCTTGTATATAAATAATGTGAGATAGATTTTGCTCACACATCTGTAAAATGAGAAATGAGTAGAAAATTGGCACAGTGTAACCTACTCTGTTTTATGTGATATAGCGTTAGAGCTTAAAAAACACCACTGAATATAATACTACATCTACTAGTTAAGACATAAAAAGCAAGATATAAGATCCACTTTAATGAAAACTCTTGAAAACAAGTGAAATTATAAAAACTTTTAACATAATTCCACGGCGTATATAATATTATGTGTGTGAAATTTCATATTATAACGTAAAATAAAAAGCTTTCTATAATATAAACTCCACTAAATGCTATACTATGTTATGTACATTAAAAATATATTCATAAAAATTTACTATATGTTTGTCAATATAACAAAAACCAACGTCATTTTTTCAGATTATTTCGTAGAATAACTGTAGAAAAGTAAGGTATAAACACTTATGTCAGTTTAAACGTTTATATCTGTCGGTTTATTTTAA
This sequence comes from Dione vanillae, assembly GCA_037178615.1. Classification (NCBI taxonomy): domain Eukaryota; kingdom Metazoa; phylum Arthropoda; class Insecta; order Lepidoptera; family Nymphalidae; genus Dione; species Dione vanillae. Next base: position 141,327 of record JAZFAU010000027.1, read on the forward strand.
GTAAAAAACTTACTTACTGTACCATTATCGTACTTACTATGATTATTTATAAATTATCGTCGGACGTCGCGACGTAGAGGCGTAGCGTTTTCCTGTAAACGCAACGGTTTATGGATTCGATTCCCACTCGATGAAGATGGATTTTTTCCCAGTTTCTTCGCTCTGGCCATTAGGCAAGCGCTGCGTTGAGTTCCGCCACTTATCTAGAAATGCCTCAAAAAGGCGGATAGCGAGGAATTAAGTATCTTAATGCTAAGTTCCCATGTTCTCTGCTGTTCCATCTGCCTACCCTGCTATATTCTGAATAAAGCGTGAAGCTAAAAAAATATAAATTAATACAGAAAATCAATTCTAATCTTCTGTTACTAAAACAAAATTTCCATATTATTATTACATACAAAGTGGGTAATCAAATAAAAGGCAATAAGGTTACGATCCAATCGCTTTATTCAATCATGTGTTCGGATAATGTTCATGTTTATGAAACATATTACCTATTATATAATTTTATATACAAAACATCGATTATGTCATAACATTACTTTATTTATTATGTACAAATTTAATTTAGATTTGAAATTATTTTTTTAAATTAAAATAATAAATAAACAAATTAGGTAAGTTTCTTGTTCTTCATCTTTTGATGAATGGTTTTATTTATTCACACAGCTAGAATGCACTGTTTTTATATTGTTAGGCCGTGTTTTTTTCTACTGGCAGTTTCTTTTTGCAGTCCGTTATGTCACTGTTCTTCTATCACTTTAAGAAACTTTAATATAAAAAGATAAATATTTATATTTCTTAAATTATGAACCTTAAAGCAAAAGTTTAACTTAATCTTAGATTCAATAATTAGCTTAAAATTATAATAATCTTTGGTATTTTAGCTTTTTACATTTTTATATTTAATCTATATAGATTGTTTCATCTATAAGTATTACGAACAATTTTAGGAAATTCCTTTCCATCTCAGAACATAGTACAACTATATCTATAGTTACTGATATCAATATCGGTATATACAAAATATAGACTGATATTTTCATAAATAAATAAATAGCAATCACAGACTAAGTTATTAAGCTATACAAAATAAATTAAAAATTTCTATGCAAAATTTTGAAAAGTTACTGGATGTTACATTTTGTATTGAATTTACTCAATTTATAATAATATTTGATATATATTTTGCTTATTTAAATCTATCAATATATTTACGTACAAATATTTGTATGTTTATATTACTAAACTAACATAACAGGCTCTAGTGTTTATGTTCATAATTCATCGCGACTCAATTTTATGTTTATTATACACAGTATTAACCTAGAACTAAATATGCAAATGGATTTCAATTGAAGATGCTACTTTAAATGCACAAATAGTATACTTAATTACAATATATAATATACATACATAGGCGCTTATAAAATAATTTTTAGGATAAGCATACACATGTCGTGCTCGCTGTGTTTAATATCATTTTTGATCTATACAATTGACTATTACGTCGAATAAATAAATAATAATAATTAAAATACTGTGTTAGTGTTAAAATATAAATCTACAATGCATATGCTAAGCGTATTTATTTATTAAAGCTCTTTATTTCACACAAATTGAGATCGGATATTTCTATTGACTGAGAGCGCACCGAGGCCTGGATCAGAGCAGGGTCGGACACGCTCCCAGGGTGCCGGCTACCTCCTCGTCTTACAATACTGACAAGACAGCACCTTCTTGAAGGCCTGTCGGAACACTTTATTGAAAATTGTATAGAATATTGGGTTTACCATTGAACTGGCATATCCCAGCCATAGAACAAAATCGAATACCCAATTAGATATTCTTCTTTCACATTCTGGGCATACAGCTGGTACCATGTTAAGTATAAAAAAGGGTGCCCATAATACTACGAACGTGAAGAAAACAACACCTAGCACTTTCGTCGCTTTTTGTTCAAGACGCAGTATACGTCCATGTCGCGATGAGTTACGTGATATTACACTTGAATTCCTAGAATGGTGTGTCCTTAGTTGTCGCTGAGGACTTGGATTCACTGTAGGTCTACTGTTGGTCGATCTCTGACCTCGAATTGTTCTAACTGGTGTTGAGAGGGTCGTTCTTGCTCCACCAAAACTTGAGCCCCTCCTAAACCTTCTTGCTTCTTCCCAAGTTACCATTGACTGAGGCTCCGCGACTAGATCTTCTAAAGAAAGGTGTCGATGGTTCATCGTTTTTCATATTACCATTCCTTGGAAAACCATTACATCCGTTTATATCTCCTCCAGGAACAATAATGACTTCTGTTGTTCGTCTGGGGGGAGTAGAATCTGATCCAAAATAAGGACAAGTGCAAGGAGGCGGTAATAAAAGACCGTCTTCTGAACTTCGCGATTTAGTTGTAAGTGTCACAGGCGCAAGAAGACCATCGTTTCCTTCATCATCTGACGCGCTCCTTGGTCTATTCATAGGGGCATTAGGTTCTGTTGAAGATAATCTTCGTTTGTCTTGAAGCATAGACGAAGGTGAGCTGGATGATACGCTCAGTGACCCAGGAGTGAGCATTCCTCCACGCTCTGATATATTTGTCCTGAAAAGACTAATTCTTTGAGCATATATTACATTAAAACTATATTATATATCAAATAAAAAGACCAAAAATGTAAACAGACAATAAATTCAAAATATTAATTTCAACATCAAGAACAATTTACATATTATTATTTGCTTAACTACTAAAATAAACCACAGAGATGTGTTAGTGGGATCTGCATGTGAAGCGCAAGGACAATTAAGGGTGTATGCATACCGATTGTATAGCTTTATTATAATGCAAATTACTTTGCCACAGTGCATTTTCATTTATCTTGTTATACAAAAAATATAGGCTTCATTCTCTCATTAGATTATTTTAAATTTTAACATATTTGCTAATATAATTACTTATAAAATTTAAAACTAACAGTGTTTCTTTAATAAATTGACGAAAAACTATACAGTCGATACAAGAATTTGGTGGCGAAGAATTAAATGCCAATTATATACCCTCGGTATGTCGGTTTAGATGCGGCGGAAGCTTCCAAGCCTCGCGATAGTCGTAACATCTCTGCCCCAAAATGATGCAGTGCGCTCATGGCGGACGGAGCAGGCTCGCTGTGCAAACACACACATGTCAACACATAACACACACAAGTAAACATACACAAGCGACATTTAATGATACACATATATAAATAGGGTATATCCGCACTACTGACGTCAATGGAGGTAAGTATATTGATTAATTACTGTCAATAAACAACAAAAACACGTTTTAAAGGATTAAATATTAGAATATGGTTTAATCTTTTCAAAAATTTATTTTTTTAATTTTTTTTTTGGTAAATTACGACAACATCTTGTAAATATTTATACAATACTTTCTAAATTTGAAAACTGAAACTGTAGGATACATAAATATATGTTAAAATTAAATTCTTTGAATAAGCTGTAAGTGTAAGCAAGCACATCATAATTTAAAGCACACCTAGAGAAGCTTCCATCTAACATTTAATAATAATTATGACAATTAAATAAAATCTACATACATAGGAGCTTATAAAATAAAAGCTTCGAACTGTCCCATCAATTTTTATTAAAAAAAAAATTTTTTCTATAGATTGGGCATATTTTACTATATCATATATATATATATATATATATATATATATATATATATATATATATATATATATATATATATATATATATATATATATATATATATATATATATATATATATATATATATATATATATATATATATATATATATATATATATATATATATATATATATATATATATATATATATATATATATATATATATATATATATTTGTTAATTATTTAATATTTTGCTTCAAATTACGTAAATAGGAGCTTAGTAAGTGACCTTTATCTTGCCTAACGGAATGGAAGACAAATAATGCAAATGTTTGTGTTGCCTCAGATAACCTTGACTGTTTAATATTTGAGATTTCGAGGTTTGTTCAGATTATGCTAATAACTGATAATTTCCATGTTGGCGAAATTTAGTTTACTTAGATAGTTCCTATGCTTCCACCAAAGTTTGATCCTCTCATTATTTATATAGTCTCCACGGTAACTTAGTCTATGATATTTAATGTATAAAGCTTAGAGGACTGTCGTGCCGCAATAGCCTAGTGTCTTCCTGTAAACGCAACGGTTTATGTGTTCGATTCCCATTTGGGGATGATGGATTTTCCTATTTTAATTTCCTTAGTTCTGGATAGTTAGCAAAACGCGGCGTTGAGTTCCGGCAGTCAACACGCAATGCCTCGAAAAAGACGTATAAAGCAGGAACTAAGCAACGGAGTGGAGAGCTTAACACTAGGTTCTCTGCCCACCATGCCATGTGCGGGATAGAGCATGAAGATATAAAAAAGAAATATATATATATATATATATATATATATATATATATATATATATATATTAAGACAGGCACTATATAAAACTATACAGTTAGTATAAAAGCTAATACATGTACAAAAATACATTTAGTGTGGATTTGTTGCAAGTTTTATGATATTCAATCAGCGCGAAATAGTGCTCCACAATACCGCGCACTTACGCAAAGTACTGAATAATAAAAATCGCCCAAAGGAATGCAATACGGCTCTAAACAAAATCACTTTAGTATTTCGTTTCATATATCACCATCCTACATGTAGTATAGAACCTAGCTATATTTAGATTTTTATATTTTCGACGTAAGAGACTTCAACAAATCATATTTTATTCATAACAATATGAAAGCACATAATTTATATAGGAAAGTTAGAACTTATTAATATATCAAATCGAATTTGTTTAAAACTATAAAATATTTAATGGTACCTAGTTACATTCAAGTGTAGGATATTTTATTTAATCTGTCAATGTGAAGTTGGGATGTACATATTTATGATAAGCTCTGTATAAATTAAAATAACTAAAACTATTATCATTTATTAAATTTGATATCACTATTATATACAAGCGAAATGCAGCTCATATTCAGATTTACCTGCATTTAATTCGGCCAACGACACCATTGCCTATTAAATTGGCGGAAATTTAAAAACTGGAGTGCAATTGCGTATTAATGTATAAGCAAATTTGAAAAAAGCTTTAGCTTACAAAAAATAATTATACATAATATTATACCAAAATCAATGGAAAAACAAAAATGATTAAAAGCATAAACATTTATCAAGACCACCCTACAGTAAAAAAAATGCCAAACTCTACCACTTCCTACTTTGCCACTTGGAACTTAAGTTGACAGTATAGGTCATTTCGAGAACGCTACGCCGCAGAAGTTACAAGTACATGTTAATTAGCTTCGGTGAATAGCGTAATGTGTCTCTAGCGTGCAATATGGCATGGTGCATGCGAACGTTGCAATATTCCCATATTAGAATATCGAATGTTACTTTAGAATTGTATGCTTGCACTTTGTAAATTACTAAAAGTGAGGTAAGTAGATTGATGTCATGAGGTTTTAGTGGGTAGACTGACTGATAACTTAAAATTATGTATTTAAGTTATTGTTAGGTTGATAAGTATTTTATTTCTCATAAGGTCGTGGCGCAGAGGCGCAAGGTCTGCCTATATCTCGACGGTTTGAGGGTTCGATTCCCACTCAGGGAAGACGAATTTTTTTATTTTACTCACGGCGTTGAGTTCCGCCACCCAACACGCAATGCCTCGAAAAAGGCGGAAAGCGTGGACGGAGAAAGCAGGGACTAAGCAACAGAGTGTCTTAACACTAGATTCCTACGGTCCTGCAGTTCCCTCTGCCTACCCTGCCATGTGCGGGATAAAGCGTGAAGCTAACAAAAAAAAAACAAAACAAAATCTCATAAAAGACATACAAGTCACTTAACAGTTTACATCAAAATTTAAAAAGTCACTGTGGTTATCTTATTATATCTCTTATAAAAAAAAACATTAATTCTGTAGATGTCATCGTAAGAATATGTTGAGCTAATTTCAGTTTGAACTGATTGAATACTCCGTTTTTTTTTCAAGAAACAAACCACCGTCGTTTATTGTATTTTTGCGAGGGTAGTCCGAGATTTAAGTAAAACAAGGCAGCTTGGGCGTCTGGCGTTTAGACGTATACTTTACTTGCTTGAAACAATTGATTTATTCATTTCTATTCTATTCTGTTCTACAGTAATGGCGCTCCGAGCGTGCCGGTTGAGCACAATTCACTTCGCCAATGTCACGTTGTTTGGAGAATACACGAAGGAGAATGTACGGTAAAAAAGAAAATAAGCTTCACACAATAATACAATGCAGATTTATTAATTTTGTTATGGTCTATTTTCCATATTAAGTCAGTCTACCCACTGAAGCCTTATGACATCTTGCCTGTGTTCTGTTGAGAATGTCAACAGAATAAATAATTAAGTCATGCTGTGTTATTAATGTATAAAATAATTTGAATAAAAATAATAAATTAGAACTACATACAACAGATTCAAAGAAAATATCACGTACATATAATAATGTCAATGGAATTACGAATACCATTAAAATATGAAATAAAAACAAAATTTTAACTGTAATTTAACTATTTTTTTGAACACATTTCTCATTGGCTGTATTTAAGTCATAAGTTGACTTTATAAATTAATTTCAAATATTTTGAATCTTTGCATATATTAATATTATATATAAAATATTTGTTTAGTCGATCCAGAAAATATATAAAAAATAATCTCTCATTTGTATATAAAACAGAAACCGTTGAAATCAAATAGATATTTACGCCGGTAGCAAATTGCATTTCACAACCCTATTTAGAACCTTCGAAATATCATTAGGATTAAAAGGAGTACAATACAATTACAATTCAAGACATCCGTTCCAGCGTGTATCTGTTGTAAAAGAAATCATTTAAATAGCTTCACGCTTTATCCCGCTCATGGCAGGGTAGGCAGAGGGAACTGCAGGGACCGTGGGAAGCTAGTGTTAAGACACTCTGTTGCTTAGTCTCTGCTTTCTCCGTCCGTGGCGCAACGTCTGCCTGTAACGCGACGGTTTCTGGGTTCGATCCCCCGTTAGAGAAGATGGATTTTTCTATTACCATTTTCTTCGCCCTGGCAAACTAAGCAAAGCGCGGCGTTGAGTTCCGCCACTCAACACGCAATGTCTCGAAAAAGGCGGAATGCAGGGACGTAGAAATTATTTATATATTTCATAAAATAATAAACTAAAGATAAGATAAGATAAAAGAAATAAAAAGATATTTACTAAAAAAACAAAATTTATTAAAATTAAATAATACATGTTAAGGAGTGTAGTACAGTAATATGTACATATTCATATAGAGTAAACTAAAATAAAAACTGAAGTAAAAGTCTAACGTTCAATTTTGCAATAATTTTTATTTTCTTATATTTTTTACGTTCAAAAACTTAAACAAAACTTGACTTTACAAAATGTTGTATAAAAAAAATCACTTCTTATTTTTCCCCTTAGCATTCATAATGTAAGTTCAGTAAGGATTTAGTGTCTAAACACTCCGCTCTCCTATTCAACATAAATTGCAAGATATTGCATGTCTCTACATGTCCTTTACTCTTAATGGAAATAATAAGCCACACAAAGATTGCATATGCTGTCATTGCATGGTTGTAAATATATTTATAAATTTATTTTAACACCGTGAACTTGATAAATCACGTAATTTTAACTTAAATTTCCTGTATTCATTGTATTTATTTTGGTAATATACATATATATTTCTCGCCGCTGTGGAAAGAAAAGTTTGGCTTTGTTCTGACCTCAAGTATTCTGTTTCGATGTTAATTGAAAATGTAATTTTAAACGTTATTGGAAGTAAACATATTACAACAGTTTTTTTACAAATTTTTATGAGCTTAAGAAAGTTTAATGTATTAATTTAGTTGCAGATGTCTGAAATGCAGTTTTTATATTATTAGAAATATTATTATTGAAGTGAAACTTCTTTAGGCGCATGAGGGTAAAATTTTTACAAATGAAACGTCACGCCGGTATGCAACGGAAGTGTCGGAAAAGAGAGAGAGAGTGATCGGGAACGATTGAGAGAGAGTAAGACAGGGCGAACGTAGCATGAGCAACTAGCCGTGGAGTGAGAGGGAGCAAGCGAGTGAGAAAGATTGAGAGAAAAAGTGAGACAGAGCGAACGTCGTATCACGCATAGTGCTATGGAGTGTGAGGTGGGAGAGAGCTATAGTGAGAAAGATTGAACAAGAGAGAAAGAGAAGAATACGGGATATCCAGAAAGAATACACGCCCTATTGGTTGTGTATTCGTTTAATAGTTAATTATTAGAACTTTAGATGGCATTTCTGTCGCATAGCGTAATATTTACAATATCATTAGGCACTTCTACAGTGAATAAACAGTAAATGAATTTTATAAATAAAAACTTTGTGAAAAAGCTTTGTGAATAAATTTGTAAGTTGTCCTGTATCAAGCAATTATTCGAAGTAAGTAATATATCTGTTATCTTTTTGTTTATTTACAATTTGAAGGTTAGGTAGTTTTAATATTTACAAATAACATGTGGTATTTCAACTTGCCACTCGTCATTTGATAATTTAATAAATCATTTACCATAAAATAAAAATATTTTATAAATTCGCTTTTCTAAATTTTGATTTCAAAAACAAAACTTAATTAATAATTTCTAATATTGACAAAAAACACGTGGCATTTTTATTTACAATTCGTCATTTGAGATTCCAATAAATCATTGTGCATAAAATACTAATATTATATTTCATAAATTCTTTTGACGAAATTTTAATTTAAAAATTAGAATTTCTAGGGTTATCATTAATTTACAAAAATTTTGTATATATTTAAATTGGATTAGGTATTTTTAATATTTACAAAAAATTATGAGGAATTTTAATTTAATATTCAACATCTGAGATTTGATTACATTATTTTTCAAACAATATAAAATAAATTTATTTTAATAATTCTCTTTAATTATATTACTTTCATGACAATTAAATTCCTAACCTATCTTCCTTTTTCCCTTCCTCTTAATCTTGGAAATTCAAAGTTTTAGATTTGTATAAATATAAACAAGATTTATAAATTAGTTCGCCAAAGAAGTTTCACTTCTGACATGAGTACTTTGTACGCACGCATGTTTTTTTATTATTATATAGGTCACTAGGTCTAAATTATTCAAATTATATACAAGAAAAATATGTTACTAGGTGTAAAAGCGTAGACAGGGTGAGATTCATAGCAGCATCTCTTGGATACCATCCAAAGCAAAATTTTTCATCTTGACTTGTTTGACTTCTTTTAGCTACGAAGCTTAAAGCGTGAAATACATACATATAATGACGTCAATGTCATTATGAAGGAGATGATGTTTTTTAAATAATTTATTTTAATTATGTATTACAAAAAGGAAAAAAATAGTAACTTTTAAAGAATGACATATGTAGTAAATATAAAAATAATAAAAATATATGACTTTTACTATTTCAATTCTTCACCATTTCCTTCATAATTATGCAAATTAAACAAATAATAATTTGGCGCTATAAGCACCTTAAATGTAAGTTTATATTACCTAGAGTCTTGTAGCCACAGGTCTCTAGTATCGATAGGAGGCAGTTCAGTTTCCGTTGAGGCAGCTGAGTGCTGAGGAGTGCCTCCTCTTGGGCTTAGGAATCTCCTCCAAGTGCAGCGCCGTTCTGTATATAAAAAAATATTATAAAAATTTCCTACTATACATATAATACTATTCTGAAATTACGCAGTGAAATTTGGCAATGTGATAAATTTCCGGAAATTTTAAAAGGAATGTTGTTTACTTTAAGAAAACAAAAATGCAATCTACTATTCGTGTAAGTATAAATTAGTTACGTAAATTAGATTATGCGCTCAAATGATTTAATGGATTTTGATGCATTTTTTACCACTTAAAAAAAATAGTAGCAAAAAATTTTAGTGTAGTTGTGTTATATAATTGTTAACGTTTACCAATAGGCGTGGTCTTAAATCCTACTACATTTTAACTATATAAATATATTTAAAAATATTATGTATGCTTCTTTCAGTAAGGCAAAATTTAAACGTATTTGAGATAGCGTTCTCCAAATGAAATATACAATTTACTACATTAGCTTGTACAATCGACTATTATGCAATCCTCTAAGACAATTTTATTATTAATTTAAATAAAAAATATATAAAAATCACATTTTTAACGAAAAAGTGCATTGTAAAGAATTGATGTCATCATGGTAATAAGTAGAAAATTTCGAAAGTCAGATTAAAATAGATTATTTTTGGTTTTCTAGTGCAACTCCGCCTGCCAATATTTTCAACTTAATTTTACTCGATTTATAGACATGGCATGTTCGAAGGCGAGACTTAACGCTGTACTTTGTCAATCATAGCTAAGTAAGAGTAAAAATAGCTTTCCCTAATGAAAATCAAATCCTAAAACACCACCTTTATAATTACAACCTACCCCAATTTGCCACTATATAAAAAAGAAAAAGAATAGATAAAACAAGAAATATATCATCAATAAATATATATAAAAGCCTTTCAAAATATGAAAGTCCTTGCGACATGTCAAACATAGAAGCTTTTACCATATTAGTTCGGACACAAATCCATTTGATTAGTGGTTGGCATGCAATAGGCTATACCGAAAGAAGTGACATCTTAAAAAATAAATATGAAGCTATTTTTATCATGTATAATAATAAACTGTAAAATTAAAAATATGTTAATATACCATAAATATATATTTTTATATGTTTTCAGTGCTTATCTATTTGTACATATCTCCGGAACTACTGAGTATGTTTAAATTATTATATTATTATATAGCTGTTACAAGACAATTATCCAATTCAATAGTGACTTGCATTATAACTATATACATCAGGATAAAGTTAGGCTAACAGATTTTGATGACTCACTCACAAGCCTTTGTATTTGTACTTCGTTACTTTATGATGGGTGAATAGTTCGTACGCTTGTTGACTAACTTCGTACAGTTTAAACATGAGAAAGCTGTCACTATAATAATTGATAATGATATTTATTTAGTTCGTGCTGTATTCCACATAAAGCAGGCAGAAGGGAAATTTTAGTTACAACTCTCCGCTCCCCGCATTTCGTTTATTCAACGAGATATTGCTTTTCTGTGGCGTAATTCAATTCTGTGTACTGTTCTAATTTATTACTTATACTTAGTATGCTCTTAACGTTTCATTATGTTTTATTTAAAAATAACAAAAAAGGAAAAAATATATAAAAAAGCTAATATCTGTTCTATATTATTGTAATTCTGTAAGAAATTTCAATTTAGACCCCGTATTTTAATGTTGGCGATAAAGGTCGAATTGTTCGAGGATTAGAAGGTCATAATTAATGTATTGTCTTACTTTCATTGTTTTCTTTGTCGCTAAATATTGTATACAAGGTAGAATCCAGACTGATGATAAATTATTAATTTCCTTTTTGTTTATTCCAGTGAATAACGATCACTTGAACAAAATGTTAATAATTTGTACAGAAGAATTATTACTGTTTTATTATATACTAGCCAACGCGATATTTGTAATTATGCTAAAAAAACAAAATTATAAGCATTATATGTATTGTGATATAACAGAACTAATATAATAAACAAGGATAACTACAGTAAAATTTTAAAATCACTCTAAATATTCATACATAATTTTATTTAAATTGGTCTAGTCCTTTAGGAGATATAAGGTGACCAACATACATATAGAAGAGGTACATGTATGCACATACATGTATTGCTAAAAATTCAGATAACCTATAGATTTCTAAAGTATTTAGAGAGATATTTTTACATAATTAAATGACGTATAATTTAATGAAAATATTTGAGGATAGTTTGCTTTAGTACTGTTTTCTCGTATTCTTTAAAATATTAATTCATATGTTAGCTCTTGTATGTTTAGTGATAAAAACGGTCGTTGTGGATAGCAAGTAGCCAAAAATGTTATAGATACATATATAAAATAGGTACAAGAGTGTGTTTTGTGATCAAAAGGGTAAATTATAACTGAAAATTTGACAATATTTTGTTGAAAACACCCAGAGCTCGTCTAAACAAAAGCCATTTCACAACACATCATAAAATATGCCACTAGCGTAGTTTTTTCGACTCGTCTAATGCTATAACCCTAACGATTGTAAGAACATTCCGGAACGACTACCATTATTGTAATATTAGTCCGGTCAATATAGACATTTGAAATAACAAAAATTCCCGGGAAGCCAAATATTGGTGAAGACCTATAGTTTACCATTACGAATCAAGTTTTAAAAGTCCCCATCGATCCTATGTGTGCTTAAAAAGTTATTCGAGGTCAAAGGTCAAAATTTGAGGTTATTTGGATTTTGCTTGAAAATGGTAAGTTTTATCAATAAAAACTTCAAACTAAAGTTATAGATCTTAAAATTATCTACAAAAATGGTATCAATGATTTTTTTCCTAACAGTTACCATTCCAGAGATATCGCGATTCTAAGAGTCATATTATAAGTGATATGCACATGTAAGCCACGTATGTACCTACAATACATATTAGGCACTTAATACAAGTATAAATACTTATTTGTTTCTCTTTTATAGATATTATACTATCCTAAAACATTAATTCAATTGGTAGCCAGTCCCTAACTGAATTTCCTCTATGCACGGCTTGAAAAACATCGGGCTATTCTATTGTCCGTAGGTTTCGTTCATATATCTGTTTTTTTAGTGCTAAAGGTTCAGTTCAAGTGAATATACGTACTTATTACAAGTGTCTACCATTTTGGTTATATGCGTTATTTTATAGCTTTAAAAAATGTCTCAGTTTGCTTTATTTGTAATAAACTTTTAACTGAAGATAAAATAGTTGTGGTTGATCGTGGAATGCCAAATTAAATCAAGGCTAGTGTCGCGAGAGGTGATGAATTTACTGAATATTTAAGAACTCAAAAATCCGTTACAATACACGTGGATTGCAGAAAATCATATACCCGAAAAACTTCAATTTCTGCAGTGAAAAGACAACGTGAAGATAAACAGGCTAGTACTTCAAAAATAAGTCCACCTCGTACTAGAACGCGAGTAAGTGAATCAAATTTTTGTTTTAAAAAATATTGTTTATTTTGTGGCAATGAAGCCAATGAAGAAACTGAAAAAAAGAAAGCACAGCATCTTCGAAAAAAAATTTCTTGCGTGACTATATGACAATAGAATAGCCCGATGTTTTTCAAGCCGTGCATAGAGGAAATTCAGTTAAGGACTGGCTACCATTTTAATAAATGTTTTTAGGATAGTATTATATCTATAAAAGAGAAACAAATAAGTATTTACACTTGTATTAAGTGCCTAATATGTATTGTAGGTACATACGTGGCTTATATGTGCATATCATGTATAATATGACTCTTAGAATCGCGATAACTCAGGAATGGTAACTGTTAGGAAAAAAAACATTGATACCATTTTTGTAGATAATTTTAAGATCTACAACTTTGGTTTGAAGTTTTTATTGATAAAACTTACCATTTTCAAGCAAAATCCAAATAACCTCAAATTTTGACCTTTGACCTCGAATAACTTTTTAAGCGCACATAGGATCGATGGGGACTTTTAAAACTTGATTCGTAATGGTAAATTATACATCTTCACCAATATTTGGATTTCCGGGAATTTTTGTTATTTTACCACTTTTTTTTATGTCTAAATTGACCGGACTATATGTAATAAAAATAACACACTGACAACTAGTATTCATTACACGAACAATATCCGTATATTTTTATATGCAAAATTATATTTATGAACTATTTATTTTTATTTGATTATGTTTCTTTATGTGCCGAAGTGTTACATTCACTGCGAGCACGAGGAACTGCCTCTTTAATTCGAGACAGTGCTAAATGTAATATTAACATATATATTAGAATTCAAACAAGTAGTTGTTGTTATAAAAACATATAATAGATAAAGATATATAAAAATTAAAAAAAAAAACAAAACAAAAATATTTCAACAGGCTTTGAAACCACATCCCTTTGATATTTCGACATATTAAAAAACTTACGCTTCACAAAAAATGTTACAACGAACGTTTTTGATGATTTCAAAGCCGTGTATTAATCGAGATTTAAATATACAAATGGATAGCATTTTCGATTCAATTTCGTACGTTTGCAGGTCGTTTGGTGGATTTTAATTTGTGCGTAATCATTTTTGAATCTCCGTTATGTGAGATGAGATGGGATGCTGGGAAATATTAATATTGGTTAAGTAATATTATGTTGTAGCTATCGTTGTATCTGTAGTAAATTGCGAGTTCGATTTCTTCTTGGAGCTTTTATTTGTATTTATTTTATTACATTTCTATTATACGACACAGTTAAAATACTATTAAGGATATACTGTCCAGAATATAAAAAAAAAGTAAGGCTTAAAACAAAATTTTTGAAATAATAAACTTTCTCATATCTTTTTAAAAAGGATAGTTTTTATTTATATTATGCCGTATGTATATTATACTAGGTCTTTAAAAATTGTAAACTGTATTAGCGATATACGAAAATTCACCAACTTTAAATGTTTAAATGAAAAAATATATACGAGGGTCAAACTGAAAGTTCTTAGAAAATCAAAAACTAAGCATTCTAGCAAGTTATTAGTTTTATTATAACTTCTCAAAATAGCGTCCATTTACATCAATACATCGCTGCATTCGATGGAACCATTGAGAAAAGCACCTTGCCCACTCGGCCTTAGGGGTCTCTTCAACAGCGTTTTGAAACGCAGCCACTGCTTCTTCGACGTCCATAAAATGTTTTTCTCGAAGTTTTTCTTTTATTTTCGGGAATAAATAAAAATTGCAGGGTGCGAGGTCGGGGCTATACGGTGGGTGACCCAGTAATTCCACGTCTAAGGTCGCCAAATAGTCGATCGTTTGCCCGGCGGTGTGCGACGAGGCATTGTCGTGATGAAGGAGGATCCTGCTGCGAGGTCGTTTCTCTCGAACTTTTTCCAAGACAAGTGGCAAACAGTTGTTAGTGTACCACTCTGCATTAACCGTTTTCTGATCCTCTAAGACAACTATCGCGTAATGACCTGTCTTTCCGAAGAACGAGGCCACCATCTTTTTTCCAACACTTCGACCTCTCTTCACTTTAGTTGGCAACTCTTCGGAAGGAAACACCCACTGAGCAGACTGTCTTTTGGTTTCCGGATCATAATAGTAAATCCAGCTTTCATCACCCGTTAGTATGTCGAACACAGCATTTGAGTCACCTCCGTTAAATTTTTGGATCATTTCTCGGCACCAATCAACACGGCGGAGTTTTTGAGCCTCGGTCAAATTATGCGGTATCCAGCGGCACAAAGCTTCCTGACCGCTAAATGTTCATGGAGGATTTTGTGCACTTAACTCATACCTATGCCTAGACATGTCCGAATCTGCTGATAGGTCACTCTTTTGTCAGTCTCTATCATACGCCGCACAACACTGATATTATCTTCAGTCGTCGCTGTAGAAGGCCGTCCCTCACGCAAATCATCGGTGAGATTAGTTCGACCACGTTTGAATTCATTAAACCAGTTGTAAACTGTGGCACGAGATGGGGCTTCATCGTGAAAAGCCAATCGAAGTCTATCATAACTTTCTTGTTGACTTATATGACATCGAAAGTCATAAAAAATCATTGCACGAAAATTTTCTCGGCTTAAATTCATTCTGACGTGCACAGACAATTTTCAATTTGCCGTCAAATCGTAAAACAAATGACAAATGAATGAAATGTATACTCGATATTATTAGTAAAGAGTTCTATTTTCACAATTTAAACTTATTTTTTTTATATAATGCTTTTAATTTGCCAGTTCTAAAAACTTTCAGTTTGGCCCTCGTATATATATATATATATATATATATATATATATATATATATATATATATATATATATATATATATATATATATATATATATATATATATATATATATATATATATATATATATATATATATATATATATATATATATATATATATATATATATATATATATATATATATATATATATATATATATATATATATATATATATATATATATATATATATATATATATATATATATATATATATATATATATATATAT
Organism: Dione vanillae; assembly: GCA_037178615.1. Lineage (NCBI taxonomy): Eukaryota > Metazoa > Arthropoda > Insecta > Lepidoptera > Nymphalidae > Dione > Dione vanillae. Next base: position 157,576 of record JAZFAU010000027.1, read on the forward strand.
ATATATATCTTTACTAAAATGAATTTCCGGCATAAATTTCTAAATGTAACAGTCAAACGTTTTAACTCACGGTGAGTTACCGCCACGTCTGTTTTGTAACAGATAAAATATATATATTTTTGAATGTTTTAAACAAAATGATTGTTTCAATATACATTTTATTATATATTTTCGACACAGAGCTTTGTGGAGCTTTTGTGAAATTGAAAGTTGATTAAAAGAAGATATCTCGTTTAAACATTACCTTCGTTTTAATTAAGTAATTATAATTGATAAAGTAAAAAGTAAATAAAGTAACAGATTAAAACAATTTTACAAACTTTAGAATTATTTGATAAAAAGTTTGCAATTCTATTACAAAATTTGAAAACTAACTGAGATTGAATAATAACCTTTCTTTATATAGTATCCAATTATTATTTTTAGCCAATTACTGTTAATTGATTTCACGTCATATCAAAAGTTTTCATGTTTAAAAATTTTTTTAGCTTCGCTAGGGAATAAAAAGACCAAATGTACTTAATGTTCTACCAAAATTTGAGAAGAATTAATAATCCATAATTCACCTGAGTGTATGTCGACTCCTTAATATTTACAAATTTTATAATATGCATAGCTAAATTCAAAGTATGCAAAGTTACAGATGCATAAATCACTATAAATAAACAATACGTTTTTGTTTATTTTTCGCTTCACACTATCCTGTATATTTCAGGACGTAACTAAGTGTTACGACACTTTGTTTTCCACTTTCCGCCTTTACAGATATTGAGCGTTAAGTAGCGGAAAATTATTCGAATTTAGATCTACAAACGTCAAATTAACAACAGAGCCTGTATCGACGACAGCTTCATATATTCTATACTAATAACACTAAGTAAAGCGAGTAATGAAGTGTCTTGGTATAGAAAATATAAATTAAAAAAGGCTTCGTTGGTCCATTGGCGGTCGAACCAGGACCGTTTAAAATTAAAGTTTGAAAATACCACAGCACAAGTAATAGATATTATGGTAAGTTATACACCATAACTTATTTTGCTAGGCATCTATTTTGCTCACATAAAGAGGCCAATTTAATAAGGTGACCCAATTTTGACGTTAGCCGGTAATAGCTTATCTTCACTATCTTGAATAGAAAATCTAGTTAAGTTATCATATTTTATAAACATATAATCCTTTCTGATATTCTGAGCCAAAAATTGTAAGGGTCATCCTATGGGATTCATAGTTTTGTGGCCACTTTAATACTGATAATAAGTTTAATTTGTTAATTCAGATGGTTGTTTTTTTCCTCAACACGGCAAATAAACCACTAATACTAAAACTCCGTAGTCTATATATTTGAAGAATCCGTAAACCATCCGTCTGTCTGTCTGTTCCTACGCTGTTTCTCATAACAAACATGATAGTGAGACCAATGACATTTTCACTGTAATTACATATTTCATTGTAAATACTATGGGTTATTCTTATAAACGAAACACGATTTTTTACCGATTTTATACATATCGAATAGTATAAAACTTAGTTATCGATTTTGACTCGTACTTGGACGATGTTTTTATTAATATAATCTTATATATCACTGTTCACACAATTACTGAAAACTGAACAGAAAATGAAACAAGGAGTGTCTTTACAATTAATACTCTCTGTATATCCTGTCATACGCCGGAGAAATGTAGTATTCAAAAAATAAAATTATAGTTAATAATTATCAAAGTAACCTTTGAAGTAATTAATATTAAAAATAGCTACCCTAAAAGTAATTTTGTACATAAATAGCAAAAAGTAGAAGGATTTAATCAAGATAAAGAAAAAGAAGACTCTATTTAGAAGCTAATCCATAAATACCGATAGGTATCGCACCAAGCCAGCCAGCTGCCCATCCTTGTCCCAATCCCTTTCTTTGACGCGCAAGCAGATGCACAGTAAGTGCGTATGTCAGCAACATCACACCTAATGGTATGTAGAACGAGATAACTGATCCTATAGCCTTGTATAAAGGATCCGGTATTTGACAGGAACCACCGATGAGGACAGATTCTTCGTTCTGCAAATAAAATAATTGTTTAATTTATAAGAACTGGGCCAAATCGCATAAAATGTAGATTTTTATTAGTTAGAAAATGGCTTTCATAGTTTAAATGTTTTTTTAATTTTATTTTTAGTTTCACGCCTTTTCCCGTAGTGTAGGCAGATGAAATCGCAGGAACCATAGTGTTAAGACACTCCGCTCCTTGCTTTTTGCTTTTTTTCGATGCATTGCGTTTTGAGTGTGCGGAACTCAACGCTGCGCTTAGTCTAGTTGCTCGAGCGAAAAAAATAGAAATGGAAAAGCTATCTTTACCGAGTGGAAATCGAACCCACAAACCATCGAGTTTACATACAGATGCTACACTAGGGCAAAATATTTGATAGGTGTGCATTTTTCAGTGTTAAGTTGAAATAAATGTATTCACACTTTCCTATAATCTTATGCTAACCATATGGGAGTATGGTTGGCGCTTGTTTTAGTAAAAATATGATAAAATATTAAAATAATAAATATTGTGTATCTTTTGACATTATTCAAAAATCGATATGAAATATAATGTCATATATATTAAATACAAACATTCTTCCAACCATCAAACCAACCAATATTGTTAGGATGAGAGGAATATGGATAAGCTATAATAAAATATAATATATTTTCCCTGTGTTAACATATTTTGAATAAAACTTGAAGTTTCAAAAAAAAAATAACATAAATATACGTGATTATAACGCGGTAAGAGATTCATTTCATATATATGTTTATAAATAATATATCGATTCTAATCTATAAGCTCTTTAACTAAAAATCTATATTATATTTAATTGTTAATCGATGAAGAATACCAGAATAACTGTTATCAATGTACTATGTCGCCTATATCGATTTATGTATTTATATCTTGATGATATCGCAACTAAATTCGTTCACCTGTGACTGAACTAATAATAAGTAAAGTTACTTAAGGCAATTTGTTATTTATATTTAAGTATTTTCAAGGCATTTTCTTTATTTTCTGCACACAACATATTGTTGCTGAACTAAAAGCCGATTTTTGAATTATACAATGTTGGTAACATAATATTCTTGGATGTGGAAACAAAAGTATCCCGTGTATATTTAGACGCTGATCCTATTTGTTAAAATGAGTTCAATTTCAATTATTATTTTTTTTTTTTTTTTTTTTTTTTTTTAGCTTCACGCTTTATCCTGCACATGGCAGGGTAGGCAGAGGGAACTGCAGGAACCATAAGAACCTAGTGTTAAGACACTCCGTTACTTAGTCCCTGCTTACTCCGTCCCCACTTATTATTTGATTAACAAATTTTTGGTATTTAACATTTTTGTTTCTAAATCAATTTATTGTTGAATTTATATAAAACAGAGAAGAATGAGGAATTGGAGGTTCGATTCTAACTCGGGCAGAAGGATTATTATATTTCCATTTTCTTTTTCTCTCTGGCAACCACTCAACCACACCTCTAAACACGCAATTCCTCGAAAGGCGGAAACCGGGGAACGGAATGTGTTAACACTAGGTTCCAAAGGTTCCTACGGTTCCCTCTACCTACCCGGCTTCGAGCGGGATAAAACGTGAAGCTGATTTAATTTAATTTTTTTATCTAATATGCATAAAATGTGAGAGTTACGTGATATATAAAACTTATTTATTTATAATTAAATAGACACAGATACAAGATCTTCTTATATTGCCCTATTATATTTTCAATAAACTATACTAGATACTTCTACACGAAGGAACATGTGTACGCCTTTTTATTGTTCTTCTCCTATTAGTTTTATAAAGCGTCTCTGTGAAAGTAGTTTCATCGATTCCAACGTATAGGAGGACAATTTTTAAAATGACATTTTACCTAATGTCAGTTGGATTTTATATTGTTAAAGTACAAGAAATCTTAAGAGTAGAGTAAATAATTTATTATATTACTTTGTTATTTTTTTATTAGATTGTAATTTATACTGTTTGACAAAAATTAAATAAATCGAATATAGAATTGAGGATCGTCGTGGCGCAGAGGCGCAATGTCTGCCTGTAACGTGAGGGTTTGTGGGTTCGATTCCCACTCGGGGAAGATGGATTGTTTTATTTCCATTGTTTTCGCTCTGGAAAACTAAAAGAACAAAGTGCGGCGTGGAGTTCCGCCACTCAACACGCAATGCCTCGTAAAAGGAGGAAAGCTGGGACAAAAAAGCAGGGACTAAACAACGGAGTGTCTTAGCACTAGGTTCCACAGTTCCTGCAGTTTCCTCTGCCTACCCTGCCATGTGAGGGACAAAAGCGTGAAGCTAAAAAAAAGGGAATAAAAATTAGTTTGATTTAACAGCGATATAAATTTAAAAGATATTTTAAATACGTGATTAGAAACCGCCACGTCTCTTTGATAAATAAAAATATTTTAAATCTACTTAAAAGTTCTAAAAGCACTTAATTCATTTCATTAAGAAATAACAAAATAGGTTAAAATTCTACTATTATTTAAAAGCTTTTTTATCTTGCTAAAAGCTTTAAAGAACTTTGCAATAAACCTTACTTTTTTTTAATGGAATGTCAACATATATTTATGTGTGTGTCCGCTTTTGCCGATAAAGCGTCTAAATATACGAGTATACTCCAGTATTGATCACTCGTGGCCAGAAATTAATTATTTATATTAAATTAAGGATGTTGTTTAGGTACTATGTAGAATATTTTGATACTATGAAGACAGCTTTTGATTTCGGTCATATAGATAATATGTTTATTTTCTAAGAACATATCTTCTCTAGGCTCATATGCCTTGCAATATATTGTTAGAGTAAACGCCTATTTGCTTGTAATTACTGCATACAGTAGAAAGAAGATATAAATTGTTCACATATATTTATCCATTTGAATGCCATGTATGGCGCAGCGGCGCAACGTCTGCCTGTAACGCAACGGTTTCTGGGTTCGATCCCCAGTCGGAGAAGACGGATTTTTCTATTTCCATTTTCTTTGCTCTGGCAAACTAGGCGAAAGCGCGGCGTTGAGTTCCGCCACTCAACACGCAATGCCTCGAAAAAGGCGGAAAGCGGGGATGAAGAAAGACGGGGACTAAGCAACGGAGTGTCTTAACACTAGGTTCCCACAGTCCCTTTCAGTTCCCTCTGCCTACCCTGCCATGTGCGGGATAAAGCGTGAAGCTAAAATAATAATAATAATAATAATATAGCTGATAGACTATATATAGCCTCTGACGAAATGTAATATCATTGTAAAAGCTAAATTGTGTGTAAAATTACTTGTCACAAATGACTCTTAAAAAACGACAATAAATGACGAGCATTTTCGTGTTTAATTTAATTTTCGTACATCCCTTAAAGATGATGAAGCGGAAAATATAGCGATGCACGCTGAATAACAATGATAGCTATAATTAAATAGCTGTCAACACTACGGCATTGAAATGTGGTGCCTGTTTTTTGGATTGATCGATGTAAATCATAGGCAAAAATTTTTTTTCTTATTTAATTTCATATTTTGGTATTTGGAAACATAATGGCGTTTAAAAATAGTTAAATATTATGTTAGATTGACACGAAAATGTTGCAGAAAATGGAGTAATTTTAACTTTAGAAATGTCAGTTTAGTATAAGTAAAGCTTTAGTTTCTTAAATAATTAAGTTTTGTTTAAAATTTTACAGAACGGGCACAAAAAAGTACAGTGCAATATTCACTGAGACTTACGAGGGAGTAAATGTTTTTTTTCGTTAATCTATGTGCGTGTGTGTGAAATGTGTGTTTCTTTTAATTGTAAGAGGGTCTTTTACCCTTTTAAGCATTTAATTAATTAACAGTCGTTATTTATTTATTAAGCGAGAAGAATGCAAGAAAGATCCGAAAGGCTACTGTGGGAGGCCCAAGGAGGTTTTAGACCTGGAAGAGGATGCATGGATCAGATCTTTTCCATCCGCATGATCACAGAGAAGTTTTTGGCTGTAAACCAAAAGGTTTTCTGTGCTTTTGTGGACTTGGAGAAGGCGTTTGACAGGGTTTTGAGAAAGAAATTGTGGGAGATACTACCCCGGTACAATGTGAGCGGACCCTTGCTGCAGGCTGTAAAGTCTCTTTATAGAGATCACTCAGCCTGTGTGCGAGTAGGAGCCGACATGTCGCCTCGGTTTGGCATCCAATCGGGTGTCAAACAGGGCTGCGCCATGTCGGCTTGGTTGTTCAATTTGTATTTGGATAGCTGTCTCCAAGGACTGAAAGAAAGTGATATGGGTGTAAAAGTGGGTGACTTGAAGGTAAATTGCTTGTTGTACGCAGATGATGCAGTGCTTATTGCATCATCAGAAAGCGAGTTGCAGGCATTGGTCACCATTCTGAAAGACGGGTGTGAAACTAATGGTCTAAGCCTGAATGCAAGTAAGACAAAGGTTCTGGTATTTGAAAGAGACGAGGAAAGGACAGATTGCAAGATTTTCGTGAACGGAAATTTATTAGAACAAGTGAATGAAGTAGTATACTTGGGAAGTATGTTAAGTAGAGATGGTAGATACGAAATGGATGTGGAAAGACGTGTTGCTGCCGGTAACAGAATGAACGGTGCCTTAGCTGCGTTGTTGAGACGGCAGAACGTCAGCGTCGCTGCACGTTTGGCCGTACACAATGCAGTTTTGGTTCCGACGCTGTTATATGGCAGTGAAACGTGGGTATTACAGAAGAAGAATGAAAGAAAGATGAATGCTGTGGAGATGCGATCTCTTCGAAGGATATGCGGAGTCAGCTTAGCTGACCGAATCCGCAACGAAGAGGTACACAGTATGGTAGGTACCAGCGAGGATGTCACAGTAAGAATGAAGAAGAACGTGCTCAGGTGGTTTGGGCACGTTGAAAGAATGAGTGACGAAAGAATGGTAAAAAAGATATACGATGGAAAAGTGTGTGGTAAGAGAGGTAAGGGGAGACCTCGGTTGACTTTCGAAAACACAGTATCGAAGATACTGGAGGAAGGTCACGTAAAAAGCATGAGGACTCCTCGGAGAGCATGCATGAAGAGGTTAATGACAGTGGACGAGGCGAAAGAGGTATGTAGGGACCGCAGCGTTTGGCGCTCCGTTCTCTCTGACTACCCCGCTAGGGATAGAGCGTGAAGATATGTATGTATGTATGTATGTATTTATTATACATACAGTAAAGAATATAACAAGGTGCTAAATGATTTACTTCAAGGCAGACCGAATCTATAAATGCCGTATACTTTTAAATATTCATACTCATTGTAGTACTCTATATACATATATTGTGGAAAAATTAACATTTACGTTACTTTTATTGTAATTAATTACAAGTTAATAGGCGAAATCAATCGTTAAAAGAAATACTTTTGGCGGAGTAGAATAACATCAGAATTTAGAATCAGAGGAACTAAGTATAGTCTTGAACACATACTGATATGATGAAATGCATTGAATTCGAACATTACACATTTAGTTTTTAAATTTTGTTTAAATCTTCACAATATTATTAGCTCACGCTAATTTTCACATACAACAGGTTAGGCAGAACCTCGTACTTAAAATACTCCCTTCTATATAATTTCAGACACTGTGCGCAAACGTCTAAAAGTCAATGAACGATGTTAATATTTATGAAAATCATTTTAGTACATATTTGTATATGATATATGTATACTTCTCAGATGCCTTGCTAATGGCCTCCGTTAATACAAATAATTAAATTCCGACCACGATAGATCAATACTGGAGTAAAGTCGTAAATTTACAAGCTTTATCGGCGAAAGCGAACACACACATAAATATATGTTGACACTCCATTAAAAGAAGACTGAGGGATATTGCAAAGTTCTTTCAGGCTTTTCAGCAAGATAAAAAAGCTTTTTACATAATTTTATCATGTTCAAAGGACAATTTTTACGTATTTTGTCATTTATTAACGAAATGAATGTGCGAATGAATCTTGTGTGTTGGTAAAATGTTTGATGAAATTTCCAGTAATTTGAAAACATTATTTATTCTTTCATATTAGAAAAGTTTGCAACCTTACCTCGTTATAATTATATATATATATATATATATATATATATATATATATATATATATATATATATATATATATATATATATATATATATATATATATATATATATATATATATATATATATATATATATATATATATATATATATATATATATATATATATATATATATATATATATATATATATATATATATATATAATGTCGTCATTATCACTGTGTACATCAAAATCTTCGACCTGACAGAAATGCTTGTCACAGGAAGTCATTATCAATCCCTTTTGACCTGAGGAGCTTTTGTTTCCTTACTTAACATTAACAATTCAAACTTACCCCATTTCCATTAAGTTATTAGTGAAGAAGAAAAAAACATCAGAATATGCTTTTATCTATTCTAAGATAAATCTTGTTTTATATTTATTATAATATTAGATAATAAAATAATATATATAAAAGCATACAGTATAAAGTGCTAAAAGCTTTCTTTTATTAGAATAAAATGTATTGTCGTTTACGTTCACACTGTTTATATGATGGCTGTTAATAAAATAATAAAAAATAGACCATCGTGACGCAGAGGCGTCTGTCTGTAAACGCGACTGTCTATGGGTTCAATTCTAATTTAGGGAGGACAGATGATTTAATTTCCATTTTTTTTCGCTTACGCTAAGAAAAACTAAAGAAAACCAAATGTGATCTTTCCCTAGTAAAAATATGGCTATCTATTTATTCATCATCCTCCATATGATTAAAGTCAGTGAACAAAAAATATACAAATTTAAGCATTGGATAACGCTTATTAGCAACACAATAAATATTATTAGCACGATAAAATTTAAATCACTTATGAATTTTCACGTATCATTTGAGCATACTTAATGATAAAGACATACGAAATAAAATATTATTACGAACTACGAACAAACGAAAACAGAGATCTACGAGATTTCCAAGGTCTACGAGAAAATTTTATAACATCTAAACTTAGTTGTTGTTAGTTTTAAAAAATGACAACCGTTATAGTCATCACTTGACATTAGATGCCATTCTTAAAAAAAAAAACAGAAAATATTTTTGGTGCCCATTAAATATTTAGTAGACATGTCCCATTCTCCGATGAATACCTCAAGGTTGTGTGTCATACTTGTTTCATATACTACTGAATAGAAATAGAGCACTCATTGCTAGGCTAAGAATATGTGTATTTTATAATACTTAAAGAAAACATATAAAAATTTGAACGCAGCGGGACTCGAACCCGCGCCCTCCTGCGAACCGTGCAGGCGCTCTCACCACTGAGCCATGCGTTCTACATCACGCCGCGTTGAAATTCTTATATGCTTTTATACAACTTATATCGTTGTTAGCATCTCTGTAGGGAGATTTTTACAAATTTCCGCTACCCAAAGACCATTACAAAGAACAATCGTTTGGCGAGAGAGAATGCTATTTTTATTAAATATTTTTATGATTTTTAAAGTGTTAATCCACACTGAGGATAGAAAAAATACTTAAAGAAAACATATAAAAATTTGAACGCAGCGGGACTCGAACCCGCGCCCTCCTGCGAACCGTGCAGGCGCTCTCACCACTGAGCCATGCGTTCTACATCACGCCGCGTTGAAATTCTTATATGCTTTTATACAACTTATATCGAACTAGAACGCATGGCTCAGTGGTGAGAGCGCCTGCACGGTTCGCAGGAGGGCGCGGGTTCGAGTCCCGCTGCGTTCAAATTTTTATATGTTTTCTTTAAGTATTTTTTCTATCCTCAGTGTGGATTAACACTTTAAAAATCATAAAAATATTTAATAAAAATAGCATTCTCTCTCGCCAAACGATTGTTCTTTGTAATGGTCTTTGGGTAGCGGAAATTTGTAAAAATCTCCCTACAGAGATGCTAACAACGATATAAGTTGTATAAAAGCATATAAGAATTTCAACGCGGCGTGATGTAGAACGCATGGCTCAGTGGTGAGAGCGCCTGCACGGTTCGCAGGAGGGCGCGGGTTCGAGTCCCGCTGCGTTCAAATTTTTATATGTTTTCTTTAAGTATTTTTTCTATCCTCAGTGTGGATTAACACTTTAAAAATCATAAAAATGTGTATTTTATGTTGGCTTTTATCGGCATTTTCATATAAAAACTTGTATTCCTAATGTCTCGGATAGGTTATGAGAAGGTCGATTTATTTGATAACGTTATTTATTATACATACAGTAAAGAATATAACAAGGTGCTAAATGATTTACTTCAAGGCAGACCGAATCAATAAATGCCGTATACCTTTAAATATTCATATCCATTGTAGTACTCCACATACATACCTTGTGGAGAAATTAACATTTACGTTACTTTTATTGTAATTAATTACAAGTAGGACTTAAAAGTCGAAATCAATTGTTAAAAGAAATACTTTTGGCGGAGTAGAATAACATCAGAATTTAGAATCAGAGGAACTAAGTATAGTCTTGAACACATACTGATATGATAAAATGCATTGAATTCTAACATTACATATTTAGTTTTTAAGTTTGTTTAAATCTTCACAATATTATTAGCTCACGCTAATTTTCACACACAACAGGTTAGGCAGAACCTCGTACTTAAAATACTCCCTTCTATATAATTTCAGACACTGTGCACAAACGTCTAAAAGTCAATGAACGATGTTAATATTTATGAAAATCATTTTAGTACATATTTGTATATGATATATGTATACTTCTCAGATGCCTTGCTAATGGCCTCCGTTAATATAAATAATTAAATTCCAACCACAACAGATCAGTACTGGAGTATAGTCGTAAATTTACAAGCTTTATCGGCGAAAGCGAACACACACATAAATATATGTTGACACTCCATTAAAAGAAGACTGAGGGATATTGCAAAGTTCTTTCAGGCTTTTCAGCAAGATAAAAAAGCTTTTTACATAATTTTATCATGTTCAAAGGACAATTTTTACGTATTTTGTCATTTATTAACGAAATGAATGTGCGAATGAATCTTGTGTGTTGGTAAAATGTTTGATGAAATTTCCAGTTATTTATTCTTTCATATTAGAAAAGTTTGCAACCTTACCTCGTTATATTTATATATATATATATATATATATATATATATATATATATATATATATATATATATATATATATATATATATATATATATATATATATATATATATATATATATATATAATGTCGTCATTATCACTGTGTACATCAAAATCTTCGACCTGACAGAAATGCTTGTCACAGGAAGTCATTATCAATCCCTTTTGACCTGAGGAGCTTTTGTTTCCTTACTTAACATTAACAATTCAAACTTACCCCATTTCCATTAAGTTATTAGTAAAGAAGAAAAAAACATCAGAATATGCTTTTATCTATTCTAAGATAAATCTTGTTTTATATTTATTATAATATTAGATAATAAAATAATATATGTAAAAGCATACAGTATAAAGTGCTAAAAGCTTTCTTTTATTAGACTAAAATGTATTGTCGTTCACGTTCACACTATTTATATGATAGCTATTAATAAAATGACAAAAAATAGACTATCGTGACGCAGAGGCGTCTGTCTGTAAACGCGACTGTCTACGGGTTCAATGCTAATTTAGGGAGGACAGATGATTTAATTTCCATTTTTTTTTCGCTTACGCTAAGAAAAACTAAAGAAAACCAAATGTGAAGATCTTTCCCTAGTAAAAATATGGCTATCTATTTATTCATCATCCTCCATATGATTAAAGTCAGTGAACAAAAAATATACGAATTTAAGCATTGGATAACGCTTATTAGCAACACAATAAATATTATTAGCACGATAAAATTTAAATCACTTATTAATTTCCACGTATCATTTGAGCATACATAATGATAAAGACATACGAAATAAAATATTATTACGAACTACGAACAAACGAAAACAGAGATCTACGAGATTTCCAAGGTCTACGAGAAAATTTTATAACATCTCAACTTAGTTGTTGTTAGTTTTAAAAAATGACAACCGTTATAGTCATCACTTGACATTAGATGCCATTCTTAAAAAAAAAACAGAAAATATTTTTGGTGCCCATTAAATATTTAGTAGACATGTCCCATTCTCCGATGAATACCTCAAGGTTGTGTGTCATACTTTTTTCATATACTACTGAATAGAAATAGAGCACTCATTGCTAGGCTAAGAATATGTGTATTTTATGTTGGCTTTTATCGGCATTTTCATATAAAAACTTGTATTCCTAATGTCTCGGATAGGTTATGAGAAGGTCGATTTATTTGATAACGTTATATAATTTTTTAGAAAATAGAATCCTTTCTTGTTGAGCAATTTATTAGTAAAATATTTATATTTTAACGAAATTAAATTAAAATACAGGTATTTTATCTTTATAAATTGTAATCCGAACTAAACCCGAGTAGGTATATATGTAGGTAGACAATTAGAAGAAGTAGTACCTACTTATTTAAGGTAGATAGGAAGTACGTACACAGATAGTAATAGCAAAGAAGGTAGGTAGTAGGTAGAAGTAGGTTCCTCAATCAATCCAAAATCCAAAATAAATATCTTAACCTGAGTCGCTGTCTCGGTGTTGTGTACTATGATATCGACCAAACGCTTCCTTGGGAGTCCAAGGATAGGTAACAATATACACGACAAAGCATTTTATTCCGGTATAGTTTCTAGACTAGCACGCAACCTGGCCATATTGTTTGTGGCGAAACTTTTGAATCTTAAATGGAACTTAATCGGTACCCTAAATGATGAATGGGAAAAGCACATTCAAAATTTGCTAAAGCAATATCATCAGGGGATAGGAGGTAGTTTGGGTGCATGTCTTTATGAAAACTGGATATTCATCGGCTCCTGGTAGGTAATTCATATCTCTTTCACAGAGATTTGTATTTTATGCTGTACATAAACATTTTGATCTACCTTTGCCGTTGTAACTGAGGGTAACGTGCTAATTTATACATGCTATGTGATTCAAAATAGAAGGAGTTAGCTATCTAATCTGCAATACGCCAATTATACAACCCTATTTGCTTCATCAGAAAACGAAATACATAATATCCTAGAGAGGCTAAACAAAATTAGCTCAAATTTCAGTCTTACCATCAACAAAAGCAAAACCAAAGTCATGGCTATCGACCACCTTGCATAATATTGAGTATACATTTCATTCATTTGTCATTTGTTTTACGATTCGGCGGCAAATTGAAAATTGTCTGTGCACGTCAGAATGAATTTAAGACGAGAAAATTTTCGTGCAATGATTTTTTATGACTTTCGATGTCATATAAGTCAACAAGAAAGTTATGATAGACTTCGATTGGCTTTTCACGATGAAGCCCCATCTCGTGCCACAGTTTACAACTCGTTTAATGAATTCAAACGTGGTCGAACTAATCTCACCGATGATTTGCGTGAGGGACGGCCTTCTACAGCGACGACTGAAGATAATATCAGTGTTGTGCGGCGTATGATAGAGACTGACAAAAGAGTGACCTATCAGTAGATTCGGACAAGTCTAGGCATAGGTATGAGTCAAGTGCACAAAATCCTCCATGAACATTTAGCGGTCAGGAAGCTTTGTGCCCGCTGGATACCGCATAATTTGACCGAGACTCAAAAACTCCGCCGTGTTGATTGGTGCCGAGAAATGATCCAAAAATTTAAGGGAGGTGACTCAAATGCTGTGTTCGACATACTAACGGGTGAAGAAAGCTGGATTTACTGTTATGATCCGGAAACCAAAAGACAGTCTGCTCAGTGGGTGTTTCCTTCCGAAGAGTTGCCAACTAAAGTGAAGAGTGGTCGAAGTGTTGGAAAAAAGATGGTGTCCTCGTTTTTTGGAAAGACAGGTCATAACGCGACAGTTGTCTTAGAGGATCAGAAAACGGTTAATGCAGAGTGGTACACTAACAACTGTTTGCCACTTGTCTTGGAAAAAGTTCGAGAGAAACGACCTCGCAGCAGGGAGGATCCTGCTGCAAGGTCGTTTCTCTCGAACTTTTTTCATCACGATAATGCCTCGTCGCACACCGCCAGGCAAACGATCGACTATTTGGCGACCTTAGACGTGGAATTACTGGGTCACCCGCCGTATAGCCCCGACCTCGCACCCTGCGATTTTTATTTATTCCCGAAAATAAAAGAAAAACTTCGAGGAAAACATTTTATGGACGCCCAAGAAGCAGTGGCTGCGTTTCAAAACGCCGTTGAAGAGACCCCTAAGGCCGAGTGGGCAAGGTGCTTTTCTCAATGGTTCCATCGAATGCAGCGATGTATTGATGTAAATGGACGCTATTTTGAAAAGTTATAATAAAACTAATAACTTGCTTGAATGCTTAGTTTTTGATTTTCTAAGAACTTTCAGTTTGATCCTCGTAAATTTAGGATATATCCCATGGATAGCTTTTCGCACCAATATTTCGGTACTGAAAGAATTGCACTTTGAACATTCCTAGCGCTTCCATTCCATGCTTTGGACATATAGCGAGCAGTAATAATAATAACTTTGAAAATTTTAAGTTGACAGGCAAAGTTGAAGGTCAGAAATAGAGGAGATGCAACTCAAAAGGATGGTCATGGTAGTTGAAGCACTGCAATTCATCCACCCACTAATCGCGTCAAATGGAAGAAGACCGCACGCTACATACGTGAGTCATATATATTATAGTTAGTTTTTTCTTTACTGGAACAATCTTTTTTTTATGTACACAAAGTTTTATTCGTGAAGATTATATTTATACTTCTAATTTAAAACTACATTTGCTTAGTAATATACATACTTTAGTAGTTAGATTTTTTTATGGAGAGACAGTAACTTACTGAGAAAAATTACGTTTCATTCTACCTGCTGTACCTACGGTTAAAATTATTTTTGCAGAAACATTGACGAAGTGAATTGTGCTCAACTGGCACGCTCGGAACACCATTACGCTACGCTCGGAACACTATTTCAACAACAGAATATCTATTGCAGAGTTTCTATTAATTGTATAATTATATGTCAATGAGATGTAGAATTGATAACAATGATAAGCTTATGTTTGAAGTACGTTGCGCTCATTTTGTATGGAGTGAACTACACAACTAAATTAGTAACGGTTTAAATTTTATTTGTAGATTTTTGGGTTACGTTTTTCTTGTTATACTCTGAATTTTTCATCGCAAGGCCGACAGTTTATGAATAGAGATGTTTGATTATATCTACGCTTTAAAATCACCGATCTATATTATTTCAATTTGCATTTGCATTATTTCAATTTGATTTCTTCAGATTAAATTGTGAGAATGTAGTCTTTATGATTTATTGACAGTCACACAAACAATAAAGTGACTTTACTGTCCTTTCTATAAGGATGTCGTTTTTTTCTTTTCTGAAACGAAACTCTAAAACTGTACACATATTTTCTTTTTTCTTTAGCTTCACGCTTTATCCCTCACATGGCAGGGTAGGCAGAAGAAACTGCAGGAACTATTGGAACCTAGTGTTAAGACACTCCGTTGCTTAGTCCCTGCTTTCCCCGTCCTCACTTTCCGCCTTTTTTCGAGGCATTGCGTGTTGAGTGGCGGAACTCAACGCCGCGCTTTGCCTAGGTGCCAGAGCAAAGAAAATGGAAATAGAAAAATCCATCTTCCTCGACTGGGAATCGAACCCAGAAACCGTCGCGTTACAGGCAGACGTTACGCCTCTGCACCACGACGGTCCTCATATTTTCAAGATTCCTTTATACCAAGTCTAACGTAATCTAATTAATTATTATATCCAAATCAAATAAATAATAGTCAGTAAGCATGTTAGACTTATAATTTTAATTAATCAATTAATTCGTAACTTAAACAAGTATTGTAATTTACAATATAATCTCGCTATCAAAGGCAGCCGAGCCCGCATGTCTCGTGCACAGCCAATTAGGCTTCTCGGTCTAGCCGCTTCAAATATATTAAGCATTTTGTATTTAAAATTGACAGTGACCTTATAATACTAAGCTTTTTTAAATATTTATTTATTCTTCAGGATTAAAATTCTAGCTTCTAAAATTTATCTTTGTCAGTCCGATTCTTTTGCAATCGACGAAAATCCAAAAGGAGATTAAAAAAGTGATTGCCAATCTGAAAACGCGTTGCATTGTAGAATTTAATTAGTGTTAACTTGATATTTTTTTATCATGTTATTTTATACAATATAATATTATAATTTAGATAATATAATATTATAATTTGCACTGTACTTTAAACATAAATCGTAAATGAAACGAAACGAGAAATGCTGCGAAACCTTATCAGGGAGTAACATAAGCTGCCTGGAGATTGATCAAGCTCATGAGACAAAAGGAAGTAGAAATGGTCGTACAGTAAAATACGGTTGATATACCGTTTGAAAAATAAGTACATGCTATTTGTTATATTTTATATATCATAATAAACCTCTAGAACGTTGAGTGGAAAAAAACATTTTATGTTTATTATTTATTTTATGTAGGTAGATATTATTAAAGTTGTAGTACAGTTGCTTGTTGCTTAACTGTCAGAATCTGACGATAAATTAACTGACAAAGCTACGGCATCAGTCTACATAGCAGCATTGCTTTATATTCTACTACGGGACATCACCGGCAATTTACTGGATGTCAACAGAAACCCTTTGAGGAGATTGTCAAAAGGCAATTTGAAGCGTTTCAAAAATCTGAATAGTGAGTGTAAAATTTTAATTGTTACAAAGTTAAAGTACATAATATTACATCTAAGAATTAATATGACGAAATCAATTTGTTTGTTTTAAAATATGTATCTCAAAAGAAAAGCGAAGAATGAAGAAAAATCAAGAAATTTATCATAATTCTTGTTATATTTATTTATAAATATTCGAACTAAAAAAATTAAAATCATTATATATATTGATTAATTATGAAATTATCTCACTTATAAGGCTACTTAAAAATAAGATAAATTAATATTGTTTAATATAAGTCTATGTTAAAATTGCTTTAAAAGACGAAAGAAAAAGTTAAGTAATATAAAAGAATCTAGTTTAAGTTCTTTTTTTTTTGCTTCACGCTTTATCCCGCACATGGCAGGGTAGGCAGACTGAACTGTAGGGACTGTAGGAACCTAATGTTAAGACACTCCGTTGCTTAGTCCCTGCTTTCTCCGTCCCCGCTTTCCGCCTTATTCGAGGCATTGCGTGTTGAGTGGCGGAACTCAACGCCGCGCTTCGCCTAGTTTGCCAGAGCGAAGAGAATAGAAATAGAAAACTCTATGTTCTCCGACTGTGTATCGAACCCAGAAACCGTCGCGTTACAGGCAGACTTGGCGCCTCCGCGCCACGACGGTCCTCGAATTTTTTCATCGTCTTATTTAGAAATGAATTTTTTATTAACATTAAAGTAAAAAGTAACCCGGTTTGAAATACAAGTTCAACAAATGGAACCTTAAATATGTCACTTTGAAATTTCTATAGTGATATATTGACACAGTGACGAAACTTAACTCCACATTTTCTTTCACAAGAGTAGAAAAAAGTCCTCTAATGAGCATTGCACCTATACTAAATCAAGATCTACAGTATTGTGATGCCCAAGCGATAGTTGATTCTCATTTAAATATTAATGTCCACAACCTTCGTCAATCAAGATCAGGGAAACTTACTTAATATATTTATTTAAGATATTATATATTATTTGATATTGTTCCGTGTAATTTATATTACGTCAAAATTAAATATGAATATTAAATTCCGCGAGGTATTCGTTAACTTATTGAATTAGCCGATGATAAGCGCGTGCTTTGCATCGAATATTTCGTTAATAAGATTAATTACGTAAATATGCTTGAACCAGGATTATTTCTGAAAAGCGGAAATGTAACATATTACTTTCCAATAAAAAATCTTATACTGTAGCACAATAACCTTGATAATTGCCCAGTTCTTACTTTACGATGGTATGTAAAATTTCCATTTAAGTTACAAAATCATCTATACGATATTTACTATGGAAAACCAGGAAAATTGTCTTTTTACTAAGTTTTTTCTACCTATTAAATTGTTTTTTCTACCTATTAAAGTAAAAAATAGTGAAAAGTATTTTTTTTTTAATTTATTTCATATAATCATATCTGCAGTCAAGCAGGGCTACCATCACGTCTTACGGTAAAGGTATTAATTTTATCAAGCTTATACTAGTAAAGTGTTTATATATATATATATATATATATATATATATATATATATATATATATATATATATATATATATATATATATATATATATATATATATATATATATATATATGTATATATATATATATATATATATATATATATATATATATATATATATATATATATATATATATATATATATATATATATATATATATATATATATATATATATATATATATATATATATATATATAGATATATATATATATATATATATATATATATATATATATATATATATATATATATATATATATATATATATATATATATATATATATATATATATATATATATATATATATATATATATATATATATATATATATATATATATATATATATATATATATATATATATATATATATATATATATATACATATATTTTTTTTTTTTTTTTTTTTTTTTTTTTTATAGCTTCACGCTTTTATCCCGCACATGGCAGGGTAGGCAGAGGGAACTGCAGGAACCATTCGAACCTAGTGTTAAGACACTCCGTTACTTAGTCCCTGCTTACTCCGTCCCCGCTTTCCGCCGTTTTCGAGGCATTGCGTGTTGAGCGGCGGAACTCAACGCCGCGCTTTGCCTTAGATGCCAGAGCGAAGAAAATGGAAATAGAAAAATCCATCCTCTCCGACTGGGAATCGAACCCAGTAACCGTCGCGTTACAGGCAGACGTTGCGCCTCTGCGCCACGACGGCATATATATATATATATATATATATATATATATATATATATATATATATATATATATATATATATATATATATATATATATATATATATATATATATATATATATATATATATATATATATATATATATATATATATATATATATATATATATATATATATATATATATATATATATATATATATAAAGCGATTAACAGGTAGATTATCCACCTGGTTCTACGCCAGTATTGTGTGCAAAAGAGACTGACCTCTTGAAAATAAAAGAAAAGTTTTAAATATTTGATTGTTAACCTTGTATCCATTCAGTCGGTTAATCATCGGGCTTGTTTAATTTTCAACTCATTTGGTTTAAATTAGTTAACAAGTACAATTACACGAATTTGGTCTAAATGAGAACGAGAAAGACGGAAATTTAGTTGAATATCGTTATATCGTCGATTTAAATATTTGAATTTATCGAATTCAAATTATAGGGTACACCACATATCTTGCTTCAATTTTACAATGTATTAAGTATAAGCATTTAAAATAGGTAACACTTAGTCTAAAATACTTTCTATACTTGTCACCAGAATTTAAAATATAATTTTAGATATATTTTAAATACCTTAGAATAAGCCAGATAAAATTGAGCCAAATAAACCACGTAAAGTTCATTTTAACAATTGTTAAAAATTATTCAACTAATTGACAAATATTCTATGAAACCCAAAATAAGTTATCACTAAATAGTTAAACAATTTGCTTACCGCTGTCGGTATGCACACTTAGATCTATGAAATTTCGTGACGAATTTTGATGCTGTCATTTTTTAAATTTAGAATGATTTAAGACGAAAGTTTAACAAATATACAACATAGTAAAGAAACACAGCTCAATTTTAAGATTTTTTCAAATGTCCAATTAGATATATGTCGCTCTTTTAAGAGTGACTTCTAAAGAGAAATGTTCGTATTGTGAAAGACACAAAAGCTGTGAACCTTGTGTAAAAAGAAATTCTGTAGTATATTTAGTATCAACGTCATCCGTACAAATTCGCTACTCGCTAGGTTTTAATAAAACAATAGTTACCTTGGAATACATCAGGCTTAGAGGCAGGCTCATCGCTGTAGACAATATCCATACGAAGACGATCTTAATTGTCACACGCTTTCTTGTCTTGTTTCTTCCAAATCTCATTGGATATCTTAACGAGAGATACCTAGAGATAAAAGATATATTAAAAATGTTATATTCTTATACATTTTTAATTTTCGGATTCAATAAAAAGAAAATAATATTGATGACTATAAAAGTGACTATAAATGAGAAGGATCAATTCTGCTTTTTACACGCGATTGTTTCAAGTTCGATTCTTATTGGAGAATTTTTTTTATTTAATCATAATTTCAAGATAAATTGCACCATTTGAATTTCAGTCGATATATTTGGATGTAAAGTTTAGTGTTTAGTCTGCCAACCGAAACTATTGAAAAACAAGTTCAGAAATACGTTACAGCGGAACAATAATAACGATATGTTATGTTGCATAGGTAATAAGTTTTTCAATTTTGCTATGATTTTTTATTATTAAAAACATATTTATAATTGAAAACCTTTTTAAACTTCATATTTATAATTTATCATTATTTTATTGATTTATAAGGAGTTATTTTGCGTATCTAACCTTTTCCAGACTTTACAATGAAGTGCTTAGTGATAGCGTCCAAGTGTTACATAATATTAAACTAATGAACATAGAAGCAATGGTATTTTTTATAAAGTCTACTAAAATAAAAAGAAAAATCTATACAATTTAAGTAAAAAAAAAACAATCATTGTAAACATAAAAGTCGTTAATGTGCAGTGGCACACAACAGTTGTAGGTTTGTTTTGCACATGGGGGAATGTATAATTAATTCGCCTTTGATAAGAAGATAAGCAAAGCGTTGAGTTCCGCAACTGGACTCATCAAAAATTAAATAAAAATATGAGACCAAATTAATTAACAGTATAGATTTTTCTTATACATATGAGATAATGTATGAAACTGTAAAAAATAAAACTAAGCTTTTTTAACATTATGTACCACCTAATAATATAGTTGCAAATGATTAACCCACTTAAGTTACAAGTTGTAAGTAATTTCGCTGAGAAGAGCGGATATCCCGCGGGAAATTTAATGCTGTCGTGAAAACTGAAGGCAATTTAATAAGCGTGTATGATCCAGGAACATGAAATTAAATTGAAAGACTTTAAAAAGTTAATTTTCCTTATATTTTATTTTATGAATTATTTTATTTTACACTGGTTATATGATAAAGCGCAGTGTTGAGCTTTTGCTTGCAACTATTTTTGGCAATTTTAGTATAAATCCCGTACATGACAGGGTAGGCAAAGGGAACTGCAGGGACCGTGGGAACCTAATGTTAAGACACTCCGTTGCTTAGTCCTTGCTTTCTCCGTCCCTGCTTTCCGCCTTTTTCGAGGCATTGCGTGTTGAGTGGCCGAACTCAACGCCGCGCTTCGCCTAGTTTGCCAGAGCAAAGAAAATAGAAAAATCCATCTTCTCCGACTGGGGATCGAACGTTGGGGAGCGAACACGTTGCGCCTCTGCGCCACGACGGTTCTCAAATATATAAAAAAATTAATGTAAGTTTTTTCAAATTCAAATAGATTCAATTTATCTGTTGTTTTTTTTATTTCATATTTTTTTATTCAATCGTCCTTTTTGCTTCTGTTTTAAAAGTATAATAAACAAAAAATTAAAAATGATCATTTACGTGGTATATTCAGTGGCAAAACTAAACAGCTTCCTTTCATCCAATAAAATGGAAAAAGTATGAATATGGAAAAATCCATAAATCGGACTATGAACCGGCAGCAGTTGTATATAGGCTGACATATTTCAACTACACTACGACACTTTTAATCTTTATCAGATAATAAGGAAAGCAATTTTTAATAAAACACATAACATATTTCACATTCAATTATGTCTTAACTTTATCAATTATAGCGTAACTTTACACATTACCGTAAATTTCGGTCGTAGTTGCGTTTTTGTGGTATATTGTATTATAATGTGTAACATGTAACACAATGGATGAATTTTTCTACTAAATTTGTCAAATCTATAGCGTTTTTATAGCACTTCGTGATTTCGATTATCGACAGTTTAAATCGATTAATTCCAAAACGTCCAAGGATATAGATTTTCTATTCGTAGAAACGAACTATTTTCATTTTCCTGCTCTGAAATACTCTACTCAATAATATCATGAATTATTTAAAGGTATAATTGAGCTTTTAACAGTACTATATATTTTGAGACTTTATACGTTGAGATCAGTAAAGTAATCAGAAGCAAGAGGCACAAGAGGTAGAGTTAAGACAAAATTATTAAATAAAAATATGACTTCAAGACCGAATTATTTTCATTTTTTTGATTTTGCTGACAAGAGAAAGCGCCGCAGCTAGTACGTAATGTCTCGTAAGATGGAAGGAACTGGAGTGTATTAAAAATGTTGTACATTGGACAATTTCAGTTGTACCCATTAGCAAGTGTCTTTATACTAGGCTGTACTTACATACTTTATTATAAATAAAGAATATGAAATTTAACTGACAGAGGCGCAACGTCTGCCTGTAACGCGACTAACACGACGGCTTATGGGTTCGATCCCCAGTCGGGGAAGATGGATTTTTCTATTTCCATTTTCTTCGCTCTGGCAACTAAGGCAAAGCGCGGCGTTGAGTTCCGCCACTCAACACGCAATGCCTCGAAAACGAAAGCGGGGACGAAGTAAGCAGGGACTAAATAACGGAGTGTCTTAACACTAGGTTCGTATGGTTCCTGCAGTTCCCTCTGCCTACCCTGCCATGTGCGGGATAAAAGCGTGAAGCTAAAAAAAAAAAAAAAAAAACACTTACAATTATAAATTGAAATTTCTTTAACATTTATTTATTTAAAAGCTAAATAGTAAACCACTAAGATACCAGTAGATTCTTCTGTTTCATAAAAAAGTATATATTTAAGCATATCTCACCTATCAACGCTGATGGTACAAAGGTGCATTATAGAGGCTGTGCAGAGAAGAACGTCAAGGCAGATCCAAGTGAGACAATATACTGCTGGCAGTGGGAAGTAGCCTGTAAACAAAAATATTATAGTTGGACTAAACTGGCTTAAGCTTAGGCTTTATGTTTCCTATAAGTATTTTTTCTTCATAAAGCCATAAAAATTTTAAGTAAAAGAGTAATAATCTCGAAAAATATAAACTTCTACAGAGATGCTATAAACGCAATAAGTTGTATAAAGCATATAACAAAATCGATGTCGATGTAGTAAAGAATGCATGGTGCGAGCAATCTGAGCGCTTAGACGATTTCCAAACGGTGTGGTTTGAAATCCGGCTGCGTTTTTTGTTGCTTTGTCTAAATATTTTTTCTCTCCTTATTCTAAATTATGACTTTCAAAATAATAAGAATATACTTCACCAATTTTTATTTATTAGTAGCTTATATGATATTTACACAAAATAAGCTATATAATTTTAAAAGCATTCTGTAGTTTTTACGTGAAACCTGAAAAGCTATGGGCTCTCACAAGCAGAAGTAGAATTACAAAATTCATATAGATTTAATTAGGACCATTATGGTGCAGAGGCGCAACGTCTGCCTGTAACGCGACGGTTTCTGGGTTCGATCCCCAGTCGGAGAAGATGGATTTTTCTATTTCTATTTTCTTCGCTCTGGCAAATTAGGCGAAGCAGCGGCGTTGAGTTCCGCCACTCAACACGCAATGCCTCGCGAAAAAAGGCGGAAAGCGGGAACGGAGAAAGCAGGGACTAAGCAACGGAGTGTCTTAACACTAGGTTTCCACGTTGCATGCAGTTCCCTCTGCTTACCCTGCCATGTGCGGGATAAAGCGTGAAGCTAAAATAAAAATTGATTTAAAATACGACTAGTCTGAACTGGTATATAAAGGAAGGAAGACGCCAATTTGACATTTAAACTTCATTATTTTTGTTCAATCAAACGCTATTGTGGCAAAAAATTGTCCATGGGTTTGTTACCAGTTGGTGGGGAATCTTAATTTTCCGCCCACTTAAACATTGTATTGGATGAGCGAATATCGGAGTAGACTTGCTATATAGCAAGGTATGTAGCTTATACTTGAATGAATTTTTTGCCTTGAAAAAATTTGGTCCTACGTCTACTGTTTTATTAATAATATATATAAGGGACGTGCTTGTAGCTCCTCTTGTTAAGCTAAATAATTGCGTCCGTTGTTTTACATTTACATGTATTTAGTAGTATACTCTAATTTGCTATCACATATTGTATTAGATTTAAAACTATAATTTAGAGTTACTTTGAAAGTAAGTAGATCCCTTCTTACTTTCAAAGTAACTCTAAATTATAGTTTTAAATTGCTATTCACCACATTACTGTGAATGCTTGTATAAAAAAGATTACGTATAATATACGTTTCGAGATATTTTTAAAGAAGAGATTAAGAACTAAGACATTGATCCCTTTCTTTGGTCCATTTTAATATTAAGTTTTAGAACATGAAATTGAGAACTGTCGTGGCGCAGAGGCGTAAGCGTCTGCCTGTAAGCATGACGGTTTGAGGATTCGATTCCCACTCGGAGAAGATGGATTTTTCTATTTTCATTTTCTTCACTCTGGAAACTAGGCAAAGACCGGCGTTGAGTTCCTGGCGGAACTCAACAACACGCAGTACCTCGAGTAAGGCGGAAAGCGGGGATGGAGAAAGCAGGAGAAAGCAACGGAGTGTCTTAACATTAGGTTCATATGGTTCATGCAGTTCCTTCTGCCTACCCTGCAATACGCGGGATAAACGCGTGAAGCTATAAAAAAAAATAACATGAAATATTAAAATGCTAAAATTATTTCCCTAGATTGAACCTACAACTGTCGCTGGTCCAAAAAAGCCTCAATAAACTTTATTATAAAAACATGCCAAATTTTAGTAGGCACGTGTATACATGTTATAATGCTACGCTGTCATTAGTGTCATATTCCAAATTCAATGTATGCTAGAGCATAAACATTTTTCCGTCGCCTATTAAATTACGTGATTTTCAGTAAAAGCTGAGTCATATGATATTTTGGGTTGTTAATGACAGCTTTTTTAGAAACGAAAATAGTTCAGGCTATTAGAGTTTTGCATTATATATATCGTTTGGATTATATAAATGTCAGCGCACCTAAGATCATTTAATTACTTTTTGTATACTTTTTTTAAAATTTTATAGAAAACTACTTCCATTTTTTACCAGACTAAAGCAAAAGTAAATACGAACCAACAACTGTCGCTTACAGCCGAACGCTCTGCCGCTGTGCCACGTCATCCAGCATGATGACGGATGCAAAATTCTTTACGTGATATTTAAATTGTATATATATATACACAACATTAGCAAACACTTTCATCTTGGTCAAGAGAAAGTCTAGACAATAGTTATTTTTTCTTTAAATAAAAATACTTATATGGATCCCTTATTACCGATTTAAAACATAAATATAAATAATAAGTAGATTTTATCGATAAGCGCCGATCAGAAGGCAATATATATACAATAATATAAAAAAACAGACCGTCGTGACCCAGCGTCTGTCTTTAAACTGAGGAGGATGGGTTATTTCATTTCCATTTTGATCTCTGTGGCAACTAAGCAAGTGCCACGTTGAATTCTGCCACTCAACACCCAAAGCCTCAAAAGGCGCAAAAGGAGAAACAGAGTGTCCGAACTTTAGGTTGCCCCATGCCTCATCATAAAACAAGAAGCTTAAAAAAAAGGGGGAATCAACATCTTGACCCCAGATTATTTGCTAACCGCAGCTAAAATTAATAACTTAGTATTTATCTAAACCAGAGCTAAAGCTAATGACCAAGCTAATATCTAAGTTTATCTTTGTATTTGTATTTTTGTATACAGATTTATTCCAATCAATATTAAATTAAAATATGCTTAGTATTTATATAAACATGTAAAAATTTGAACGCAACGGGACTAGAACCTGCGCCCTCTTGCGATCTATGCAAGCGCTCACACCGCTGAGCTAGGCGTCCTTCATCACGCTGCGTCGAAATTCTTTTATGCTTTTTAACCGACTTCAAAAAAAGGAGGAGGTTCTCAATTCGACCGTATATATGCTTTTTTATATGTTTGTTCGCGGATAAATTTGTCGTTTATAAACCGATTTTGATGATTCTTTTTGTATTTGGTAGGTCTTATACCAGAGGTGGTGCCATTAAAATTTTATCAAAATTGATTGAGTCCTTTTGGATATAATCAACAAAAACAAATATCGACACAAATATTTACTATTTCTGTTCGCGAATAACTGTGTCGTTTATGAACTTACATCAAACGTTGTCCCATTTAAATTTTACCGAAATTGATTCAGTACTTTTGGAGATAACTAACAAAAACTTTTTTTAACTTCTTATTATCTTTAATTATGTTTTATCTTTTCCGCCTATCATTATCCGTCTCAAGTAACTGTCATTTCCTCATTCGAGAGGCATCCTTGCTCGGTCTACCTCTCAAAATCGTTAAATAAAGTAATTTTTAACAAAAAAGAACCGACTTCAAAAAGTAAAAAAGTTCTAGTCTAAAGCAAAAAAGTTAACTAAAAAGCAAAAAATAAATTTCGGCACAAAGTAATACTTTCGTTTTTTTTTCTTTTTTCTTTGTTAAATTAAATTAATGATTACTTAAGTAAATAAAAAATATTTTATAATTTTGAAGTCGGCGCCAAGTAAATACTACAACAACCTACCTACCTTACTACAATATCAAATTACTATTACTTTTACTTGGTGCCAACTTCAAAATTATAAAATATTTTTTATTTACTTAAGTAATCATTAATTTAATTTAACAAAGAAAAAATACGAACGTATTACTTTGTGCCGAAATTGTTTTTTGCTTTTTAGTTAACTTTTTTGCTTTAGACTAGAACTTTTTTACTTTTTCGGTTCTTTTTTGTTAAAAATTACTTTTATACAAGTTATTTCGTTGTGAGCATCTCTGTAGCATCTCTGCACGTTTCCCAAGAGGGCGCAGGTTTGAGTCCCGCTGCGTTCAAATTTTTATATGTTTTCTTTAAGTATTTTTTCTATCCTTAGTGTGGATTAACACTTTAAAATAATAAAAATGTCGATTATTGTATAATGTATTTATCATTTAGTAAAAAAATCTATAATTTATTTTATTATATAATCATCATTTATAGGAACGGACAAATTGTTTCATTTTATTATACATAAATTATATTTAATAAAAGTTTCTACGTCAATCTGTACCAATCCAACCGCAGCTGTTGAAACTCGAAACTCCAATAACTTAAATACAAGTGCAAAAAGTCTCACAAAGTTACTTATTAAATAAGTCAGAATACTTTTGAAAGCTTATGGAAACATTATTTGTATACTTGACTTATTTAACTTTTTTATAACTTGTTGTTTAGCTTCACGCTTTATCCTGCACATAAGTATCTAGTGAGAGGGTACTGCAGAAACCGTGGGAATCTAGTGTTAAGACACTCCGATTTCCGCTTTCTACCTTTTGAGGCTTCGCGTCTTGTCAAAGCGAAGAAAATAGAAATGAAATAATCCATCTACCACGAGTGGTAATCGAAGCCATAACCCACTGCGTTTACAGGCAAACGCTAAGTCTGTGCGCCCTGACAACTAATTAAGGTAAATGAGAAATAAAATTGCAACATTTTCGTGACGGTTTCTGTGTTCGATTCCCACTCGAGGAAGATGGATTTTTCTATTTCCATTTCTTCGCTCTGGCAACTAAGGCAAAGCGCGGCGTTGAGTTCCGCCACTCAATACGCAATGCCTCGAAAGCGGGGACGGAAAAAAAGCAGAAACTAAGCAACGGAGTGTCTTAACACTAGGTTCGTATGGTTCCTGCAGTTACCTCTGCCTTTATATATATATATATATATATATATATATATATATATATATATATATATATATATATATATATATATATATATATATATATATATATATATATATATATATATATATATATATATATATATATATATATATATATATATATATATATATATATATATATATATATATATATATATATATATATATATATATATATATATATATATATATATATATATATATATATCGAAATAGTTCTTTTACAAATTGGAAAAATAAAAAAAAAATCAATTCAAAAGATATTTTGATAAATGTCAAAATATGAAATATATATGACAAAATAATTAAGGTTTCAAATACTAAACTTTTAAACTTCGAATTTTTGATATTCTTTCTACTTTTTAGGGCACTTTGGCAACGACTACTAAAACGATTTTTACGTTAAATTTTTTATGTGATTATTTTTTGAAATGACGTGAAAACAAATTGAATTCTACCAACGTATTTTGTGTAGTTTATATAATGCTGGATCAAAGTTGCGATTGAAGGAAAATAAAGCTGATGTTCGATTTTTAACAAATTAATTTGTAATTGATTAAACTTCTTTAAGTTAGGTAATTGGATTTGCTTGACATTTACGCGTACTTTTTGTCAGTCTCAAAACTTCTATCTTTTAATAAAAAAGATTTCTAACTTAACCTTGAAAAGTTAAGCTTTAAACCAAAACGCACATGCGCAAGTTACCCAATTAAATTTAAAGTTAATCATTGAGATTATCATAAAAAGCATCATTTCTTGATAGTGTAAGAGCGGATATAATAGTTAAAATAGCACGTTACTTATAACAACAATTAGATTTTTATGGTAAAGATATTATAATAACGACAAAAATATTACAAATATTTTATTTTTTTAATAATACATGCATTTTTCCATCAAAAAATTAAAAATAAAATGTGAAATCTTTAATCATTCTTCAGAGTTCAGACAAAAGATTCTTCGCTAATGACAAGGTTGGAGCGTTATTCATTAAGCTGTCCGATTGGGATTTGGTGCTCTGATTAGGATTCATGAAATGATTATTTTGTTCACTATGGCTTAAAAATATATGTATTGTTAAAATTGTCTTGAAAGACCTTGGGCTCGAAATCTATCACAAGAGTCGTCTTTTTAAAATCCGAAAATAATTATGTAACATTATGTAAAGGTTGTTGCAAGTATAGGGGCTCATAGCAGTGCATAAGATTTGTGATTGGACAGCTTATTAAATGTTTGAAATAATTATTGATGGAAATTATTATGAAAATGTAACTTACAGAGAGAGAAAATAATAAGCTCAGAGAACATGGCTATTTTCAATTTTTTAGTCGTCATTCATCAATAGCCCGGAATTCATCATTCGTCATCCATCATCCGTCATCCGTCATCCGTCATCGGTCATTCGTACGTCGTCGTCATCACGGGCAATCGTCGACTAATCAATGATAGTAGGACTTGCCGTTCTGAGTAGGTCGAGCTTTCGTTACATTACTTTCTATTAAAATATTTTATAAATACTGATTTTGTTTCAATAAAAATGGAAAGAATTTTTTATGCTGGTACCGTAGTTATAATTTACTATGATAATAAATAAGTTGGGTCCTCCTGAACAAGTGACAAGTAAACTAGCTGTGTCTCCTTTGAATCATAATTCAATTTCTGGGGTAACAATGTGCCAGCTCCTATATCTCGTCTTCTTTCATAATATCTTTAAAAAAATATCTCGGAACTACGAATAATAACAAAATAAAATTTTTCAACACAAACTCTTATTCCACAGAGTTTTTAAATGATGTTTATAACTTGTTTTGGAAGTAAGTTGCAATAAATATAATAAAATATATTTCTTTATCGAAATCGCATAAAATTGTCGTTAAACTAATAATTCCCTAAAATAAAAAAAAACGCAAAATAAAAGCGTGAAATATGCCACACAAATAGTTTCGATCTATCAAAACGTAGGATAAACGTAGGATTTAAAACGTAACGTAACGTTTAACTTAAACGTAGGATTTTTTAACATGACAAATGACAAGGCTTAACGACCATAGTCAATTTATTTGACAACATCCCTTTTTCATTTCTTTTTGCACTCAATTCTTGTTTTCTTCCAAAACTTATCGCTTAAATTTTGTATATATAGACATATACAAGATATACATATACAATAGGTACTTAATCTAAGCCTTGTTATCTCACTATTGTAAGTTCATCAATCTATATTATAATATAAGTAATATTTTACATATTACGCTAATAGAACATATATGAACATGTCTATAGATTTTCTGGCATAGATTATTAGAAGCTACATATTTTTATTGTATGTTTTACTACATTTTTCTATTGCATTTTGTACTTTTGTTATATTTTCTTTTTCACTTTCTGGTTTTCTAAATTTGGATAAATGAACAATATTATTATTACTTGTAGCTTGAAGTACCTTCTCATATTTTGCTTATTCTTGAGTCATATGTTTGTCAGTAATAAAGTCGTATCGTATTGTTAAATTCAAAATAAAAAATAATTTAAATATAACTTATGTATTATATTAAGTAAGTAATTTGAGCTTCAATGGCAGAATTAAGTTTATATACTTTAACAATAAAAATCTTATTTAAAAAATTAATTATTATCCTTCTTTCATTAATAGTCTTAATGGTTACAAGATAAAGTGCACCGTTGAGATTTACCACTCTACACGCAATGTCTTAAGAGGCAGAAGAAAGTAAACAGAGCGCCATAACACTAGTGTCCGTCTGCATACACAGCTACTTGTTTAAAGCTATATAAGTACAAAATACATCTCATTCATTTTCAAGGTAGTTTTGCAAATTGACTTGAAATTTGAAGACACGTTAATCTAGGAGTATAACTAACCAGTAGAATAACTGAGTAATTTTAGTTTATTATCTCCAAGTCTTTGGTACAAACTATCCAATATCCATGTCCATTACAATTGCAAATGTCACGTAATTGTTAGCCACTTGGGTGTTCAGTTTGTTAGCATCTGGTAACGAACTGGGATATTCTGATGCTATTTGTTGTTGTTGTATTAGAATAGAAGTTAACAGTAACAGCTTCATTTCTATTCGTATTCTATTTTTGGGACAGAGAGTTTGGTCCTCCCTTTCTCCTCCTACTTGTTTCTGGGCTGAAAAGAAAATAGACTTAAAATAAAATCACTTTGTTGTCTTTTTTTAAGTGAATTTTGTCAAAATGGCGTAGTGTTATCAAGCACGTATTGTATGTTTCGTCCAAATATACAAATTAGTCATTTTTAGTATTAAGAGGAAGAATGTGTTTAATTTTCATATTATGTAATATAATTACCGCGTAAACAAAATCTGTTTCATTCGATAATACAGACAATAGAAACATTTTCAGGTATAACATATTTTTTCATAAAATTTTAATTTGTCAATTTATATACATTCTATTTTTCACCCGCACATGGCAGGGTAGGCAGAGGGAACTGCAGGAACCGTGGGAACCTATTGTTAAGACACTCCGTTGCTTAGTCCCTGCTTTCTCCGTTCCCGCTCGTTTTGTGACACATATAAATTTTAATATTATTTCACACAAAATGCTGTATAGATCTTTTAGTTATATATAAATTTATATATAAATTTATAAAATCGGACCAGCGTCTACCGTCCGAATGCATACCTGTAAACGCGACGGTTTGTAGATTCGATTCCAATTCGGGGAAGATGGATTTTTCTATTTCTATTTTCTTCGCTCTGGAAAATATGCAAAACTAGGCAAAGAGAAAGTAGAGACTAAGCAACAGAGTGTCTTAATATTAGGTTTCTATGATTCTTGTAGTTCCTGCGGAATAAAATGTAAAGCTAAAAAAAATAAAATAAAACATAAAGTACAATAAAAACGTTTGTATAAAACTAAAAGGTTATTTATAAATGTATAATAAAACATGCGAAAGACGAATTTAGCTTGTCGCGATCATTTATTTGGCTCACCCTAATGTCAGTAGCACTGTAGCCCCAACTGAGGCGTTATTAATGCCTTCTACCTTATTACGTCTTACTTTAACTATGGAAACGTAAACAACTATTATATATAAATTATATTTATTACCCTATAGATGAAAGGATTGAATTATTTATTCTATATTTTTAAATTTGAATAAAAAATATGTCCTGTATATTTATATCATGTGTCTGACTAAATGCAAAATTTACGATTTATAATGGTTTGAACATTAGCCCAGGGGGCACATCTGCACTTTATACTCCGGTGGACTACGTTCCTAGGAATGTTCTGACATTAAGACAAAAAGGGGAATTAACTTCTTAGTAGATTCCCTGTCTACGTGCTATATTATGCGGGATAATGCTAAAAAATTGAAAATTAATACAGTCAATCGAAACTTAATTCAATATTTTTTAATATTTAACTTTATTTTTCCTAATTTTGTCATGACGAAAGAGCGAATATATGTATATCCATGAAACAATTGTTTATCAGTAATATTTTTAATTACCTACAATTTAGAGGCTAAAAGGGCTGTGTAGCGTGTTTGGCCGAGACGTTTACTAGTTTTCCTTTTTATTATAACTAGAGTTAAAAACTGACTAAAAGAACTGTAGGTGTGTGCGTAATTCAACAAAATCCCAATTCTTCCTTATTAAAAAGTCTTTTAATGTGTAAAAATGAAAATTTATATATTTTTTGTCATATGTATAGGTCCAAACCTAGGATTTACAGACATTGCTTTAGAAGTAAAAACCAAGCTTAGCTCAATTCCCATACATTTTAGCCTGCCTCTATTACAAAATAACGTAAGGTGCTATTATAATGTGACACCCCAATGCGTTTAGCCGAATCGCAAACAGTCTGCCTTCTGCCACAAAGCCGCGGCTCGTTAATCAACCTCGCTCGCCCTAATTGTCACCAGTGACATTGAATTAAATTAGAGCACGCGTTGAGAATATTTTGTGTTAAGTGTGCATATACATACATACATGATATAGTTGTTTCATACAATTATAAAATTTTACACTTGTAAATTTTGTCCCGGAGGATATATATATATATATATATATATATATATATATATATATATATATATATATATATATATATATATATATATATATATATATATATATATATATATATATATATATATATATATATATATATATATATATATATATATATATATATATATATATTTACACTTTATCCCGCATATGGCAGGGTAGGCAGAAGGAACTGCAGGAATCATAGGAACCTAGTGTTTAGACACTCTGTCGCTGCTTTCTCCGTTCCCGCAATATATTATAAAATGAAAAAATCATATTGACTAACTATATTTTTACTTAAGGTTTTCTTTTTAGCTTTACACAGTTTTCAGTGCATAGCAGTAAGCAGGCGAATCTAGACATGGAAATTAGTGTGGCGGCACTGAGCACCGACGTTGTTATTATTTTATATTTAACTAATCTAGATTTGAAACTGAATTTGAATACTAAAAAAGCACGTTAAATCGGACTTGTCCTAATATTATTTGCTTGCATTACATATATTATTATAGCTACACTTACTTTTATTTGTAGCTTCGTTCGTGTGGCTAAATGCAAATAAATGATTTTTATCACACGTGAAACATCCTAATAATCTATAACTTTAACCATAGATGATAAGAGGGCAAATCAAAACAAATAATATCTTTTATTTAATCTTAATCTATTATAAATTGACTATTCAATGCAATAATATTTCACAATATTATTATACATTATTGTTCTAGTTCAAAAACACCTTATTTATTATTATTTTCATGTCAAAATTGTAAATCAAACAACAAAAATAAATTACAATAATTTGATATTATTTATGATATATTTGTTTTAAGTGTTGAATTAAAATATACTAAAGCCTAATATTATGAAGCTAATCAATTCACATATTAATTTATATTTAAAAGTCGAAATATTGCTTCATAATCAAAACACGAAGCCTTAAGGCAATCTTTGTTCACCTGAAGTCGATCGAGTTAGAACTGTTACAGTCTTAACAAAGTAATTTGTGCTTTCATTAGAAATTTTATTGTGTTAACAACTTTAAATGAAGAAAAGCAATCGAGTGGAAGTTGATAAGAAATTAAATAATATAAGCTCGGAATTTTATTATTTCTTTTAAGAATACGCCATAAGAATAAAACAAAATCCGTTTAGCATCATTTTGTTAGAAATGTTTATGTCTCTTTTATGTTTATTTAAAACACAATTTCTATGTCCCTGAAAATATGCAAAATATATGGTCTGATGTTACATTTGCAAGTACATTTTTTGCAAGCATCGCGTTCCGAATTCGATTATTACTATTAATAGAAATAGTAAAAGCTTTTAAGCACAATCTAATCTAAATCAGATCAAAGTACTTTTAAAAATTTAGAACTTTTATTAATTATATATATCTATAAGACAATAATACATATAATGGTTATGATTATTCCTAATAATGAATTATAAGCGAAATAGTAACTTATCTGGCAATTAGGTTTTCATGCCTAAGCCGTTTATAGAGTTTGATGAATTTTCATATAATGATAGAAGGGAAGAGAAGAAAACAGAAGAGAAGAGAAGATTTATATTCATGAAGTGCATATTCGTAAAGTAGGAAAAGCCTGCTAAAATATTTTTGTAGCTTCACGCTTTATCCCGCATATTGCAGGATAGGCAGAGGGAAATGCAGCAATCATATGAACCTAGTGTTAAGACACTCCGTTGCTTAGTCCCTGCTTTCCGCCTTATTCGAGGCATTGCGTGTTGAGTGGCGGAACTCAATGCCACGCTTTGCCTAGTTTACAGAGCGAAGAAAATGGAAATTGAAAAAAAAAATCCATCTTGTCCGAGTGGGAATCGAACCCTTAAACCGCCGCGTTTACAGGCAGACACATACGCCTCTGTGCCACGACGGTCCTCAAGATATTTTCAATAACATACGTACAAAAATATTGCGTGTAAAATTATTTTAGTTGTATGGTTTTCAAGAGACTGAATTTCAAATCCCACTGCGTTCTAATTTTTATATGATTACTTCAGTATTTTTTTATATCCTCTGTGACCATTAACATTTAAGAACGTATACGATGTGTTTTTGTATCAGATCAAATAATTCTAAAAGGTATAACTCCGAGAAAATCGAAATCTAAATAAAGAGAAATATCACATTTCTAACGATTGTTTTTAACACTTCAAATGTATTGTACTTATGAAGATATAAGCTTAAAACAATAAACCCGTATATCAACATACATAATTTTCAACTCACCTCTCACTAAAGTCAATATCCCCACTGGCATCACCAATATCGCGACCAGCAGATCAGTTATCGCCAACGACATCAAGAAGTAATTCGTCACATTTTGCAATCTCCTCTCCAAATAAATTGCCAAGCAAACCAGAACGTTTCCAGCTGCCGTACACACCACTAGCATCAACGCCACTAATGCCCACCAATTATTAACTAGCTCTACTTCTATAGTAGTTCTATTTCCTGCTGTTTCATTTAATATTTCAATGAATTCTTTCTCTGAATAATTACCATCCAATGTAAAATTTATATTACTAATTAAGGGGTGATCGTATTTTTTATCATTCATTGTGAGGTGTTTTGCGTAACCCTCTAGTCAATTTCATTTTTGTTTTGCATTTCATCTTATTTCATATATGTGGTAGATGTTATTGTGAGGATCCATTTTCTCTTATTTCAAATGTTTTTATTGTTGGTGATCATCTGTAAAGAAATAATATATTTTAATATTTTTAATAGAAATTAACACGCATATCGTCGTCGTGTCACCTGTAAACGCGACGGTTTGCGCGTTCGATTCCCACTTGAGGAGGAAATATTTTTTCGTTTCTATTTTCTTCGCTCTGGCAACTAGGCAAAACGCGCCGTAGTGTTCCGCCACTCAACACGCAATGCTTCGAAAAGGCAGGAAGTGGAGAACGGAGTGTCTTGGCACTAGTTAACTACAGTTCCTGCGGTTCCCTCTGCCTACCCTGCTATGAACGGGACAAAGCGTGAAGCTTTAAAAAATACTAAAAACTATACTATTTTATTTTATTTCTATTTTTTATCAGTAACAATGGAAAGAAATTACTTCCATGTGGTATCTTAGTGAAACGTGATCACAAATTTCCTTGGAACAAAAGGATTTATAGTTAAGAAATTAATGCTTTCAATTTTTAGTCAAAGTCAGTTATTTTTAGTTGGATAACATTTTGTTTGATATTTTTATATTGTTTGTAATGTCTATGTATACTAATTATTAATATAATCAACTTGGCTTAATTTCGTTTACGTTTTAAGTTATTTTACAAAGTAACATTGTATTAGTAAATGGAAAGCTAGATTTATTGAAAATAGAATTATAACATAAAATCATATATTACTGTCTATTTATATATACTATTTAATTGGAAAGAAAACGTAACCTCTTCACACATGCTTTCCGGGGAGTCCTCATGCTTTTTCGAAAGACAACTGAAGTCTTTCCTCAAAGAGGTGCTAAATGTGGTGGTGAAGATATGTAAATACTGTAGCGGCACTTAAAAATTAGGTATTTAAATATTAGGTATTTTAAATATTAGGTATTTTAAATACTAGGTATTTAAAGAAATAATAGGAAAAGCTTTTCAAGTTTATTATTTCTAAACATAAACTTTAATGTAAGTAAGAAAGCAATAGCAATATCACAGTATTACTTAATTCCTAAATAGATATTTACAAAGAGTTTTATTTAAATATACATTACATGGTTTCTTTGTAAACTCAAATAGTTATCGTTCCGATCGGTTTCGTTTGAAATCCAATTTGTGTAGAAAACCTCGTGTAGATAGGGCTTAATATATACAACGTTTAGTAATACAATAATAGATTTACTACAATAGATTTTATATGGAAAACATATTAGGTGAAATGGTATAATAAAAATTTTAATATGGATTGATTTTATTTAACAGTACAAATTGAGGTTTGATTTTAGGAACAATGGTTGCGGGTTCAATTTTCACATAGAGGAATAAGATATTTTCATATTTTTTTAGTAAAAAGGTCCATTTAGTATAAAGCAATATCTCGAATAAGGGCGGAAAGTTAAAAAAGAACGGCTTAGACAACCTGCCCTGATTTATGCTGAATAGCTCAAAGGCAATATAGAGGAAAAGGTTTTTAATCTATACAGATATTTGTAAGGACCAATCCCAAAGCAACGATTATACGTATCTAGTATTGTTACTTCAGAATAGTTTTCTATTTTTAGTCAAAGTTAGTTAGTAGTTAGTATTTTTAGTTAGTATATATAGTAGTGTTTTAATTGATATTTTACATTATGTATAATTAATAATAATTAGTTTACATATACATGTATATTAATTATTAATGTAATCAAATTAACCTAATTTCTTTTATGTTTTACGTAATCTTACAAAGTAACTTTATATTACGTTAATTAAAAGCAAGACTTATTCGTAAAAAAAATTCATCGTGATGCGTAGCGTCTACCTGTAAACGCGACGGTTTGTGGGTTCGATTCCCACTCGGGGAAGATGGATTTTTCGATGGTCATATTCTTCGCTCTGGAAACTAGACATAGCGCGACGTAGACTTCCTCAATACGCAATGCTTCGGAAAAGGCTGAAAGCAGGGACGGAGAAAGCAGAGACTAAGCAACGGAGTGTCTTAACACTAGGTTGCTGTGGCTCCTGTAGTTTCCTTCCTTGCTTCTTTCTATTTATACATAAGCTTAGATTTGTGTAGGTTACTGATTACGAACAAAATATGTTTTATTGATTATACATACATATTGTTTTATAATGATATGATCGCTCGTAGCAGTGAAGGCCGAGGGAATCTTTTATATTAATAATTATCTGCATGTATGTATGTATATATATATATATATATATATATATATATATATATATATATATATATATATATATATATATATATATATATATATATATATATATATATATATATATATATATATATATATATATATATATATATATATATGGTTACGTATGTTACAACGTATACTATACAAAGAGATCATATTTTATAAATCGTGTATAACAACCAATATTAGTCCTTTGATCTTTCTAAGGTAAGGGCTGCAGAGATCGAGGGTGAAGAGGTCGCTTGTGGTAACATATTACCTTAACGCCAAAGTTGTAAACTTTTTCTGTATATTATATAACAAGTCAGGAAAACAAAAATCAGCTGCCCTAAATTATTTTGGCAGCAATCTGTATAAATAAAAAAGGTAAACAAATACGTACTTATTACATAAACAGCATCAGCCCAAATTTATTAAGATAAATGAATATTTCATTAATCTGGCGTTCTTTTAAATACACAACCTTTTAACAAACAAAACCTTTTAAAATCTAAGGGTATTTTCGACGATTACAACCAGAGGCGAATGCGGCGGAAATGACTACAGTAAATTATTTGGGCTTCCTTTAACACGCGAACGTCGGATGAGACAGCGACAAAAGAAATTATAATGTTACACTTTGCTATATATACTAACTTTGTCACAACGTGTTTAAGAAAGTTAAGTTTCAATTAAGTACAAATCGTGTTGGCTGTGTGTGCCCTAGGTTGCTTTTTTACTGTATATATGTATGTAAATAAATAAATAAATATATGTGTATATAAAAATAGCATCG
The DNA here is from genome assembly GCA_037178615.1 of Dione vanillae. NCBI lineage: Eukaryota > Metazoa > Arthropoda > Insecta > Lepidoptera > Nymphalidae > Dione > Dione vanillae. The sequence continues at coordinate 196,300 of JAZFAU010000027.1, forward strand.
TATTGCTTAGCGTATCGTGTAGCTCTCTAAACAATTGTTCTTTTTAATAATATTTAGGTAGAGTAAATTTGTAGAATTCGAATTCATGCCTCACCGTTTATCACTAAGATATGCGATATTTATCCTGCTGCGTTAAAAGTTTTAAAGTTTTCTTTAAGTGTTTTTATAATCTCAGTACCATGACATTTAAGGAACAATGTAAATAGTAAAATAAAGTTCTAAGTACACATATTGCCCTACAAACCGAAATACAAAACGTGGTAATGCTTTCAAAGATGAATGGATGTATATGGTTCTAGTATACAAGATCGTCGTCGTCGTTATCGTCTAATAAACTTTATAATAATCCAATTAGATATTAACTGTTGAAATTCTTGAAATGTTGTTCAATAAGCCTAATTAACGTCTTTCTTAATTGCGAAACTTTTGACAAAGTTTTAATCTGTCTCTACATATCGGACCAATTTGGGTTGATTTTAATGGAACTATACTTTTATTCTTTTATTAGAGTTTATCATTTATTTAATTTATTCATTCATTCGTTTATAGCTTCACGCTTTATCCCGCATATAGCAGGATAGGCAGAGGGAACCGCAGTAACCGTGGGAACATAATGTTAAGACATTCCATTTCCCGCTTACCGTCTTTTACGAGTAATTACGTGTTGAGTAATGGAACTCAACACCGTACTTTGCCTAGTTGCCAGAGCGATGAAAATAAAATTAGAAGAATCTATCTTCCCTGAGTAGAAATCGAACACACAAACCGTCTCGTTTACAGGAAGACGCTACGCCTCTACACCACGACGGTCTTCGTCATTTAATTTGTTAAATATATAAATAGAGCACAGTGCCTAAAAATGAGTGATGATTGTATGTTGCAGTCAATTTTGTTTTTAGGATTATGATGTCGTAATATAGCGTTTGTTTCAGTTTTTAGCTTAATATCTAATTTAAACATAAACTGTAAAACGGAATTCCTAGATTTTCCATAGGAAATACTCTATGCCTATAACAAGCTTCACTTGAAAAGCATAAAAAAATTCACATTAAAAGCATTGGTCATATTTGAAAGCTCTGATTAAGACTTACAGTGTTGAAAATATAATTCCAAGTAAAATATGGCAACCGAAGTACCCTTCACCACATTGACATTCGTTCCTTGTAATAAAGTACACTTTGTGGGAAGTGCGTTAAAAATTGCTTTTGAACTCAAAATTGAACGTTGTTCAAAGTTTCTAACGTTATTACGTTAACGACGACTTGTGAGAAACGAGCATTTTACAAAAAGCTTCCTTGTAACGGTTTGAAGAGTTTAGATTTATGTACATGCATTTAAATGTGATCGTGGTGGTAATTTTAATTACATATATTAAGAGCTTTCCATATACGTATATAATTGTTTTTTTTCCCTTATTTAGTTTCCACTAATTCATCGCACTAAAAAAATATTTGACTTAATTTAACAACACGCAATGCCTCGAAAATAGCGGAAAGTGGAGACGGAGATAACAGGGACTAAGCAACGGAGAGTCTTAAAACTAGGTTCCCACGGTCCCTGCCGTTCCCTCTGCCTACCCTGCCATGTGCGGGATAAAGCGTGAAGCTAAAAAAGAAACTATTGGTATTCATTTATTTACTGTACAATTTAACATTATTCTTACGAGTGAATACTTGATAGCAGTTTAATCCTTAACATTTAACTTGCACTGAAACCATTATTATAAATAAATCATTGATAATATTTTAAGAATATAAATAAAACATAAAACCCTCGCATCATGAATATTCCTGGATGTATTATACATCTTAAAACGTTATTAGAATCAAATCCTGCTTTGCTTGTATTTTGAAACGTTTTCTTAAAGTATTTTTCTACCGTTAAAGTTGATTAACACTTCAAAATAATAAAAACAAGTCTTTATTATTTCTTGATCAATGTAGTTTTTTAATTATATAGTCCTACTCTACTACCACTCGACTACCATAAATATATTCCATATCGAGATACAATTATTGTATGAAAATAACAAGTATTCGATATGAGTAGGCGTGATTTATTTAGATTTTTCTTTGATGATTATAAATTTATAATTATAATTATCAGTATCGAATAATCACCATTCAAATAGTTATATATTGCCAGTTTGACCTACGTTCATGATACTAAATTAGAGTGGTATATGCGTTAAAAATAGTCTATGAAATTATTTGGAAAAGTAAATTTGACTACATTGTTATATTTTTACTAAAAATTCAGATATTGTATAGTAGCAGCCAATTAAATCGAGTATATTGTTTTAAAAAAATACTGTGCAAATTATAAATTTTCTATTACAATGGCTCTAGTAACCATTATATATATATATACATGTAATTATTTCTTATATATTTTTAAAAGTGGTTATTATCATTCTAAGCAACTAGTCGGATTGGAATAAAAGAAAGAAAATTTTTCAAATAAAATTAATAAAGTCTAATAAATAAGTTGCGGCGTTGAGTTCCGCCACTCAACATGCAATGCCTCGAAAACGGCGAAAACCGGGGACGGAGAAAGCAGGCACTAAGCAACGGAGTGTCTTAACACTAGGTTCCCACGGTCCCTGCGGTTCCCTCTGTCTACCCTGCCTTGTGCAGGATAAAGCGTGAAGCTAAAAAAAAAAAAACTATTGGCAAGCCTGTCAGACACCCACTAGTCCAATTATTAATGAATGAAAATTTAAATTTCTTTTAAATTAACTTAAACCATATTTCATATACTTAAATGGAAATAGACGTAGAGAGTACCTCTTTCAATATTTTTCTAACATTTATTGGAGCTTTTCAATTTATAGACAATATAACTAGTTTTTTTGAGACAGATGCTAATAAAAACCGTTACCTAAATAAATTTGGACATTTATAGCTTAACGCTATATTCTGCACTGCATGTTGAGTGATGGAACTCAATGCGGCGCTTTGCCTAATTGCCACGGCGAAAGTAATGGAAATTAGTAATTCCATCTGGCGTTTAGCTTATTTAATATAATAAAAATAAATTCAATATGATAAATTATTTTTTTTCTAGTATTTCTATTATCCAACAACACCTCTCCTCCTCCTGACGTATTACACATACATCTCTTACACATACAACTCTTAGTCATTTCCATTTGACCATATTGATAAAGTGGTAGGTAAAATCTATTAAATAAATTATCTAATTCAATAAAGGTATTATAATACCTCAAGGACTAAATTGAATTGGTTTACTTTTGGTATCCGAGTGTCAAAGAAGACTATTAAACTATGTCACGTTAAGGCCGGTTAACCCATATTTTAGTTATTTGACTCCTTATGGCTAGTGAAGCAAAATCGCAGGAAAAACTTAGTCTTAAATAAAACAATTTAACCGGATTAATCGCGTATATTGTTAACACTTTTTTGGCAACCCTACGTTTCGAACGCTTTGCAGTAGTCCGTGGTCACGGGAAGACGATGGATCATTCTAGGAATATATCTATTTTTCTTAACGAGTACATATATGAGTATATGAGGTACACATTCAAGCTTTCATAGAATGACTATTGCAATACAAAGTATCTTAATTTCAATAGAGAAGACGGTTGGAAGCTATCTACCATTTAGGATCCACTTATAAAAACTTTAAAATCCCAAACACACCACACCAGAGGGCAGGTTACAATCAGCTCGCTCTGCAAGAATACAGGGCAATACGCGAGGCAAACCGTTCTCAGAAACCGTTGGCGGTAGTTTGATATAATAATTATATCAAATGACAGACGAATGCCACCCCGGTCTACCTGTAACCACGGCCCACTACAAAAAATGTTACCAATATATGCGATTAATCCGGATAAATTGTTTTATTTTAAATGTACAAAATCGCATAAATCGAAGGTCTTATAATAAAAACTTAGTTATTACACATTTCAAAAGAATTTCCTAGAATTTCAATTAAAATACTGCTTATAAGTGAAATAGTAAGCCGTGATGAATGTATAATTAAATATTTATATTTTTTGGTTAATTACATGATTTATAGTTCGAAGAATCTACTTCTAAAAGTATATTACATACATATAGTATGGCATTTTTTTAAGTTCTAAATAAGACTAAAATTCATAACATCAAAAAATATTTTTTTTAATAAAGAAATACATATATATAGCATATTAATTTCTATGACAAAAACAATTCACTTATGACATAATATATCCCTAAAACCAAAGTTCCAACAACTTTTGGCAAACATCAGGTAGCTATTACAATATCAAAAGTCATTATATCAACGGCTTACATAAAATTTGCTTGAAATTTCATGTTTAATTTAGTAGCAGTATAGCCTACAATTAGGGCGGGGTTACACTGCTACGTGCACTACGAGTAGAACACAGCGACTCTCGGAAACGACTATTAATAAATACTTTTAACAATCAAATCAGGTTTAATACTAGAAATCTTGTTACATTATTTTTTTGGTAATTTCTTAATTTTTGCTTTATAATTATGAATATCAGATTTTGCCAAAGTATAAAATGTTAAAAAAAACACAGTAAATGAGCATTTGTGTATAAACAATGATTAAGGCATGTGGCATTGATTTATGCTAGTCAACACACACTTACACACACACATACACACATACACACACACACAAATAAATGTAGAGATGTAGCAATAGATTCTCTCTTTATACTGTAAAGTTAAAAAAAGAGAAAATTTGATTTAATTTCTATTTATAAACTATAATAATGTTGCTTTAATAACACCTAAACTAATATATAATTTTACTAAAGCAAATATTTACTTTGAACTACAAAATTTCTTACAAATAGTTTCATACGTGCGTCGACGACCTAACTTTATAGTAACAATTTTAGTTATAGTTTGTAGTATGAAGACCCTTTCAAACTTTACTATGGTCCTTAGATTGTGACCGTACTGTACATATTATGTAAATATATTTATATATGTGTAGCTATTAGGATATAATTTAGTTATGGAAGTATGAATTTTATTCAAATTCGGCGAAGCTAACTTTCCAAAACATTTGAAAAATTTCGCTTTTTTTGCTACCTTTCTTTTAAAATTAAATAGTTTATAACTTTCTATTCCATACAGAATGAACCGTCGATTTCCACTCGAGGAAGACGGATTTTCGGAAGACGCTCTGGCAACTAGGCAAACCGCGGCGTTGAGCTCCGCCACACAATATGCAATGCCTAGAAAAAGGCGAAAAATGGGGAACAGAGTGTTTTAACACTAGGTTCACACAATTTCTGCAGTTCCCTCTGCCTACCCTGCTATGAGTGGGATAACGCGTAAAGCTATAAAAAAATCACTTGAGAAATTTATGGAAAAAAAATTACTGATTATTAAAAATTCAAACTATGAGTATCTTGTAATATTTTCGATTTTCTACGTTTATACAAGCTTCAATCATCAATTGAAATACAAATAAGATTGCCAATACATCTTTTTCATAATAAATCTCTATATTATTAGCGTGAAATGAAAATAAACAAAGAAACAAAACATTTTAAATGAAAATGAATGAATAACAAACGTTAAACCACATTTTTCCGTAACTTCATAAAGGCCCTTCCGCTCGATTAGACGTCTATCGAGAAAGATTGCGACAGGCGAGATCTTTGAAACTCAAAGTGGTGTTGAAGAAAATGTTGAAGTAAACATGAATTTTATTCTTCACTTTACAAAGGGAATGTAATCTCTTACGAATACTTCTTGTTTTGTTTTACGAGTTTCATTTTGTAATGTAAAAAAAATAACAATATAAGTTAGTTATTTAAATATCTAGCAACTATTTGTGAAATAAGGGAATATATATAATTTTAAAGTAAGATTTTTCTGTTGAAAAGAAATTATATTTTTTGTTAACATAAACAAAAAATCTCTATTTCAATCAAAACATTTTTTTTTTGTTTTATTTTTTTTTTAGCTTCACGCTTTATCCCGCACATGGCAGGGTAGGCAGAGGGAACTGCAGGTACTATATGAACCTAGTGTTAAGACACTCCGTTACTTAGTCCCTGCTTACTCCGTCCCCACTTTCCGCCGTTTTCGAGGCATTGCGTGTTGAGTGGCGGAACTCAACGCCGCGCTTTGCCTTAGTTGCCAGAGCGAAGAAAATGGAAATAGAAAAATCTATCTTCCCCGACTGGGGATCGAACCCAGAAACCGTCGCGTTAGCCGCGTTAGCCGCGTTACAGGCAGACGTTGCGCCTCTGCGCCACGCCAAAATATTTACTGTAAAAATTGTCCGTTCTATAATATTCCGTTCAGTCAAAAAATACTCAATGTGGAAAACGGAGTTTAAAACACTACACTACACTAATAAATGGAGAAGATATATATATAGAGAAGTTTATTAATTACTTTAGCTTCGTACTGTATCCCGCATATTGCAGGGTAGGCAGAGGGAACACAGTGTGAGATAACCCTTCCATTTGTATACTAATTTTCGATGAAAACAATACAAGAGCACCATTGCGAGGGTTGCTGGATTCCCACTCGGGAAAGATAGATTTTTTTTTCATTTTCTTCACTATGGCTACTAGGCAAGCGCAGCGTTTAGTTGCACTACTCAACATGCAATGCCTCGAAAAGGCGTTAAGAAGGGAACGGAGAGTCTTAACTTAACTCTATGTTTCCACAGTTCCTTCATATAAAGCGTGAAGCTAAAAAATATAATTATATCTTATCAAAATCATCAAAGTAGTAAAATTTTAATAATTCATAAATTTCGTCTACAATCAGTAAGTCCACGACAGCCATAACAATCCTGTTCTATAATTCCTTATACTGTAGTAAATAGTATTATTATTACGAACTGACATCACCAAACACAACATAACGCTTAAAGTAAACCACATTTTATCCTATCGAAGTTTATACATTTAGGAAATTTGAAGTAACTGTAACGATGTGGGACGACTACTTGCTTCTAGTTGAATTTGCGGTACATGACCTTTAACTCACAGGGTAACCGCAAAATGTGAACTCAATTTTATTTAACAAAGTATAATTTTGAAGCTCTATTTTGACATAGGGGAATTATTTTATTTAAAAAAAGAACAAAGAAAAAAATTAATTTTGTTTTAAATCTGTTACCTGCTGTTTCAATTTACATGTTGCGCACTTAAGATTCATTATAACTGATGACAAATAATAATAGTACTATCTTTTTATTTTTTTATGTGTTCACGCTTTATCCCGTACATGGCAGGGTAGGCAGAGGGAACTGCATCAAGCATAGAAACCTAGTGATTAGATGCCTCGTTGTTTAGTCCCTGCTTTCTCAGTCTGCGCTTTCCGCATTTTTCGAGGCATTGCGTGTTAAGTGGCGGAACTCAATGCCACGCTTTGCCTAGTTACCAGAGCGAAGAAAAAGGAAATAAGAAAATCCATCTTCCCCAAATGGGAATCGAACCCACAAGCCGTCGCGTTTACAGGTAGACGCTACGTCTCTGCACCACGCCATAAAAATTAATAATTTTACAAGTTAAATTACAAATATTATTTTCATTTAACCTACTCTGGCAAAACAAATGAAGTTGATTTCCTCCATTTTACTCGTAAAATTATGAACTAAGATAGAGATTTAAGTTAAGTTTAGACACTACTCTCACTCACTTTAGGCACTCTCTGCCTAGCATAACGTAGTTAAAACAAAACAATATATCTAACATCTTATTCGACGAGCTTTTCAATTTATTATCTGAACAATTGTTCTATTTGTAAGAAATAAATGTTTTTATTTCAAAAGGAACTTTAGCCTTTAAATAAATAAGACAATAACTTCATCAATCAAATTGAAGCTCAAAATAATGATTTTAATAAACTTTCCTGAACTTTTAATTCTGTATATTATTGTTGAAAAGTTATTATTGTTTCTGAATTGCCAATTAGTAAAATTTTTGTTAGTGTTAAGCACTTATGGTTCAGTGGTTTTGTTTATAATTGAGATGGTTGTAGGTTTAGAACTCCGTTACGAACATTTAATTTATGTTAAGCTTCATGCTGAACAATAGAGAAAGAAGAGAGAGACGCCAGTAAGACACTGTATTCTCCAATTTTTGCCTGAATTTTGATACATAGTATGCTGAGAAGCGGAACTATGTCATATGTATGTATGGAAATGAGATAAAATGACCTTGATTAGAAATCGATACACCATACCGATAACAATTTGACTGTACTGCGTCAAAAGGGACTGTATTAAATTTAAATATTTTTAATAAATTATTTTTGTTCTTCTAGTAAGCTATTTTACTTTAGTGAACGTCTTAACACGCTATATGTGAAAAAGGTGATATTAACATTCGCGATGGCATATCTCGTTTCACTATGTATTATTGCGTATTTAGGTCACGTGCTAACCTTAATAATCCAACACTGATACAATATGACGTCTACAGGAAATTGTTATCTCAGATTTATATAACACGTTATGTGCCTGTTAGGTTTCTTTAATTTGTTTTGTGTATTAATATACAGAAAATATATTTATGTTATTTTAAGCTCGAAACAAAATCCATGACACTGCGCCAATATAACTCCTATCTACCGTGCTATGATACAAAAGATGTAAAAAAAATAGAGCTTTTTATAGAGAAGCTTTTCTACAATCTTTAAGTGCTTAATTGGATTTGTCCGCAGCTTGTTTGTACGCTCCTCTGAGATTCTAAAATGGATACGTAATAAGGGATGAGTTGAGTGGTTAAGGTAAAACACTATTGTAAAAATTACTAGTAAACTAAAAGTGTACTGAGAGCGAAGTGGTTTGTTGATTGAGTTATCTTAAAAGGCATTGAACATTTACCTTTTGCAATGATTTAAAATTGGATTTATAAAACGTATATTAATATATATGACTATATATGAGTGATAAATTTGATATATATATATATATATATATATATATATATATATATATATATATATATATATATATATATATATATATATATATATATATATATATATATATATATATATATATATATATATATATATATATATATATATATATATATATATATATATATATATATATATATATATATATATATATATATATCGATTTTCGTCTCTTTATTTGTTGAAAGCTTATAGTGCCTTAAACAATCTATATTTATAAATTATATTTAAAAGGTATATTTAAATAAGATATATTCATGAGCATGAAAAATATTTATACGTGAATATTCATATCCAGTCTGCTCTTAAGCTTATCAGTCTTCTGAGCGAGAATGTGTGATTGCTGTTTCTATTTTACACCGCACAACTATAGTTGGAAAATAGTTTAGTTAGTTTATTGTTTATTTATGTCTGTTTAAATAATATAAAAACCAAATAATAGGTAAAGTCCTCTAATAATAGATTTTTTAAAATATTTTTCGTCAACACAAATTCTCTATCTTAGAGTAGTGATATAAAAATAAATACTACGCTAGTGCGTTGACAATCTCACGGTTAGATTTATAATTAAGATCAAGAGAATGGAAGAAAAAGCCGATGGACTTTCAATCAGATAATCGTTCCTCGCTGACCTTTTGCATTTTGTTAACGAAAATAAGTATGTATTTTTATACAATGCTTGGGAAATTACTAAAGAAATAATATTGCCGGATTTTTTCGGATTAATGAATTATAAATAATTCTCGCTCAGGTAAGAAGGCAAAGCGAAAGCGAAATACACAAAACACGCAATATTTCAGAAAAAATCGGAATCGGAGAGAATCGGAGTATCCTGATACTCCTTCTCTGCTTTACGGGAAAAAGCGTGAAGCTATTTTTTTTAATTATTGATACAATAATAAATGAAACTATGTCCGTACACAATTTCGTTTTACATACTAATAGAAAGAAAATGTGAATTATTTTTGAATGTGAATTTAAATCAAATATAACATACAACTATTTATAGCTAAATAATCTAGTTTTTCCATGAATAGCTCACAAAATTTCATTGCATTTATATAAAATACTTAACCGAAGTCTTATTTCGAGCAGGACGATTACCTAACCGCCATTTGTTGTAGCCATTTCACTTGAGGGACTATTACTGCCACTTTCGTTGGCTATTACCACTTTATTGATGTCTTAATACGATCTGTAAAAACCTATGGAGGATTCCAAGAGTGTTGAGTGAAAGAATATGTGTTCTTGTATTTAAGTTTCTTAGAGAATAACTGCTAATAATAGAAATAGTTTGTTTCATACAAATAAAGTAGGTGCAGTGCAATGCATTATATATAGATAAAATTGCAATGGCCTCTCTGACTACCCCGCTAGGGATAGAGCGTGAAGTTATGTATGTATGCAATGGCCAAAAAGTATATAATTAAAAAAAAACACATATATATATATATATATATATATATATATATATATATATATATATATATATATATATATATATATATATATATATATATATATATATATATATATATATATATATATATATATATATATATATATATATATATATATATATATATATATATATATATATATATATATATATATATATATATATATATATACACACACACATTTTGTCGGTTTGAAAGTGTATCGCGTGCAAACTATTAACTTAAGAAAATGAAAACCAAAAAATTTAATAATATATCATTGGTACGCTTTACTTAGAGTTTTAAAAAATACTATTTCATGGAAGTGCGTTTATTTATTTTTTTTACTGTATTTTATTTATCTTTGATGAATATGCAAAAATGCAAATTAATCTGACATTAGCTTCCGTAACTTATAACTAAAGTTAATAAAATAGTGTTTAAAAAGCTCATTCCCCAGATAAATATAGAACCTACAACCATTTAGTTTACGTTCACTACACCACGATGCCATTAAGCCTTAAAATAGAATAGAAAAACGTTTTTTCTACCTTACCAATAAAACTAAATGACGTGTGTGTCTATACATTCTATATCTCTATACTTACACCGATCTATCGTACAGGTGTAGTAATTAAGATCAACGGTTATTACCGCCAGTCGAGTGGCAAAGGCTCTTCTGCATAACTACGTATTAACATCTAGGCATTTATGTTACAGCATAGTTAATATTAGATAAGGGCCACTTTGTATATCTGTATGTAAGTATGTTTAATAAAATGTACAACTTTTAGTTTTATGATTCTTAAACTGTTCACCCACACGAAAGATAGAAAAATACTTAAAGAAAATTTTTTAAAAAATTATTGCAATTTTTTTTATATTTTTTATACTTTTAATTTAGTTTCTAAAATTAAAAAAAAAATATATATTTATTAAAAATCATTACATATATTTAATTTTTTATCTATATCATAAAATTTTTCAGTATTTTGATGATTTCAAAGTAATAAATAAGAAAATATCTAGTAATAATATATGTTTCTTTTTTTATATAATTGAGGCAAGTATCGATGATAAATACACCTTTTACGAAATGACCATCGCTTAAAGGTAGAGGTCGTTTAACGTTGCTCGAGTTATTTTACGTCTCTTGGAAACGTGCGAATTCGCGTAACGGTCGGGAGCAATAGCAAGATTTATGACTGAAATCAGAATTCTATACAATTCTAAGTTAAATGAAATGTAATATGCTAAATTTGTATTTACATATAAATGCTTTCTTGATTCAATTTGAATGAATCAAGAAAATATTTCTTATTTGTAATTTTGTTTAGCTTTATCTTGCGTGGGTAATGTAGCGTAGACACAGGGAACGGCAGGAACTGTGGCAACCAAGTGTTAAGACACTCTGTTCTCTCCTTTTTATCTTTCGAGGCATTGCGTGTTAAGTGGAGGAACTCAACGACGGGCTGGCCTAGGTACCAGAGTGAGAATAGAAATGAAATATTCCAACTTTCACGAGTAGGAATCGAACTCACAAGCCGTAGTGCTAAATACAATATTGTGAAAAAATTACAATAGCTACTATGTATTTAAAAAAATAAAGTATTTGTTAAAACTCTAAGTAAAGCGTACCAATGATATATTATTAAATTTTTTGATTTTCATTTTCTTAAGTTAATAGTTTGCATGCGATACACTTTCAAACCGACAAAATGTATATATATATATATATATATATATATATATATATATATATATATATATATATATATATATATATATATATATATATATATATATATATATATATATATATATATATATATATATACATATACATATATATATATATATATATATATATATATATATATATATATATATATATATATATATATATATATATATATATATATATATATATGTTACATAGACTTTTACAAAAATGAGAACACTAAGATTAATAAAACATAAGAAAACCCTATAATCAAACATAGTTTATGATAAAATATAAAATATCCCGAACCTTTTGGTGCTAACGGTAAGTCATTATCGCACTTATATATTAAATGGATTGCCTAAGATTTCCACGTGCTAGAATTTTCGGCTGTTAACACCAAATGGTTATAGAACAAATTGGAAAATAAGCCTTTTGTCAGCAAAATATACGGATGAAATGTTCTAGATTTAGGTTAGTCCTGAAATCGAGCTCTAAATCAACATTTTATTGGATTTTTCTGTCAAATAAATCTCGATCAATAAAGGAAGTAAGAATTAAAGCTCCATTTTATAAAAGCTTTATCTTTTAAAACATTTCTCAAATAAGCTTTGGTACTTATAATTAAAAATAAATGTTATAATATATATTTAAACACACCTTACTCTATCAAAATTTTTTAAAAATGTCTATTTATACTTGAAATAAGAAATATTTCATACTTTTATAAACTACAATTTAAAAAGAAACAAAAAGTATAACAAAATATAAAATTTATTTTAAACAGCGCTTCGAACCAATATTGAATTTAAATAAAACGCCTTGGGGAGCTTAAAACTCTTGTTTCCGCTAAAAACAACTAAAATAGTCCATTAAAATTTAAAGCGACAGCTTCACAGGTAAGCTCGCTTGGAATGTTCCTCAAAGTGCAACTAAGCTCTTGATGCGAGGCCCCACTGTAATTACAAGTTGCATTGGTTAACCAAAGAATAGAATAATCAGTTTGTTGTTATGAAAGGTGGAGTTGTCATTTTTATTTAATTGATTAATTTCTATAGACATTTTACATGCTTAACGCCTATAATTAAGAACCATTGTAAATATATATTATATCAAGTGTAGTGAAATAAATATTTATATATATGAAGACAGCAGAGCTGTGGCAAAGAAAAAAAATGGCTTGTTGAATTCCGCAACTCAATATACGGTTCAAATTAGGACAAGAAGACGTAAACAGTGTATTGACACTAAGTCTTTCAAACGTGATGAAATGTGAAGCTAAAAAGATTGTGTGCTTCACAAAAGTGAAGAAAGCTTCTATGGAGAAGAAAAAAGACGAGGCTATCGTGGCGCATAAGCGCAAAATCTTACTGTAAATGTTTAACCGTGAGTTCGATGCCCACTTGATGAATTAAGTTATTTTCATTTTCTTCACTTTGGTAACCACTAAACTCAACACCTATAAACACAATTACTCGAAAGGTCTAAAACGTGGAACGGAATGCCTTAACACTATGCGGCTTAACAAAATACGGCGTTTAACTCCGCTACTAAATGTCTCAAAAAGTGTATGGAATGTAGAAATGGAGTATCTTATCAATTATAAATTATCACGATACTTTATGATGCAAATGAAATGATTATTTTCCCCAAGTGATAATCGAATTCACAACCCTTTCTTTGGGTCAGATGCTGTACTGCTGCGCCTTGACAGCCAGTACATTTAAAGTACCTGCAGAACATTTGACTTGCTTATTCTTATATAACATAAAAGTTAAGTAAATTTATTTAACTTTCATTATTACAACGTTACACACCCGACGTCAAGATTTTAAAATCTGTAACGGATATCCTTAATGCAGTTATAATTAAACTCGTGCCGCACGCAAAGTGTTTTATTTTACTAAAGCGGCTATTACGATTTTTTGATAGAGCTGTTATTAAATAGGTTTTTTGCGATGTACATATATGTGGGTTAACGTGTTACTGCTAAGTTATGACAGGTTCAAACTATTTACATTTGATTTTTATAAGGTATAAAACCTGACTTAATCTTGGCAATTACATTATTAAAATAGCTTACAGATTTTAAATAGTACAAAGCTTTTAATAATTTAATGTTGATTTTTATTAATAAAAATAATCTAGGTATCTTAGTTAATAGAAAGTTCAGAGTCATTATAATATGGACTTTATATGTTTCGTTACATAATTAATTAGTATTTTTTAGATGTTATTTTGTTCTATACCAACATGTGACCAGTTTTTAATCACACATACATTATCGGCCTTACTCATAAAAAAGTCTTATAGAACGTTTTAAGCATACTTTAGTAAAAACGCTCGATAAGCTTAGAGAACGTTCGATAAAAGTGTCGCTAATATAAGTTATAAGTTCACAATGTTGCCACTATATTGAAGTCGGTCGACTTGTTGCCGAGAATACCAGTTTATCCATAGATAATAAGTGACGAACGCATTGACTTAGTATGAGATATGATGACCACAGATAAAATTACGTTTAAAAATATATTGTTGGATCTGGCTTAGCATATACTGGCTTGATTTACGTAATTGTTATCACTTACGAGGGTCAAACTGAAAGTTCTTATAAAATCAAAAACTAAGCATTCTAGCAAGTTATTAGTTTTATTATAACTTTTCAAAATAGCGTCCATTTACATCAATACATCGCTGCATTCGATGGAACCATTGAGAAAAACACCTTGCCCACTCGGCCTTAGGGGTCTCTTGAACGGCGTTTTGAAACGCAGCCACTGCTTCTTCGGCGTCCATAAAATGTTTTCCTCGAAGTTTTTCTTTTATTTTCGGGAATAAATAAAAATCGCAGGGTGCGAGGTCGGGGCTATACGGCGGGTGACCCAGTAATTCCACGTCTAAGGTCGCCAAATAGTCGATCGTTTGCCTGGCGGTGTGCGACGAGGCATTGTCGTGATGAAGGAGGATCCTGCTGCGAGGTCGTTTCTCTCGAACTTTTTCCAAGACAAGTGGCAAACAGTTGTTAGTGTACCACTCTGCATTAACCGTTTTCTGAACCTCTAAGACAACTGTCGCGTAATGACCTGTCTTTCCGAAGAACGAGGCCACCATCTTTTTTCCAACACTTCGACCTCTCTTCACTTTAGTTGGCAACTCTTCGGAAGGAAACACCCACTGAGCAGACTGTCTTTTGGTTTCCGGATCATAACAGTAAATCCAGCATTCGTCACCCGTTAGTATGTCGAACACAGCATTTGAGTCACCTCCGTTAAATTTTTGGATCATTTCTCGGCACCAATCAACACGGCGGAATTTTTGAGCCTCGGTGCGGTATCCAGCGGGCACAAAGCTTCCTGTTTAGCAAATTAATAAATATCGAACTAAATGACGATTGTTATATTGTTTTGTTTACAAAACTGAAATTGACACTCTTGACGACTAGCGACTCGACGACGTCATACCAATGCTCATACTAATCAGCTGTTATATGAATCGGCCATCTTTGGACGTTATAACACTCTTATAGTAGGGTTCTCGGCTTTATAACTTTATAATAGGCTTACAGAACTGATTAGCACTAAAATGCTGTTATCAATAACGTTTTTTGACAACCGTACTGTAGCGAGCCTATAAACGTGCTATAACTTTTTATAAATAAGGCCGTATTTGTTTTTATAACGATTGTATATATGTGCTTCTTTATAATGAATCCATATACTGTAAATGATTTTATAATTCCTTTTGTCTACTGTACTTACTGTAAATACTATGGAGATTATATGATTCTGATACAATCTAATGATT
Organism: Dione vanillae; assembly: GCA_037178615.1. Taxonomy (NCBI): domain Eukaryota; kingdom Metazoa; phylum Arthropoda; class Insecta; order Lepidoptera; family Nymphalidae; genus Dione; species Dione vanillae. Next base: position 212,208 of record JAZFAU010000027.1, read on the forward strand.
TTATATATATATATATATATATATATATATATATATATATATATATATATATATATATATATATATATATATATATATATATATATATATATATATATATATATATATATATATATATATATATATATATATATATATATATATATATATATATATATATATATATATATATATATATATATATATATATATATATATATATATATATATATATATATATATATATATATATATATATATATATATATATATATATATATGAGTGAGTCTATTGTAAAATGAGGGAAGTCTTAGATCATAAAGACTATAAAAACGATAAATTCATGTCAACCGGGGCAACGATCTTTATTGTAAGAGTTCTAGTCTGAAGTACTGTATATAAATGATCTATGTCATTTACAACAATTAAGTAGAATCTTCGTCTTCGTCTTCTATGATTTTTTAAATAATTTACGTTAACCCCTTCTGTCGTGAAAGACTGTAGAACTAGAATAAAAGACTTACCCACATGAATGTTTATAAGTTAGTAAAAAGACTACTTAATGTTATTTTTCTATATCATATTATTATGTTTTTTCTAATTTGCTTGATATAATTCAATATGATTTCTGTCTATTATTTACGATTGAAAGACAATGTATAATATAAATAATATGTCAATATTACCATGAAAATCAGATATTTTATCAATACAGTCTTATACTATTAGAAAATTAAAAATACTTCACACTTTTTTAGTTGAATATAATCACAATATGGTAAAGTAGTCTAAATTTTGATTTGGTAATAGCGAGTTCGGTTCCCATTTTGAAATTTGTCATTTATTGTCATTTCTTTAGGAAAAAATGAGTAATTGACCCACAATATCTTAATTTCTCATTAGCAAAAAAACTACTTGTGAGTTTGATTTCCATTCTTTTTATCTAATAAAAAAAGTTAAGCAATGTTCAAAGTAGAGGTTCGGTGAAAAAAGTGTTTTTACTCCATACTATTTTTATAAATTTCAAAGAAGAAGGCAAAGTCACAGGTAAAATGTAGTGACGGGTGGTAATAAGTGATTTATTGCTATTGTGACTTTGAAACTCCGTTAAATTGACTTCTGAATGATTTTCAACTAACTTTTAGGCATAATGCGCGGGATCCGTTAATCAAACACATTTGGGATGCTGAAAGGGTTTTAATAGAGAAATGAGTTATCGGAGCGTGTGAGAGGACCGTTTTGAATTTTTATATCGATCGTGTAATATTATTAAAAATATACGTGGTTTCAAATATTTCAAAGTATTCAGTATTTTGTTCCTAAGATTTGTTAATATTTTCAATACATGGAAACTTCAAATAAAAAGTGTTTAATTGCCTTTTACTAAAATTCACGCACCATCCGGCTCATAGGAAGGTAGGCAGAGAAAACCGCAGGAACCGTGGGAACCTAGAGTTTAGAGTTACATTCCCTTCTTTCCGTAACATGGCAAAGAAAATGAAAATAAAATAATCCATTCTTCTCGGGTGGGAATCAAATGTAGATATCATAGCGTTTACGTAAATGCTGCGCCTCTCGCCTCGCCTGCGCCACGACAGAATAAATTTCACTGAAATAAAGGTGCTCGCAGTGTACGAGTTTATATTATATTTTTTAAAGCCAAAGGTATCACATCAATGGGCTTACAAGTAAACATGTACATATATACATATATTTTATATTTTGGTTATATATAGAAAATAAATTTATAGTTTATAATTCTCTATCAGATTACAGTCAAATAGTTCATTTTATATTCTGTTTTATATGTCGTTAACAATTCTTCTCGTCAAAAGAATAATAAATATGAGCACTAAGTATTCAAGGGCGAACACTGTATTGTTAGGAATCGACATTATATTGATTGTTACCGTAGTTTTGTTAGGAAAAGTCTGGTCTGAAAATTTACTTCAATATTATTTCCTTGATTTCAAGCCTTGTCCGTGTGTCTTTATTTCGGTCTGTTTATTGATAATGTTTTTCATTAAAACTGCGTAATGTTTGCGTCAAGCTGAAATGAAAACATATACCCGTTCGTGATTCCTTGTTATAGAGAAAAATTTTACGTCATGAACGCAATTTAAAGATTGTGGCCTAAGTGAAAAGTGTTACAAGCTTATAATTGTTGTTCATTTTTGGTCCTTTTTTCATGATTGGATACAAATTGAAGTCTGTGAATTCTTATAAGTTGTTTTCTCCTACAGTGATGAAATTGGTGCAAAAAGCACTTGAAATTTACATATTTATTTGAAATTCTTAAATATGGTTGATTACATATCACATAAATGAATTTTCATACTCAACATTTTTTTAGCTTCATGCTTTATCCCGCACGTGGCAGGGTAGGCATAGGGAACTGCAGGGACCATACGAACCTAGTGTTAAGACACTACACTCCGTTGCTTAGTCCCTGCTTTCTCTGTCCCCGCTTTCCATCTTTATTTTGAGGCATTGCGTGTTGAGTGGCGGAACTCAACGCCGCGCTTTGCCTAGTTGCCAGAGCGAAGAAAATGGGAATAGAAAAATCCATCTTCCCCGAGTAGGAATCGAACCCAGAAACCGTCACGTTACAGAAAGAAGTTACGCCTATGCGTCACGACGGTCCTCATGAGGATATCAAAAAAGTATTAAAGTACATAAAAAAGTCAATTTATCAAAATGTGAATACAGAAACGATCAATTTTGCTTGTTTCTGACAATGCATTATATTTTACACATAAATACAATTGAAGTATCTTTTTGCGATTTCAAACAGAAAACTATTTTTTAAATTTTTAGTTGTATATCTATCTATCTATCTATCCTTACTGTTTGGATTAATGTCATAACAGCTGAATTGCTTTTAAATATCTTTTTTCTGGATGATAGGTTGAGGTGAAACATATTATATACGTATATAGACTTCTTTTTATCTTGGAATTATTGCAGAATCCCCATCAATCGAGGGTTTGACGTCACGAGCCCATGGCTAGTATTATAACAAACCTAGGTCAATACTTATCTTTCTATACTAACGACAATAGCATTGTCATCGAAATAATTAAATATATGTTTTTTTTAGTATGCCTTACGCCGTAATTATATCAATAAAGTCAAGGCTGTCTGTAGCTTCGATATATACGTCTATCGTTGTCGTATTGATATTCCGACATTATTGACTTAATAAGAATTAATAATCTTAAAGGCCATATGCTCGATAATCATAACTAAAGAAATTAATATTAAAATTGTTTTATCAATAAAATAATTAACTTTCTTTTTTTGAAAGTGTGAGGTTCAAATTCCACTCAAAGAATGAAATATCTTAAATTTCTTAAATCTTGTAACCTAATATATAAATGGTAGTGACAGGTTGGGTGACTTGACAGGTGGAAAAATGGGTAACGTTAAGATATTCTTAACGTTAGGTAGGCTTTTTTTATAATTAGAGCTGACCCAATGAACTACAATGGTGTCTATTATAGATATAATAAAAGTTAATAATCTTTTATACATGCTTTAATCGTATAATACGATAATAATATGTAAGGTAATTTTATTTACTTTACTCTATCATATTTAGGAATGCTATTAAATAGAAAAAAAATACATTTATGTTTGTTAAGTTTGAATGAAATATACAAGATTCATAATAATTTATTGTTAAATAAATAATGTTTATAAATTGAATTTAATTTTCTCTGTGTAGAGCTTCACGGTATGCTCTTTATATATAAGAGTCTACTCTTTTAATAGTAGAGATTGAATACATAACCGCCGGGATAGACCCACAGTCACTATATAACTACAGTAAATGGAAAAACTAGTTACGATAACGTATAATAAATATTCATAAAATAAAATTAAAAAAGTTTTAATTTTCATTGGTTTTATTCGAAACAACTGTATTATTACTTGCACAAATTGCTATACTGCATAGGATTTAATTAACAATATTTCTATATACAACAATGTAGTAAGTAGTGGCTTTACTTGTTAATATATATTTTTAATTTTGACTTTTTAGGGTGAAAATTACATAACATACTGCAAAAATTTATAAAATTCTTAATTTTAGAAAATTGACCGTGAACCGTTGAAATGGACCGTGGGAACCTAGTGTTAAGACACTCCACTCCCTACTTTCTCCGTACCCGCTTTCCGCCTTTTTCGAGGCATTGCGTGTTGAGTGGCGGAACTCAACGCCGCGCGTTGCCTAGTTTACCAGAGCGAAGAAAATGGAAATAGAAAAATCCATCTTCCCCGAGTTTTGATCGAGCCCAGAAACCGTCTCGTTACAGGCAGACGTTGCGTCTCTGCGCCACGATGGTCTCCGATATCGTATATGAAAATTAATTTAGGAAAATATTGACAATACCATATATAACCGTCTATCGATCTTTACAATATGTTTTACTCTTTCCTACCCTAACTTACTTTGAAAATGAAGTTAAAATACGTATATAGCAAATATATAGTTAAAAATACTGACCCACATTGAAATGGCTAAACCTTTTTCAAGCTGATGGCTTTGTTATCAGAAGTGATAGTCATTTATCAGAGTCTATTGTTTTCCGATTCGAAACGAACTACAGTCATCTTAATGTTGTGCTGTGGAAAGCAAGCATTTTAATATTTAATTATTTTTAGCTTCACGTTTTATCCCGCACATGGCAGAGTAGTCAGATGGAACTGTAGCAACTACAGGAAACTAGTGTTAAGACACTCCTTTGCTTAGTCTCTGCTTTCTTCGTCCCCTCTTTCCACTTTTTTCAAGGCATTCCGTGTTGAATGGCGGAACTCAACGCCACACTTTGCCTAATTGCCAGTGCGAAGAAAATAGAAAAATCCATCTTCCACGACTGGAAATCGAACCCACAAACTGTAGCGTTACAGGCAGACGTTGCGCCTCTATTTAAAATTATAAGCAAATAAACATTTAATATACAAAGTTGAGCCAATATCTTAAACGAAATTAATTTTTGGCTGATTTTGAAATGGTATAAATATATTGTGGGTAAGGGTAAAATAATTCGGATGAGAGTTGAAAGAATTTTTAACAAATAATTAATACAAGGCAAGGTAATTAATACAATTAAGAAGAGAGAATCTTAGTTGACACTCCTCTTTATCAATGACACTGGAGGTGACGTAAATAACAAATATGCGTAGATGGTAGTATAATTCTTTATCACCAAATATTTTTAGTGAGAGGGGAAATATTATTACATTATTTTTATTATCATCTCACTTCAAAATGAATCTTGCATGTAGCCGTGTAGGAAAGGAAATACGTCATCATTTTCCGTCTTTTAATATATTGCGTGTTTAAAGTCAACAGAGAGTTTTATTTTTTTACTAGAAGAAAATAATTTTATTTTCCGAATCGGAATCGAACCTAAAACCATCGTTATTACAGTCTGATGTATATATTTGTTAACAAATATGTTTCAATTATAACATTATTAGAAATACCCTACCCACCCACTTGGCTAATTAAGTCAAATTTGATGAGGACCCTTATCCTTAGGGCTGATCAACAAAGCGATTCAAGTAATCTTCTCTGACATAATCGTTCTACTATAACAGGAATGCTATTTACTTCTTGTTAATTTTCATAAATTGATATTACATGACTAATAAGTGTAAAACGAATTTGATGAGTGTTCGAGCCTTAAATATTTTTACTAACGTTGTGTTTTTATATTTTTTCAGCTTCACACTTTATCCTGCACATAAGTAGGGTAGGCAGAAGGAACTGCAGGAACCATAGCAACCTACTATTAAGAGAGTCCGTTGCTTAGTCCCTGCTTTCCCTGTTCCTGCTGTCCGCCCTTTTTGACGCATTGCGTGGGGAGTAGCGGAACTCAACGCCGCGCTCTGCCTAGTGTCCAGAGCAAACAAGATGGAAATAGTTAAATTCATCTTCCCTGAGTGGATATCGAACCCACAAACCGACGCGTTTAGAGGTACAACACGCTACCCCTCTGTGCTACTACGGTCCTCAACTACTAACGTTGCCTTACATATAGATTAAGTAATTTACGTGGTCAATTATATGTTAAACGTCAGATTATCAAAAATAAAATAAAAAGGGCACGGGCACCCATACCCGTATCCACGCGTGTAAACTCTTAATAAAAAAACGTTGTCTTATATAAATATTAAAATTCTACATATTCTTTATTTATATAGACTTTTACAATTCGATTTTGAGTCTATGAATCAACATTTCTAATTTTCAAACTGATATGCCAGATGTACATATCAGTTTGGAAAATAGTCTTGCTGAGAGGATCTAGCAAAATAGAAAACAATATATACTGAAATAGATTTTATTTTTAATTTTTACCTTACCATATTTAAATATAAACAAAAAGTAAAAACATCTATTTTAAAATGTAGAATAGAGCCAGTTGAGAGATCTTAAAAAAATCATGTAATTTTTTTTTGTAGCTTCACGCTTTGTCCCGCATACGGGCGGGTAGGCAAAGCGAACTGCAGGAGCGATAGGAACCTAGTGTTAAGACACTCCGTTGCTTAATCCTTGCTTTCTCCGTCCCCGAAATGTAAATATTATTGGATAATATTTTGAAATCTCTCGGAATATTATTTAAAGGCCTGCATCGTATCGTTTTGAATGGAACTAAAGTATTTGGATCGAGCTATAATGGCATTCATGATTGATGACTACGGCATTGTATAATGTATACCTAAACTGCTCGCTTGAAACACGTACATATTTGTACACATATAAGTAATATCCTACTGGTACAAAAATACCCAGCTTAGTATACGATGCTTTCTTATTTACCTAAGATGTTATATATAGGACAAAAATATAAGAAGCCGTATATTGTCAAAATTTGTTAATAATATTGGTATTTTTTTATTTGAATCTATTGTTTGCTTTTTGAGCAGAGAGTTAAAACACTCCTATTTCCACTAGACTTTTGTCCAGGGACTTAGAAATCCATTGTGATTTGTACACATAATAACTAATATTTGTATTTATATAACATTTCCTTGTCTCCTTAAATCAGGATTAGGCGCGTTGATTTTTTTTAATTAAAATTTTCGTGTAATGAATTTAATTTTAATTAATTTCTTCAACATTTTAACTTAACAATAAGAAGCGGTGGGTAAAAACAATTCTGTTATGTTCAGTTAAGGTGAAAGGAGCGCTTGAAATTTCAGGTCTTTGTTTTAAATTGTACAAGTTTTACGTTATACTCTGATATAAAATGATATAAATTTCTTAAACAATTTGAAAATTTGCTAAAAAGCTTTTGGGATAAAGATAAATTTTATGAATGAAAAAAATTTAAAAGCCTGCGCTAAGTCCTAAAACTTTTCAGTGAAAGCTCTTTTAATATTTCAAAAGCTGGAATTAGAAGAAGCTAAGGAGTAAAGGTTAAATTTAATCTCTAATTATATAACAGATTCCTATTAAGTGACATATCTTATCTAATTTAGTTATATATATTATACCATATGCTAAATCAAAGTTAAGAAATCTTCCAACCCCAAGCACTACAAGTACTTATTTAGTTGAGTAGAACTAAAATTGCTTTATTTCTGACTTTCATCAGTCGATATATTGAGTAAGACTTCGTACTCTTTGATTGTTTTCACTAATATGGTATCATATGGTTACGCAAATAGAATCTAGTCTTTAAATTTCGAATTTTTGCCATACTAAGAAACAATATGTGCAGAGTTACGTTTCTTAATGCCGCTACAACCTCAAATAAGCATTAGGAATTACATTATTTGAAATATGAATATTTCTTTAAATTAGAATAGAACAGTCCTACGCAATGCTATTTCATAATACTAATATAAAAACATAATACTAAAATAAAAATGAATGAAAAATAAGGCAATGATTTTTCCACATAATTAAAGATATATTTGCGTACATAATATTCCAATTATGCTGATAAAATAAACATCAGCCTTATTAATTTTATCTTTGATATCATAGCCATAATGATGTTCCATAAAAAAAGACAAATCAGATCGAAAAAAAAAGAAAAAGTATGTTTTTTTTTCATGTCTTCAAGCTTTATATCGCACTTGTCAGGGTAGGCAGAGGGAACTGCAGGAACCATATCAACCGAGTGTTAAGACACCCTGTTACTTAGTCCCTGCTTTCTCCGTCCCAAGCTTCCACCTTTTTCAAGCTTTAGTTTCCAGAGAAATTGAAATAGAAAAATCCATCTTCCCAGAGTGGGAATCCAACCTACGAAGAAAAAATATGTTTAATTTGAAAATTTAGGCCCGTCGTGGTATCGTAGGGCAATCATAATTCACTGCGAAAAATAAATAATCTACAGTTTTGCTCTATCTATCTACTCAGCGGATAACACGCGAAGCTAATTTGATAATGCCATGTCATAATAGTGCAATTAGACCAGATTTGTTTCATTTTAATTTGATTTTATTCACAATATTTTAATTAAATTTCATACCGTCATTTATAGTTAATCATGTCATATTTTTTGGGTTAACTGTGATTAATTACTTCCAAGTTTAAAAAATCTACAAAAATTCAGCGTGGCGCAGTGACGTACCACCCTAATCTGTAAACGCGATGGTTTGTTGGGTCCTACTCTGGAAAAAATGGATTTTTTTATTTCCATTTTCTTCGATCTGGACAAAAGGCATAATGAGACGTTGAGTTCCGCCACTCAACACACAATGCCTTGAAAAAGGCAGAAAGCAGAGACTAAGAAACGGAGTGTCTTAACACTAGGTTGATATGGTTCTTGCAGTTCCCTCTGCCTACTCTGCCAAGTGCAGGATAAAGCGATAAAATATTAAAAAAATCTAATGAGTCTAACTCGTGAATTGAGGGTTCTGCATGAATATTAGATAATAATATAATTTAGTTTGTAATGAATTTTGCTGTGGTCTACTTAAAATTTTCAATTTTTGAATTTTTATTTGCTTTTTTATATTCAATCCAAACTCGTTGTCAAGGAGAGCGACTCGAATGGTCGATTACGAAGAAATTTCCGATCGGCTCGACTCCTTGGCTCTGCGTAGGGATGTAGCCTCGCTGTGCATTCTCTACCGCCTATATCATGGGGAGTGCTCCGAAGAACTGTTCGGGCTGATCCCTGCCGCCTCTTTCCGTTATCGATCTACGTGACAACTCTACCACCCCCACCACCTTGACAGTTGGCACAGTACTACTGTGCGCTTTAGCAGAAATTTTCTGCCCCGCACCACAAAATTGTGAATTGAGTTGCCGCATGCAATATTTCCAGACAGATACGACCTGCAGAAAAGAGCGTTTTCCCATTTAAAAGGCCAGCAACGCGTTTTGTAGCTCCTCTAGTGTTGCAAATGTCCATGGGCGGTAGTATTCACTTACCTTCAGGTGATCTGTCAGCTCTTTCGCCACCTATCCTACAAAAAAAAATAATAAAACAAAAAAAAAATCTAAATTCTAATCTCTAATTCTATATTCAATTTTGAAATAGCGAAACATAAACGCTCGTATCTTTAGATTGCGTTGATTTAAAATGTCGTATTTTCCGTGCTCCAAAGAATGCAAATCTGAAATTTAAATTTCAGCTTGATATTTTTATATAATTTTATATATTAAAACCATCTTGATAGATGTACAGACACATAGGAGAATAGTAAAGTGGTCGTATAAGGGTTCCTTTTTCTTTTTAGTATAAGAAACCCAAAAACAAGCTTATTTCGTACTAACCATATATTCAGTTATTACTTGCCAATTTATTCGCAGTTTAACCATTATATAGATATAGATATTTTGATAAATAATTAATTTAAATTTGTTTTTTTTTTTTTATTTCCAGCAAACACGTCCTAAGATTAACTCAATTAAAGAGGCAAATATTTTTTTTTCTTTTTTTTTTAGCTTCACGCTTTATCCCGCACATGGCAGGATAGGCAGAGGGAATTGCAGGGACCGTGGGAACCTAGTGTTAAGACACTCCATTGCTTAGTCCCTGCTTTCTCCGTCCCCGCTTTCCGCCTTTTTCGAGGCATTGCGTGTTGAGTGGCGGAACTCAACGAGAGCGAAGAAAATGGAAATAGAAAAATCCATCTTCTCCGACTGGGGATCGAATCCAGACACCGTCGCGTTACAGGCAGACGTTGCGCCTCTGCGCCACGACGGTCCTCAATATATATAAAATAAAATAAAAATATTTCAGTATTATATTACTATATATAAAATATGCATTACAGTTGCCGTTTAAATACAAAAATATAATTTATTCATCCCGTGCAATGTTCGCTGTCTATCAATTTTCGCAGATTTTTGGCTTGTATCCATTTCCGCTAACGTTTTATTTCATCTTTCGTCAAGTCATATACTATACCGTTATTTTCACGCCCAAGGGTTATAAAAAATTGTCGTCGTCCTGTTTACTTGTAAAATTTAATACTTCTATTTATATATGTTTAAATAGGATAATTTTATATTTTTTTAGGTTTCTCACTTTTATGTCATTTAGCAAGAAAAACGAAGACACCTCAGCTAAGTTGACTTTTACCTCAATTTACTGTATGTGGCAAAAAATGTAAAGCGTATAACGAGATTATTTTAGCTTTTCGCAGCATCCCTAGGACCTTGTATAAAGATAATTTAGTGATGAAAAAATTCATTTTCAAGTTTCAAACATTGCATGTCAAGTTGCGGAACTTAACCTTGCTCTTTGTATTACCAGAGCTACTTTATGAAAATAATTCATCTAAAATTCAAATAATTTTGTGTTCTTATTATAAATTTTAATGAATGGGATCGTCATGGTGCAATGGAAAAAGGCCCAAAAGGCTGGAAGAGGAGAACGAAGTGTCTTGACACTAGGTACTCCAAGTTTCCGCGGATCCATCTGCCTCTACACTGTTATACTTGGAGAAGATATTTAGGACGAATTGGCTATTGAAGCTCCTAAGTGAAAATAGAAATATTCCATAGAAAAAATCTATGCAAATATAAAAAAAGTATAAAAACACGAGGATGGAACAATAAAAGTTATATTAAAAATGTAATAATGCAGGCCACGAGCTTACGAGTAGCCTACTCGGTTTAATCGGACGTTATGTGCGGATTATCTTTGTATGCCGGCTATTCAATATTACCTACTTTTAACTGTGCTATAATATGCTAATTTAAATAATAATTTTATACTATATAATTTTATAGGAATAAAATATATTTTTAGTTTCGCGCTCTAATCCACGTAGGCAGAGGAAACCTATCCTACCGTTCTACGCTTTGCTCCCTTTAATACATGGCGGAAATCAACGCCGAGCTTTGATTTATTACCAAAGTTAGGAAAAATATTTAATAAACTCATCTCGTGTTGTAATTGAGCTCACATTCATCGTTTATAATCAAAATCAGTGCCATTGTGTCAATTGGGCAGTAATAATAAATTTTTTTAATGTTTTATTATTAATATTTCCAATTTTTCCAGAAGCGTGCTGTTTAATTTTAAAAGTATAATTTAAACTTAAACCCACACACGACTAACACGCGTATAATAAGCTTCAATATCACGTCGTATTCTGCAAAATGCGAGGTGTGTAGAGAACCTAGTTAGTATCTATCCTCCACTTTTAGCTAAAATTCTATTTATTAGGTAACTAAACGGTGCATTTTGTTTTACCACACGGTGCATTTTGTTTCACGCTTTATCCCGCATATTGCAGGGTAGGCAGAGGGAACTGTAGGAACCATGTGAACCTAGTGTTAAGACACTCCGTTGTTTGTTGCTTTCTTCGTCCTTAACCCGTATCAGAGCAGTAAAATCAATAATCAAATGTAATGTAATGTTATGAAATATAATTTTTTGGGGCATCCATTATTAAACCATTATATCTACAGTCTAGTATCACTGCGCTACAATGACCTAAACATTTAACTTGTTTTATTTTATAAATGGCAGTGTAGACTAAGGAAACATAGTGTTAAGACACACTGTTCTCTGCTTTCTACCTTTAGAAACATTGTGCGTTAATTGGCCGCAACTCAACGCCGCGCTTTGCCTTGTTACCAGCGCTGAGAAATGAAATTTATTCAAAGTCACCCCCTAGTTAGAATCGAATCTATAGTCATCTTTTTCAAATTCTCTAAAATTTCTTTTTTCTTTCTTTTCTTTGCCTTAGATGCCAGAGCGAAGAAAATGGAAATAGAAAAATCCATCTCCTCCGACTGGGGATCGAACCCAGTAACCGTCGCGTTACAGGCAGACGTTGCGCCTCTGCGCCACGACGGTCCTCAAATTTCTTTATAAAATTTCTTTATGATTAAAAATGATACTAATTTAAAAAGTGACAATGAAAAATAAAACATAATTATCTGTCGCTCTGTTCGAGATGAAAGTACGTGACGCATCATTAAAACCGGTTTGATTCTACAATGAAAACGTCTACTAGTTGCCGCTTGAAATAAATGAAGCGGGCTGTGATTTAATTGATTTTTATTGTATTTTTGACATCTTCTCTCTACTTCTTAATTAAAATTGGGTAGTTAATAAAAAATATAGAATTATTTTTAAAAATAACTACAAACGATAACATTGAACAAAGGAAATATAATTTATTAGAAATATTTTTAGAAAATGTATAAATTTTTGTATAATTTTCTATATATGATGGACCAACCAGCCGTTTGTACCTTGCCATAGAGGCAACTAGTCGTAGGTTCAAGTAAGACTTCGTTCAAAAAATATTTTTCTTTTAGTATAACATTAACGACTACAACTAGTAAAGCTGAGCGAAGTATGAATATGAATTCAATAAAATATATTTTATGCTAAAGTTAAACAAAAAAGAAAAGCGTAGACCGAACACAAATGTCAATGAATAAAAACCACTAAAACATAAACAAAATTGTAAATATCATCAGCTTTCTGATTCACAACAAACTAAATATAACATATGTTAATTTATATGCCATTGTGGCACAGCGCACTGTGTCTGGCTGTAAGCGGTAGTAAGTTCAATTTCCACTCAGACAAATTTCTTGGTTCTGGTAGCAAGACAAAGCGCGGCGTTGAGTTCCGCCACTCATCACGCAATTTGAAATTGAACAAAATGTGGGGAAAAAAGCTTTTCCTTCTTCTTCTTCTCTATATTTATGGCGTTTGAGCGAGCCAGTTGAGCAGAATTCACTTCACCAATGTCACATTGGAAACAGACATATCTTCATATAACATTATACTTTTTTTTAAAATTCATCATACAAATTGATATTCAAACCCAAGTCTTTATTATCTCCAGCCACTCTCTAACAACTAAACCATCAGGGAGATTAATTAAACAAAACAACGAATTTATTTTGTCCCTTTTGCCTTTGAAAGATTCTGTCAATTCCGAGCAGTGGTTTCTATTTTAAACTTGTCCCCGACAGTTTTAACCTCGATTTGATTCAATTGTCCATGTAAAAGGCGAGCTTTTAAAGAACTTTTATTTAGTATATTAAGAAGGAATTTAGTATGGATGAGCGCGTTATGTAATCTATTTTTATATTTGAAACAAATGTAAATAATTTTGAACATTATCAATAGATTATTCGAAACTTTAAATTAAATTTATAATTAAATTTTCAATATATAACGTACTCTTACAATATGGTAGCTCTAGAATGGAATATATGTATATAAATACGTATATAAATAGTTGTTAAGACACTCCGATTTCCGCCTTCAAACTTTCAAAGTATTATATGGCGGAACTTAACGCTTTTATCTAGGCGCTAGCAAAATAAATTATAATGATATTTCATTTTTATTTTCATCCATCCACCTCAAGTCAGAATCAAACCCACTAACCGTCACGTTTACAGGGAGACATCATGAATTTTAAAATTCCAATCGTAAATTGAATTTTACTTCACCAGAATTAACAAAGAATAATTAATAATTAATAAATATTATAGAACTCATTTAATGCTGACATATTAAAATCTTATATAATATTACATCATATTTAGATATATAGAACTAAATATATTAATATTTAAAGTATTAAATTAGTTCTACAAAGAGACAGAATATCTTGTATTAAATTATTAGCAATAAAATCATTGGTAAATTGTAGTTTCTGAGAAAAACGCGCCCTACCCACCAAACACTTTAAAATGGATCTAAATACACAGTCATATCATGTGCTCACGTTATGAAAGAATAAAATATGTTTGAATTGCGCAACGAAAGTTGACAAATGTATGACATAAACAATAAAGAATGTGTTTTTCATACTTCTATATATATTTATATACTTGGCAAATGAAGAGTACAGCTGTTGGTTGGCTTTAGTTTTTTCGTTAATATTATTTTTATGTTACTGCTATTTGTTTTTAAATATTAATTTGTCAAAAATAAAGTAATAAGATTATTAATATTCGCGATTTTTATACATTTTAGATAAAGCAATTTACATTTACCAGCGGTTGCTGTTTTAAAATGGATATGTAAGTGATGCTTCACAAAGAAAATAAGTCAACTGAATCGATATTCACATAACAAAGCACGTAATTAACCCAGATTTATTAATATAAATGCACAATAGACCTAGATGTTTTAATTTCTTACGTCTACCATTTTTTTTAACAAGAAAAACAGTAATAATTAAAAGCGAATCTATATATACTTCTAAAGATATACAATAAAGATACAATATTGTGAAAGAAGTATGTAAAGAAGAATCACAAAGTTATCTATCAGTTATCTATCTGCTTTTAATTTGTTTTAAAAAGTTTATCATGTTAGATAAAGAAAACGAACGCAACATGTTGCATAATCGAGCAAGGGTAAAACAATATTCATATATTTGTAAGGAAACTCTTTAGTTGAAATAGGTAGGATTCCCGCATAGGACACCGATAACTCTGTGCTTGCTCCGTGTTAGCTTATTTCTTGGGGACAGAGTACCTCATTCTCTATCCAACTGCCGCGCTTGTACACAGTAAGTGCCTTCCTTGGACATACTTTCGAGAAAAAGGCGTTTAAAGTTTTTATTTTAATAATAAACCATATTAAAAATTCTAAATATAGATCTCGAAGTCTGCTTTCCGAATATGTGTTTAACTTAAAATTGACAAAAATGTGACTTACTGTGATCATGATATGCACAGCAGACTAGTTGGTTGATGGCACTTTCAAAGTTAATAGATATAACAGAATTAAGTACAAAAAAGAATTGAAAATAAAATCTTCAATCGTCACGTTTTAAGATACTTGCCATCTACATCTCAATAGTATCAAACCAGTCAAAAGCTAATATAAATCTAATAATTCTAACAATAAAGTTCCGGTAATCCTACTAAATGAGTTTCGGAAGCAGATTGCATGTACATACGGTACGTACGGCTTAAACAAGCTAACCTACGTATAGTTGAATGGACCTTTTTAAATTGTGGAATATTAAAACCTTATGTAAAATGTATTTATTTGTTTTAAAGTTTTAATACTTGTATAAGATTAAATTGTAAATAGATTTCAATAGTAACTTAAATGAAAAATTTAGATTTTTAATTTAGTCAGCAGGCTTTGTTAAAAACGTGTAGAACAACCAGTACAGTAACGTTTTCTCATACTAATTATAACTGCTTAAGGAAACATTTTCTATTTTCTATCCCTTTTATGTTTATTCAACCAGTCATCATTGGAAATTGGATACGAAATTATATCGTTTTCATATATTAGTAGCGTAACATGATCTACATCATGTGGTCTAGATCGTTTACTTTTTACCAATAGCTTATAATTAGAGAAATGCATATCAATCAGATTACTTTTTTTCTAATTTCGTACAACAGCTTGTCTATTGTGGTTCTACATTAGGTTTTATAGCCTTTAAAATCTTTAACATACGTACATACATACATATCTTCACGCTCTATGCCTAACGGGGTAGTCAAAGAGGACGGAGCGCCAAACGCTGCGGTTCCTGAATACCTCTTTCGCCTTGCCCACTATCATTAGCCTCTTCATACATGCTCTTATATATAACCATATTTCCTATGCAAGCAAAGACTCCATATAAAAAGAATTTCTTAAGGGCGAATTAAATAAATAGAAAGAATTTTTTAAAACAAATCATTGTTATATTATTAAGTAACAAAATAAAACAAATTAAGCTATGAATCACTTAATTAACTTAGCTTTAACTTACTCAAAGTTTCTAGAACTATTTTAAAACGTTATTTCGGTATAATTAAGTTAAATAAAAATATAACAATGTCAAAGTAATGCCTGATATTGATACGATATTAATAAGTCCGTTAAAATAACATATATATGTATTTTCGTGTGTGAAGTTTGCCAGCTGTTGTACAGTGAAATAAGTATGTATTTATACACTAAATACAAGCTATATAATTTCATAATGCAAAATCTTTTTTTCCTTTCCAGTAAAAAAACGAGAAAAGAATTTATTTCTTAAAATTGATAAAAATTTCAAGAATAATTTTAAATAATTTTTAATTTATAAATATTAACATTACACGGAGTGGATATGATCCTCTCTCTAAAATATTTCCAAAACAGGCTAACAAAATATTCTTCTATTCATCCTATAGTCCATAAAAAATGAATGCAATGCAAGTGGATAAAACGTTTATTTGCATCCATTCGCTTTGAGAACAAAAACGGAATAGATAACACTCTAGAGACGTAAAAGCATTTGTTACAAAGATCACGCCGTTGGGGTGCAGTTGGAAAGATTGTATTGTCGCCCGATCTAGTTGTATAGGCAGGATGATGATGGATTTTACTACTTGGTTTAAATTTATGTACAATATATAACATTATCCTATATATATTTACGTTTACTACGTTCATATGTACATATGTATATGTATACATAATACGGTAACGAATATACAGTAATAAGAGTGTCTCTATTTACTTAATATGCTTAAACGTTAACGTCTATGAGGCTATTTTTTTTAAAAAAGAACTACAATTATAAAATATAAATGGCATTTGGAATTGAATTGAATTGAAGTTGAAGTTGAGTGAGAATTATTATAGTCTGTATATATTTATGAAAAACTTAACAAATAAATAAAAATATAACAATCCATATGTAATTCTGGCTGACCTAGACTCTATTGAAAAAGAATTTAAAAGACAATTGTTGAGTTTCTCCTCCGGCACTTTTTTACAGAAGTGCCACTCGAGTCATTGTTAACTTCCATCGGATTGATGATACTAACCTTTCTGTCCATTGGTGATATAATAAATAATGTTTTAAGAATTTAGTTAATTAAAGCTTATTTAAGATATACATTTATTAATATTAATTTACATTTCAACCGTCCGTCAAAACTCTCAAGACTATCAGTCAAAGTATTATTATTAAAGAAAAAGAACGGAGTGTCTCTACACTAGATTTCTCTAAATATTGGCGCGCTTTAAGAATCAATGCTTAAAGTGTGAAACCTTAAAATATAAAGATATGAAACAACCTTGGTATAGATGCAGACAAAGGAGCTTAGTTATTAAACTTGCTAAGCTTAAATATAAAAAATTTAAATTCATTAAATGTGTTTAAACATGAATTATCTTACCATAAACTCACTGTTTCTAATTTTTTCTTATAGTGTTTTTTGTACCCTAGTTTTAATATTTATTTTTGATGAAAGTGAAATGAAAATAAATTATCCAAGATTTCAATTTACCTAAGATTATAAAGAAATTTACCTAACATTATACTATGTATTTATACTGGCGTTAAATATATACAATAATAACATATTATAGATAATTTTTCATCTTTATTATTGTTTCGATATTTCTTTCGCCTCTCTTCTCTCGAAGAATCTCTTCAGGATATGAATATCCACAAATATCCTATAACAAGTCCTCATCGTTTTTACGTAACACACGAATCCAACCAAAATGTCTATAATTTTAAAATTTAATACAGGTCAAAAAGTTTTACCAACAACCTACAACCAACAAACTACAAAATAAAAGCGTACAAATATTTTTATTTGATTTATTTTTGGGCTTACTCTGTGGTACATCTAAGTATTAAATTAATTTCATCCCTCTTAACGCTTAAAAGGCCCCGTCATATAAATAGCTAGTTGGACTCGCTTTGTAATTAATTTTCACAATAATTTACTGCTTGTTTCGCAATAAATTTTTCGAATATGTCAACTTTAACAAAATGTAGACTGTATTAGTTAAGTGGTGTGTGGCTAATAGATAGTCGTAGATACAAAATTTACATTTTTTTGTATATAAAATGGTGTTTTAAATATTACTTGTTTCATAAATATGATCGACAATTCACTCCTTTCCCGGCTTATGAGGCATTGTGTGTTGAGTGGCGGAACTTAACGCCGCACTTTGCCTAGTTGTCAGAGCGAATAAAATGAAAATGGCATCTTCTCTGAGTGGGAATCGTACCCACAGGTTTACAGGTAGCCGTCGCGTTTACAGGTAGACGCTGCGCCTCTGCGCCCTATTTTCTCACGATTCCTGCAGTTCCCTCTACTCTGCTATAAGTGGGATAAACCGTGAAGCAATAAAAAAATATCGATAGTTCAAATCAGATTATGTAAAGCATTACTTAACGTTGACTTTTTTCACTTCACGTTGTAACTTTCATATAATATATAATAAGGAAGGAACATAGAAAATAGCTTTAAGATATTACTTTCTAAAGTTTCTACTCAAAGCAAAGGTGAGGCATATTGACTGATGGAAGTAAACGCCGCAACAAAATTACACAGCCAAGGATTCGATTGGTTTCTTAGTGAGTGTAGAGGATATCCTGAAATTCCCACGGGGACGGAAAATTTATTATTGATCCAGGAAATGAAACTGCGAGCTGCAGGCCATTTCAGTAATTTCAGTATAGTACAATAAAAACGGTATTGTGATTCGATTGCTTTGTAATTAATGAAACAATGACGCAATCGCACGTATAATGTTTTTGTAACATATATATGTGTATATATGTGTTTATATATATAACCGTCTTACAAAAATGGTAATTTTATATATGTACGTAACATAATATGTAATAATAAACACAATTCGAATAACCAATACAATACCTATACAATATAGCTTATATTATAAATAACTCGTTAATTTAAGCATATAAAGCATATTTAAGCATATATATATATATATATATATATATATATATATATATATATATATATATATATATATATATATATATATATATATATATATATATATATATATATATATATATATATATATATATATATATATATATATATATATATATATATATATATATATATATATTTTTTTAGCTTCACGCTTTATCCCGCACATGGCAGGGTAGGCAGAGGGAACAGCAGGAACCATATGAACCTAGTGTTAAGACACTCCGTTACTTAGTCCCTGCTTACTCCGTCCCCACTTTCCGCCGTTTTCGAGGCATTGCGTGTTGAGTGGCGGAACTCAACGTCGCGCTTTGCCTTAGTTGCCAGAGCGAAGAAAATGGAAATAGAAAAATCCATCTTCCCCGACTGGGGATCGAACCCAGAAACCGTCACGTTAGCCGCGTTACAGGCAGACGTTGCGCCTCTGCGCCACGACGGTCCTCAACTACTATGTTCATATGTACATATGTATACGTATACATAATACGGTAACGAATATACAGTAATAAGAGTGTCTCTATTTACTTAATATGCTTAAACGTTAACGTCTACGAGGCTATTTTTTTTAAAAAAAGAACTACAATTATAAAATAAAAATGGCATTTTGAATTGAATTGAGTTGCAGTTGAAGTTGAGTGAGAATTATTATAGTCTGTATGTATTTATAAAAAACTTAACAAATAAATAAAAATATAACAATCCATATGTAATTCTGGCTGACCTAGACTCTATTGAAAAAGAATTTAAAAGACAATTGTTGAGTTTCTCCTCCGGCACTTTTTTACGATTACAGTACATTACAGTACGATTTTAGCTTAGAATAAATATTTATACAAGTGTAGGTGATCAAGTAATATAAAATTTAAACGAAATCGTTTGAGAGAAGGTTATATGTAGGTTTATGTAAAGGACATTTACTATTTTCAGACACGTTTTTCTATTTTAAGTGTAATAATAATATTAATTTTCTCATGTGTTAAATGTCTAATAAATTTAAAACATAATCTGTAATAAAGTGCTTAAAATCTCACTACGACGAAGAAGGAACGGACGGAGAAAAAAATTACAGCATGAGAAAGCTTTAAATAGATTTTTTTGCTTCGCTGTGTATCGCAACATGATCGGGATCCAAAGTGTCTAGACACTCCATTCTTCATTTTTCCTCTGTATTTATTGAAGAGAAGGAAAATGGTAATATACAATAGCCACTATGGAAATTGAACTAATAGCTTCGCTATTTGAAAGGCAACCGTTTTTATATACATAGAGATTGAGTTAAAGAAGTTTTAGGACTTTTCCTGCATACAGCTAGATATACAGTGAAATTATAGTATAAAAACGCTTCATCTGCTTTCAGTTTAATTTTTTAGGCATAACGTGTTAGGTGGTGGCATTCAACGCCGTCTTCTTACTAAAATAAACGAGTAAAATAATACATCTCTATTAGTAAAATTCGAAATCATAGCCATCGAGGTTTCTAGTCACGATAAGCTTATCGTATAATGTTGCTATAAATATTTACTATCTATTCAAATATATAATACTTAAAATAACCATCAACTTTTATTAAATTAGGTAATATTTACATGAAGCTTTTATATGAGTATACTATAATACCTATTTGTGTTTTAAGAGATTTTTGCTATACAGAGAAGGTGTAAACGCTAGTTATAAATTTTTATATCCCATTGAGGTAGAGTAGAGGTAGTGAGGTAGGGTTTAGATTTTCAAGCACTAAGCTTTGGATTCGTTAATTTGGGGAATATGCGCTTTTACTCCACTTACTAGTGAATCCTATAGAATAAATGGTCTGCGTAAATTAACCTGACCTGCATTTACTAGCCACAAAAGCTCTTCTACTTCCACTTTAAAAGTCGCCAAGGCACCTGTAGCACATCCGGTACTGCATTTGCCTTTTCTCGTCAATAAAAGATGTTTATATAGTGGGATAGCTAACTATAATATGATAGTTGCTAACTTCAATTCCAATCAGGGCAATAAATATAAACTGGATGGAAATAGAACCTTATCGTTTTTGACTAGTATCTATTTATATGTATAGTAAAATTCTGATCGCTGTCTATACAAGGAATAACAAAAAGTTTGAAATTGTCAGTCTAGGCATTTGTCAGTCAGCCAAAACAATGATATTTAAAATGTTTCTTTGTCTATTTGTATGTGTACGTTATTCTCGTAATCGACTTACGTATTTAAACGTAGTTTAACCATTGTATTAGGGTATATTTCATTTAAATTTAGGCACTGTATTATTTCAGTCACTTTATAAATTATTAAAATTTGCAATGTAAGCTTGTGGGTTCACTTCTCACTCGAGAAAGCTAAATTTTTCTACTCTTATTTTATTCGTTGTGACAACTAGGCAAAGCGCGGTGTTGAATCCAACACTCAATACGCAATACTTCGAAAAAGACGGAAAACAGAGACGGAGAAAGCAGGGACGAAGCAACGGAGTGTCTCAACATTAGGCTCCTGCGCTTTCCTCTGCCTACACTGTTACGTGCAGGACAAAGCTTGAAGCTACCAAAAAAACAATATATGCTCATAATATTAAAATAAATCCGAGAACACTTGATTTTAAATATCTTTCGTTTGTTTTATTTGTGCTGTTCGAAGTATCAATTCATTTCATTTATTGACGAGATAATTAAGATTGTGTTACAATTTTTTATGAAAAGGGCGTACAAATAGTAATTGGTAATTATTTGAATTTTGATTAAAATTACAATTTTTTACGAAACAAACGTCACTGTCTAAATATATTTAAACAAAAATATATAACTTGTGAATTTCCTGTGGCTTTATATGCTTAAATTAACGAGTTATTTATAATATAAGCTATATTGTATAGGTATTGTATTGGTTATTCGAATTGTGTTTATTATTACATATTATGTTACGTACATATATAAAATTACCATTTTTGTAAGACGGTTATATATATAAACACATATATACACATATATATGTTACAAAAACATTATACGTGCGATTGCGTCATTGTTTCATTAATTACAAAGCAATCGAATCACAATACCGTTTTTATTGTACTATACTGAAATTACTGAAATGGCCTGCAGCTCGCAGTTTCATTTCCTGGATCAATAATAAATTTTCCGTCCCCGTGGGAATTTCAGGATATCCTCTACACTCACTAAGAAACCAATCGAATCCTTGGCTGTGTAATTTTGTTGCGGCGTTTACTTCCATCAGTCAATATGCCTCACCTTTGCTTTGAGTAGAAACTTTAGAAAGTAATATCTTAAAGCTATTTTCTATGTTCCTTCCTTATTATATGAAAGTTACAACGTGAAGTGAAAAAAGTCAACGTTAAGTAATGCTTTACATAATCTGATTTGAACTATCGATATTTTTTTATTGCTTCACGGTTTATCCCACTTATAGCAGAGTAGAGGGAACTGCAGGAATCGTGAGAAAATAGGGCGCAGAGGCGCAGCGTCTACCTGTAAACGCGACGGCTACCTGTAAACCTGTGGGTACGATTCCCACTCAGAGAAGATGCCATTTTCATTTTATTCGCTCTGACAACTAGGCAAAGTGCGGCGTTAAGTTCCGCCACTCAACACACAATGCCTCATAAGCCGGGAAAGGAGTGAATTGTCGATCATATTTATGAAACAAGTAATATTTAAAACACCATTTTATATACAAAAAAATGTAAATTTTGTATCTACGACTATCTATTAGCCACACACCACTTAACTAATACAGTCTACATTTTGTTAAAGTTGACATATTCGAAAAATTTATTGCGAAACAAGCAGTAAATTATTGTGAAAATTAATTACAAAGCGAGTCCAACTAGCTATTTATATGACGGGGCCTTTTAAGCGTTAAGAGGGATGAAATTAATTTAATACTTAGATGTACCACAGAGTAAGCCCAAAAATAAATCAAATAAAAATATTTGTACGCTTTTATTTTGTAGTTTGTTGGTTGTAGGTTATTCGTAAAACTTTTTGACCTGTATTAAATTTTAAAATTATAGACATTTTGGTTGGATTCGTGTGTTACGTAAAAACGATGAGGACTTGTTATAGGATATTTATGGATATTCATATCCTGAAGAGATTCTTCGAGAGAAGAGAGGCGAAAGAAACATCGAAACAATAATAAAGATGAAAAATTATCTATAATATGTTATTATTGTATGTATTTAACGCCAGTATAAATACATAGTATAATGTTAGGTAAATTTCTTTACAATCTTAGGCAAATTGAAATCTTAAATAATTTATTTTCATTTCACTTACTTAAAAATAAATATTAAAACTAGCGTACAAAAAACACTATAAGAAAAAATTTGAAACAGTGAGTTTATGGTAAGATAATTTAACACAAACACATTTAATGAATTTAAATTTTCTATATTTAAGATTAGCAAGTTTAATAACTAAGCTCCTTTGTCTGTATCTGTATACCAAGGATGTTTCATATCTTTATATTTTAAGTTTTCACACTTTAAGCATTAATTATTAAAGCGCGCCAATCTAGTGTAGAGACACACGTCAAAGAAATCTAGTGTAGAGACACTCCGTTCTTTTTCTTTAATAATAATACTTTGACTGATAGTCTTGAGAGTTTTGATGGACGGTTGAAATGTAAATTAATATTAATAAATGTATATTTTAAATAAGCTTTAATTAACTAAATTCTTAAAACATTATTTATTATATCACCAGTGGACACAGAAAGGTCAGTATCATCAATCCGATGGAAGTTAACAATGACTCGAGTGGCACTTCTGTAAAAAAGTGCCGGAGGAGAAACTCAACAATTGTCTTTTAAATTCTTTTTCAATAGAGTCTAGGTCAGCCAGAATTACATATGGATTGTTATATTTTTATTTATTTGTTAAGTTTTTTATAAATACATACAGACTATAATAATTCTCACTCAACTTCAACTGCAACTCAATTCAATTCAAAATGCCATTTTTATTTTATAATTGTAGTTCTTTTTTTAAAAAAAATAGCCTCGTAGACGTTAACGTTTAAGCATATTAAGTAAATAGAGACACTCTTATTACTGTATATTCGTTACCGTATTATGTATACGTATACATATGTACATATGAACATAGTAGTTGAGGACCGTCGTGGCGCAGAGGCGCAACGTCTGCCTGTAACGCGGCTAACGTGACGGTTTCTGGGTTCGATCCCCAGTCGGGGAAGATGGATTTTTCTATTTCCATTTTCTTCGCTCTGGCAACTAAGGCAAAGCGCGGCGTTGAGTTCCGCCACTCAACACGCAATGCCTCGAAAACGGCGGAAAGTGGGGACGGAGTAAGCAGGGACTAAGTAACGGAGTGTCTTAACACTAGGTTCGTATGGTTCCTGCGGTTCCCTCTGCCTACCCTGCCATGTGCGGGATAAAGCGTGAAGCTAAAAAAAATATATATATATATATATATATATATATATATATATATATATATATATATATATATATATATATATATATATATATATATATATATATATATATATATATATATATATATATATATATATATATATATATATATATATATATATATATATATATATATATATATATATATATATATATATATATATATATATATATATATATATATATATATATATATATATATATATATATATATATATATATATATATATATATATATATATATATATATATATATATATATATATATTTTTTTAGCTTCACGCTTTATCCCGCACATGGCAGGGTAGGCAGAGGGAACAGCAGGAACCATATGAACCTAGTGTTAAGACACTCCGTTACTTAGTCCCTGCTTACTCCGTCCCCACTTTCCGCCGTTTTCGAGGCATTGCGTGTTGAGTGGCGGAACTCAACGTCGCGCTTTGCCTTAGTTGCCAGAGCGAAGAAAATGGAAATAGAAAAATCCATCTTCCCCGACTGGGGATCGAACCCAGAAACCGTCACGTTAGCCGCGTTACAGGCAGACGTTGCGCCTCTGCGCCACGACGGTCCTCAACTACTATGTTCATATGTACATATGTATACGTATACATAATACGGTAACGAATATACAGTAATAAGAGTGTCTCTATTTACTTAATATGCTTAAACGTTAACGTCTACGAGGCTATTTTTTTTAAAAAAAGAACTACAATTATAAAATAAAAATGGCATTTGGAATTGAATTGAATTGAAGTTGAAGTTGAGTGAGAATTATTATAGTCTGTATGTATTTATAAAAAACTTAACAAATAAAAAAAAATATAACAATCCATATGTAATTCTGGCTGACCTAGACTCTATTGAAAAAGAATTTAAAAGACAATTGTTGAGTTTCTCCTCCGGCACTTTTTTACAGAAGTGCCACTCGAGTCATTGTTAACTTCCATCGGATTGATGATACTGACCTTTCTGTGTCCACTGGTGATATAATAAATAATGTTTTAAGAATTTAGTTAATTCAAGCTTATTTAAAATATACATTTATTAATATTAATTTACATTTCAACCGTCCATCGAAACTCTCAAGACTATCAGTCAAAGTATTATTATTAAAGAAAAAGAACGGAGTGTCTCTACACTAGATTTCTTTGACGTGTGTCTCTACACTAGATTGGCGCGCTTTAATAATTAATGCTTAAAGTGTGAAAACTTAAAATATAAAGATATGAAACATCCTTGGTATACAGATACAGACAAAGGAGCTTAGTTATTAAACTTGCTAATCTTAAATATAGAAAATTTAAATTCATTAAATGTGTTTGTGTTAAATTATCTTACCATAAACTCACTGTTTCAAATTTTTTCTTATAGTGTTTTTTGTACCCTAGTTTTAATATTTATTTTTGATGAAAGTGAAATGAAAATAAATTATCCAAGATTTCAATTTACCTAAGATTATAAAGAAATTTACCTAACATTATACTATGTATTTATACTGGCGTTAAATATATACAATAATAACATATTATAGATAATTTTTCATCTTTATTATTGTTTCGATATTTCTTTCGCCTCTCTTCTCTCGAAGAATCTCTTCAGGATATGAATATCCACAAATATCCTATAACAAGTCCTCATCGTTTTTACGTAACACACGAATCCAACCAAAATGTCTATAATTTTAAAATTTAATACAGGTCAAAATGTTTTACCAACAACCTACAACCAACAAACTACAAAATGAACGCGTACAAATATTTTTATTTGATTTATTTTTGGGCTTACTCTGTGGTACATCTAAGTATTAAATTAATTTCATCCCTCTTAACGCTTAAAAGGCCCCGTCATATAAATAGCTAGTTGGACTCGCTTTGTAATTAATTTTCACAATAATTTACTGCTTGTTTCGCAATAAATTTTTCGAATATGTCAACTTTAACAAAATGTAGACTGTATTAGTTAAGTGGTGTGTGGCTAATAGATAGTCGTAGATACAAAATTTACATTTTTTTGTATATAAAATGGTGTTTTAAATATTACTTGTTTCATAAATATGATCGACAATTCACTCCTTTCCCGGCTTATGAGGCATTGTGTGTTGAGTGGCGGAACTTAACGCCGCACTTTGCCTAGTTGTCAGAGCGAATAAAATGAAAATGGCATCTTCTCTGAGTGGGAATCGTACCCACAGGTTTACAGGTAGCCGTCGCGTTTACAGGTAGACGCTGCGCCTCTGCGCCCTATTTTCTCACGATTCCTGCAGTTCCCTCTACTCTGCTATAAGTGGGATAAACCGTGAAGCAATAAAAAAATATCGATAGTTCAAATCAGATTATGTAAAGCATTACTTAACGTTGACTTTTTTCACTTCACGTTGTAACTTTCATATAATAAGGAAGGAACATAGAAAATAGCTTTAAGATATTACTTTCTAAAGTTTCTACTCAAAGCAAAGGTGAGGCATATTGACTGATGGAAGTAAACGCCGCAACAAAATTACACAGCCAAGGATTCGATTGGTTTCTTAGTGAGTGTAGAGGATATCCTGAAATTCCCACGGGGACGGAAAATTTAATATTGATCCAGGAAATGAAACTGCGAGCTGCAGGTCATTTCAGTAATTTCAGTATAGTAAAATAAAAACGGTATTGTGATTCGATTGCTTTGTAATTAATGAAACAATGACGCAATCGCACGTATAATATATTTGTAACATATATATGTGTATATATGTGTCTATATATATAACCGTCTTACAAAAATGGTAATTTTATATATGTACGTAACATAATATGTAATAATAAACACAATTCGAATAACCAATACAATACCAATACAATATAGCTTATATTATAAATAACTCGTTAATTTAAGCATATAAAGCCACAGGAAATTCACAAGTAATATATTTTTGTTTTAATATATTTAGACAGTGACGTTTGTTTCGTAAAAAATTGACATTTTCATCAAAATTCAAATAATTACCAATTACTATTTGTTACGCCCTTTTCATAAAAAATTGTAACACAATCTCAATTATCTCGTCAATAAATGAAATGAATTGATACTTCGAACAGCACAAATAAAACAAACGAAAGATATTTAAAATCAAGTGTTCTCGGATTTATTGTAATATTATGAGCATATATTGTTTTTTTTGTAGCTTCAAGCTTTATCCTGCACGTAGCAGTGTAGGCAGAGGAAAGCGCAGGAGCCTAATGTTGAGACACTCCGTTGCTTCGTCCCTGCTTTCTCCGTCCCTGTTTTCCGCCTTTTTCGAAGCATTGCGTATTGAGTGTTGGATTCAACACCGCGCTTTGCCTAGTTGTCACAACGAATAAAATAAGAGTAGAAAAATTTAGCTTTCTCGAGTGAGAAGTGAACCCACAAGCTTACATTGCAAATTTTAATAATTTATAAAGTGACTGAAATAATACAGTGCCTAAATTTAAATGAAATATACCCTAATACAATGGTTAAACTACGTTTAAATACGTAAGTCGATTACGAGAATAACGTACACATACAAATAGACAAAGAAACATTTTAAATATCATTGTTTTGGCTGACTGACAAATGCCTAGACTGACAATTTCAAACTTTTTGTTATTCCGTGTATAGACAGCGATCAGAATTTTATTATACATATAAATAGATGCTAGTCAAAAACGATAAAGTTCTATTTCCATCCAGTTTTTATTTATAGTCCTGATTGGAATTGAAGTTAGCAACTATCATATTATAGTTAGCTATCCCACTATATAAACATCTTTTATTGACGAGAAAAGGCAAATGCAGTACCGGATGTGCTACAGGTGCCTTGGCGACTTTTAAAGTGGAAGTAGAAGAGCTTTTGTGGTTAGTAAATGCAGGTCAGGTTAATTTACGCAGACCATTTATTCTATAGGATTCACTAGTAAGTGGAGTAAAAGCGCATATTCCCCAAATTAACGAATCCAAAGCTTAGTGCTTGAAAATCTAAACCCTACCTCACTACCTCTACTCTACCTCAATGGGATATAAAAATTTATAACTAGCGTTTACACCTCCTCTGTATAGCAAAAATCTCTTAAAACAAAAATAGGTATTATAGTATACTCATATAAAAGCTTCATGTAAATATTACCTAATTTAATAAAAGTTGATGGTTATTTTAAGTATTATATATTTGAATAGATAGTAAATATTTATAGCAACATTATACGATAAGCTTATCGTGACTAGAAACCTCGATGGCTATGATTTCGAATCCTACTAATGGAGATGTACTATTTTACTTGTTGTGTTTTAGTAAGAAGATGGCGTTAAATGCCACCACCTAACACGTTATGCCTAAAAAATTAAACTGAAAGCAGATGAAGCGTTTTTATACTATAATTTCACTGTATATCTAGCTGTATGCAGGAAAAGTCCTAAAACTTCTTTAACTCAATCTCTATGTATATAAAAACGGTTGCCTTTCAAATAGCGAAGCTATTAGTTCAATTTCCGTAGGAGCTATTGTATATTACCATTTTCCTTCTCTTCAATAAATACAGACGAAAAATGAAGAATGGAGTGTCTAGACACTTTGGATCCCGATCATGTTGCGATACACAGCGAAGCAAAAAAATCTATTTAAAGCTTTCTCATGCTGTAATTTTTTTCTCCGTCCGTTCCTTCTTCGTCGTAGTGAGATTTTAAGCACTTTATTACAGATTATGTTTTAAATTTATTAGACATTTAATACATGAGAAAATTAATATTATTATTACACTTAAAATAGAAAAACGTGTCTGAAAATAGTAAATGTCCTTTACATAAACCTACATATAACCTTCTCTCAAACGAAATGCTCAATTTTATATTACTTGATCACCTACACTTATATAAATATTTATTCTAAGCTAAAATCGTACTGGAGAATATTTTCTTAGGAATAGTAAAGTGCAATAAATATTACTTATTTGTAGTACATCTTGTATAAAGCACTCTAGACAGAAATAATTTAGTAATAAGACACTGTTTATTCCATATTTCATTTAGTTTAGACCTTTAGTTTTTTTTTGTTTTAGCTTCACGGCTTATCCCGCATATAGCAGGATAGGCAGTGGGAACCGCAGGAACTGTAGGAACCTCGCTTCACGCCTAATTAAGGCATTGCTGGTTGCGTAGCGGAACCCAACGCCGCGTTTAGTTTTGTTGCCAGAGCGATGAAAATGAAAATGGAAAAATCCATCTCCCCACGGGAATTGAACCCACAAATCGTCGTGTTTACAGGCAGGTACTAAGCCTCTGCGTTACGTTTTACAAGTTAACTAAATTCATAATATTAATTTAAGAAGTAATGTTTGTTATTAATGCTATATTTTAATTTATCAAAAAGAATAATTACTATAATTTTTTTTTGAACTAAGCGCCAAACGCACAAATCACTTTGCTTTTAATACACTACTTTCGTTTCGTAAAATCATTAAACTCTTCATTGATTTGGGGGTCGTAATGCTTTTAACGTGACTATTTTCCCGTATCATCTATACAGTATCCATGAAGATCAACCAAGGTCGTTTACTTCCGAACTTACTACAGGCTTTTGCATTATATATATTTACGACCATTCTTTCATTATTCATTCTCCCAACCTATTCCAACCAACAATTTATTCCTCTGCTAGAAACTGACAATGATCCATTTTACGCCCGAATTTGTAACATCGCAAGCCTTAAGGCTTTCTATTGTCAGACTGTCACAAACTTATACGTGTAGCTTATTTCATACAAAATGAGTGCATTTGACCGGAAATTTCAGTTTGATTTTGTTGACTTCCATAGTTGTGTTTTGTTGAACTACAATCATGAAATTATTAAGCATGCTGGTTAATATAAGTTATACTTACTGGTATACAATATTCATCAAAATTCAAAATATTGTTTTCAATAAAAACATGATCGTTTGTTTCGGAACTATCAAACAACTTATTTTAAAATATTTAAAGAACTTATTTTAGACTAGAAAAAAACATAAGAAACTTAGTTCGGCATTTTTTTTTAATTTAACTTATATATCTTATATATGTTTCACTTATGTCATGTTATCGATATACGATGTTTAAAGGCAAAGTATCAACATTGTCCTAATTAGCCATTTTTTATAGTAAAGCGTCGAATGTTTAACATCAAACGCTTTACCGATACAAAGTTCTTTTATGTTCACTTTGATCATAATCTAATTACCCATATCAGTTCTGGGGAACGAATCTTTGAGTACTAAATTACTCGGTTTTATTAGATATATTAAAGGCTGTTAAGTTTGTTAATTATTTTCTTTTTGTTTGTTATATATACTAGCAGTTAACATTGATTTTACTTAATTACTATGTTTTTATAGCTTTAAGCTGTATCCGGCATATAGCAGGGTAGGAAGAGGGAATCTCACAGGAACCATGTGAACCTAGTATTAAGGCACTACCTGCTTTCATTCTTTTTCGAAGCAATGCGTGGTGAGTGGCAGAACTCAACACGCAGTGCCAGAGCGAAGAAAATAAAAAAGTCCATCTTTCCCGACTAGGAATCGAACCCGCAAACTATCGTCAATTTTGTACTTAAAAATAGTTTACGAGTAATTCTAAATTCTATACTTCATTAAAATTAATTCAGGGTCATTTTTAATTAAACTCATATGTATATATAAACAGGAAACTTGATTAAACACAAACAAAATGTAAGGCGTGTTTGTGATCTGATCTGTTCATTAATCAATTAAATTAATGTTTAATTTGTAGAGCCTATTGTGGCGCAGTTGTAAAGGAATTTTAATAAATTTTTAGTAAGTTCAATCCCTAATCAGAGAAAGAAGTTCATCACCGTAATAAGTTAAAGCACGGTGTTTAACTCCATCATTGGAAAGGTAATATGAGTTTGAAATATCAATATATACAGTTACTTTTTACTTACAATTCAGTGTTATTATTGGAATATATTTATTTAGCTTCACGCTTTATCCCGCATATTGCAGGGTAGGCAGAGGGAACTGTAGGAACCATATGAACCTAGTGGTAAGACACTAGGTTGCTTACTTCCTGTTTTCTCAGTCACTCAACCTTTTTCGTGGCACTGCGTGTTGAGTGGCGGAACTCAACGCGCGTGCTTTGCCTAATTTCCAGAGAGAAGAAAATGGAAATAGAAAAGTCCATTTTCCCCGAGTGGGAATCGAACCCTCAAATCGTCGCGTTTACAGGCAGACGCTTACGCCTCTGCTACTTCTAAAGATATTTTTGAGCCAACGTTATACACGAAGAAAAATGATAAATTGACTTCCGCACGACATTTGTAACGTAATCTTATTAGAAAAGCTTTTTAAATTAACTTTTATTAGATGACATACTGCGGTAATGCTTGATTTGAAAAAATAAAAAAAAAATAACAAATATAAATCTCTTTCTTAAACATTGTTATGTTAATTTCAATACTAATTTAATATTTTTTAAATTAACTATACTTTCAAATAGCCTAATGACAACAAACCTCAATGAGATTACATACCTTACTTTATTAGATACACATTAAAGTATTAAAATATACCAGCCATACATATTTTAGGAATAATTTTAGATTATATTTACAAAGAAAAATATAATCATATTCACGTAACGTTTCTTTCTTTTAAGCCTAAAAGCCTAATGGTTGAATCTAGATGGAATGTTTTTAATTAAGCTATTATAACGTAAAGGTATACAGTAATAAGCTGCTCATTTAAGCTGAAAAAAAGCCTTACCATGTAATCTTGCTAATTTTTTACATTTGCATCGATTTATGTGGCATGTAAATTTGTAACTGTGGTCTATAAACGTTCAATAGTATTTCTTTCGTAGTAGTAGATATTTCAGGAAATTCTCTCTTATTACAACCCAAATCTTTAGTTTTCTACTGCCATTGTCAAGTTATTATTATTTTTAGTCTTTTATTCAATTATAAGTAATCCTGAGAAGTTATAGTAATTCAGCCTAAAGCTTTATACATAATCTTTCTCCAGTATCTACGACGTTGTATACTCAAAGTTCAACTAAGGTTTCTCATACCACTAACAACGTGCTGATTTTAAAAATATTACATATGGTATAGACAAACAAAATGTAAATTATGAAACCATATATACCGTGATCATATTTAGACTCCATAGTGCTACGCTACGATGATTTCCAAACTGTAATTCTCTAATATATTTACAAAACAAATAATTGTATTAACATTATTCCTTAATACTCGTACATTTTGAAGAGGACAAAAGCTTTTGTCCCTTATTTTCGTATAAAAGTATAATCTTTTCAGCTTACTTATTTTTAAAATATATTATTAATTATTTATAGATATCTGAATTTATGTATTGTATGCATAGGAGTTAAAATAAATTATTAAATAAACATTAATCGAAAAAATCTAAAAGCGGGGACGAAGAAAGCAGGGACTAAGCAACGGAGTGTCTTAACACTAGGTTCATATGGTTCCTGCAGTTCCCTCTGCCTACCCTGCCATGTGCGGGATGAAGCGTGAAAAAATAATTAGTCAATATAGCTAGAATTTGCTAGAAAGCTTACTATGCAAAATAAAGAACGATATATAGTATCATGAAGATAATTAAAAATGTTCAAAAATACAAATTAACATTTAAATATAAATCATAATTAAAGTATTTAATGCAAATATTTATTTTATTTAAATAAAGTTAACTTCTATAAGTAAATAATAAGAGTTATTAAATAAAAGACATTGAATATACAAATTTTAAACTCAGAAATGATAATTTTTTTATTAGAACTCACGAGACTTTAGTCTCAAATTGTGTAATGCGCATAATAAATTTAGAAACACAGTCTTATTATATTTTATACGCTGAAAAAATTATAAATCTATCTTTTTCTAATTTGACATGATTGTCTATGAGTGACTCAAAATATTGTAAAAAAGAATTACTAAAAATTACTAATTTATCATTAAAAATATTTAAAATTAAAAAAAGACATACCTTACATTCAAAATTCCATAGGCAATCACTTTCACTACAAAACCAGTTTAAAATTAACAGTTTATTTTAAAAAAAACGCGTACTTCTATTATTAAAACGTTTAACACGGCGTATTTAGCTCTATACTATGAACGAACACGTCCGCTCAGTGCGACGGCGGCGACTGAATGGAAAACGCGCACCTGTTGTACTGACCGAGCTTTGGTGCGGGAAAGCCTTTCGCACAGATATTTTAAGGCCTTATTAGAACTAAAATAGATTTGAAATATGTGTTTTTGGTATAATTTATTTGCGTGCTAAGCTTTCTGGCGAATTAAGATATATTGACTTAAACTTGTAAAAGTTTTAACTTATTTTAGACCGTTTTATTCAACCAGAATTTCAAGAAATTTCCTTAATTTTTTTAAAATTCTCGTCGGGTTAATAATATTATTATTAACATCACTATTTTTCATTACTCAGATTAAAAAATATTAAATAAGGGAAGTAAAGTAAAAAATTGTTACTTGAGCGTCGAAATCAAAATAATTGTAAATTTAATTTAATTTAATTTTATACGTCGGTGAAAAAAATAATTCTCGTCGTAGTTGTCAGCCAATCGCAGACCACTGCTGGACATAGGCCTCCCCAAGTTTGCGCCAAACATCCCGATCCTCCGCAACCCTCATCCAGCCTGCTCCGGCAACCTTGCGTATGTCGTCGGTCCAGCGGGCCGGAGGGCGTCCTACACTACGTTTACCAAGACGCGGTCTCCACTCCAGGACTCGTCTGCTCCAACGACCATCGGTTCTGCGGCAGACGTGGCCGGCCCATTGCCACTTCAGCTTGCTAATTTTGCGAGCTATGTAGGAAATAATTCTAAGAAATAATTCTCGCCATCTTTTTTTATGAAACTTAAACTTCAGGTTACAAAAACATATTTTTGATACGATCACTATTAAAAAAATTTTTAGACTTCACTAGTATTAAAGACGCGAAGGGGTTACGTAAAAGCTTTCAAATAGTAAGTACTGTCTGTACATTATATTTTTTACAAAATTTTGTTTCTATTTACTTAGTTGTAGCATACAAAGCCCCGTAAAGACAGAAAGCAGAGAACTGTCTCATTCTTACGATTCTTGCGATCCCCTCGTGCGAGTTAAACCGTGAAGCTAAAAATATAACTTTTTTATTATTAAATAAAAAATATATATTTTTACGTTATTATTTTTAAGTTATTATATCTTTTTTTTTTTTTTTTTTTTTGTTTTTTTTTAGCTTCACGCTTTATCCCGCACAAGGCAGGGTAGGCAGAGGGAACTGCAGGGACCGTGGGAACCAAGTGTTAAGACACTCCGTTGCTTAGTCCCTGCTTTCTCCGTCCCCGCTTTCCGCCGTTTTCGAGGCATTGCGTGTTGAGTGGCGGAACTCAACGCCGCGCTTTGCCTAGTTTGCCAGAGCGAAGAAAATGGAAATAGAAAAATCCATCTTCTCCGACTGGGGATCGAACCCAGTAACCGTTGCGTTACAGGCAGACGTTGCGCCTCGGCGCCACGACGGTCCTCTATTATATCTGTTTACATATATTATTTTTATTACTAGGACATTACTAAAACTAAAGTTATATGACATTCTGCATCAGTGGTCAATATTAAATTTCCCCAACAGTATAATGAAGGCATGAAAAATGTTTTTATTGGCTTATTTTGCTTTTTAATGATCATTAGTCATGATTTAATGACTTCAACGAAAGCAAAACAAAAATATATACTATATATAAGAACATTATTAAAATCATTTTGACTGGACACGGCCAAAGTGTCACAGAAATTCCTCAGTGGATCTGAGCATGATGAGGGTGCTACTATTTCAGATTTTTCTTTCAAAATGTCACTGAGTATATCACGAGATGAAACGAATGAAAAGGCAGCCCGAGTTTACTAATAGAATTGTGTTCTTTTTATTTTGCTTTTTCAAGGTATATATATTCCATTAAATATGTTTAAGGACCATCTTGGCACAGAGGCGTAGCGTCCGCCAGTAAACGTGACGGTTTGTGGGTTCGATTACGATTGGGGGAAGTTGGTTTTTTCTTTTCCTCTGTTAACAAGGCAAAGCGCAGCGTTGAGATCCGCTACCCAACACACAATGCCTTGAAAAGGTAGAAAATGGAGAACAGAATGTATTAACACTAAGTTCCCACGGTTCCTGCGATTTCCTCTGCATACCGTGCTATGTACAGAATAAATCGTGAAATTGAAACATTATAAAAAAAAAGTAAGTAAATGTAAAAGGCATTCTTATTCTTAATATTCTATATAAAAATCAATTCAGATTACGAAATTAAAGTATAGACGGTATAAAAAACATATATTGTAAAATTTAAAAATAAAATTTAAATATGAAATAGTTTATTAGTATTTGAAATAGTTTTTTTTCATGAGTTACACTGTGTGTACAAATCAATATGTATGTACGATGCAATACATTCAATTTTTTTAAATGTCACAATTTTTCCATAATCGCCTTACCACTTTATATATTATAAATAGTAGAATATTAATACTCTACAAATCTATGACAAGTGTACATACATTTAGATAGTATTGGTTATGAAAATTTTAATCAAAATATATCACATTAACTAAATACTTACTGTAGGTTATTAGGTATTTCCCAAAATTATTTAAAAAATTAATGTCCTATACGAAGCTGTACGAAGTCTGAGCAAGCTGTTAATGCTAAGTTAAATTATTAGATCTTCCAGTGTAAACCAAGGAAAAGACTAAAAAATGAAAGTTATACACACACATCACAGATAAAACAATACAAAGTAACATAGATAATTAATTTCGTACACATTGAGTGAATATGCCAGAAAAATTTAAATATATCAACTTCTATACATAGTTTCAATTATAAAAATGGTACGGAATCCTTGTCACCTAATTCCAACTCGCATTTGGCAAATACATTTTTTGAAATATACAACATGGCTGAAATTTAATCCCGTGCTTTACAATGATACTTTTGTTGTTCACAAAGCAAACGTCAGTTTGTATGGAAGTACGCGTTATGATGTCGACCTCGTTTTAGCCATGAAATCGCATCTACTCTTTTTTTAATTAAAACACCTTCTTCATATAAGCAGAAAATAGAAATTTTTTTATCATAATATTCATTCGCTTTTAAATATTTGTTTTACAATGATCTAATTGTGTTCTTTTTATTGAGCTTTACTTTAATCGAAATTGTGTAAAAACTTTAAACTATAAGTATATTGGCATAGCAAGGCCAGTGACCAGCTTAAACTGATGGAAAATTAAGAGAATTTCACACAGTTTCCATAGTAACGCCATGCCGAAGTCTAATCTATTTAATCCACGATCCATCGTATTTTTAGTCACAACGCTGTACTACTGTGCTACGATGGCAAGCTTTAACGTTACTCTGTGAAAGACGATGTATAGCAGAAATGATACAACGTAGTAGCTTGAAAGTCACTACCGGGTAACAGAGAATTTCCAGAAATGTCAATGATAACTGGAAAATACAAGATTTGCGGGATAAGTGAAATTGCAACTGTATATACATATTTAGTACTTAAGTAACAAACGTGGGAGGAAGGAGCTGCAAAATCCACTAGTTAATGTAACTTCGGGGCTCAAAGGAAAATACCGCCCAGAGTTGGAAATTGCCAATTTAAATTCCTCTGTACATAGTTCAAACTATAACAATTGTGTATAGAATAGAAGTAGTTTATTCATAACTTGTGTATATTGTATAATGTGTTTGAATTTCTAATCAATCTTTACGTGTATTGTTAATAATGTTAATAATAATAGAGATGTACTGATTGAAATGTATAGAACTAAGCAAGAGATATAAAGAGAGATTTAGAGAGTATTAATTATTTGTAGACACCCTTGTTCAATGGTCTTTTATGCAATGTGATGCAGGCTTCAATTAAACGTTATTAGCGTAGGTTTCAATTTAACGTTTCTTTAGTTGACGTAGACTTAACCAAAGAAATTTATTGTGAGGCACTTTACTTTTAGATATTTTTAAATGTTTTCAAAACTCAACGCCTATTGTTAAAATAAAGGGAAAAGAATGAAAAAAAAATTTTTAAAGGTCATATATATATACTCAACTATGACGACCTAAGAAAGATCTTGAGAATTACCTTCTAGATTTTTCTCTTCATTCGTACTATATTTAAGAGAGACAATTCTATCCCGCCATAAAGGCTATTTTCATATTTTCATCAGTTTATATTCGTTCGAGTTGTAGCGTTAAGTAACAGTATCGATGTAACAGTTCCGTGAACTAGGTCCACGCGGCGAAACTAAGCCGCGAACTCAAACATGAACTTAATAATATATATATACATATATATATATATATATATATATATATATATATATATATATATATATATATATATATATATATATATATATATATATATATATATATATATATATATATATATATATATATATATATATATATATATATATATATATATATATATATATATATATATATATATATTGTATGTACGGAACACTTAGAGTACCCATATCAACTATAATACTGTCTGAAAACTTCTAATAATATGTAAAGTGGGGTTATCATTTTTTCACAAATACATATACCTTCGTCGACAGAATATAATAGATGGCAATATTTGCTTAGGATCCACGTATTAAATGGATTGAATGTAATGTAAGGGTTACATTAGTAAGAATGGACAGAATATACTCAGGTACTTCTCCAGTAAATATATGATATATATACGCTCTTACTTAAAAATGTTGATATTCACATTCCCACAACGCACTCTCTTGCCCTAAGTTAATTCGATGATAATGATGGCTTTCCTTATAATTTCCCTCTCAATGTTAGTGTTGTGCAGTGCGCAAATTGTATACACGACGGTTGTGGTTTCGAACTCCACTCAAAGAAACGATTATTCGACAAAAAATCTTATTTAATAGAAAATTCTATTCGATAGAGAATTCCATTCGATAGAGAATTCTATTCGATAGAAAATTTTATTCGATAGAAAATTCCATTTAATAGAGAATTCTATTCGATGGAGTATTTGTTAATGAATTAATTATTTTATTTTTTTAACAAGACACACAATGTCCCATATTTGGAAAATGAGGAATGGAGTTTCCTAAAAATAGGTTCACTCTGCCTCTCTCTACCCTGCTATATGCGGGATATACAGTAAAGTAAAAAAAACTACATTTCGTATATGAAGTTATAATTACTACCCTGGCAAGATTTGTTCCCAGAATTACCTTTAATATGCTATTCGGAATTTGACTCATACTATAAATCGTTCTAACTGGTGATATGACGGCATTGTAGGTGTGAACAAAAAGACACTCCTAGTTTTCTATGTGGTCTGTTGAACTTTGGCATTTTTTGCTTATTTATATACAGATATTTAAAAAAAAACTAATTATTTTTATTAAATAAGTGGAGCTTATTGCAAGTTTTGCCTTGGAAAATATTTACCTCGTTTATTAAATAAAGTTGCTCGAAATTATCCAAGATAACGGCGTGTTCTGAAGTTAAGATTTTGATTTAATTAGACAATATGAAACATTTAAAGTTATGAAAAGTATATGTATGTATATGAATAAATTACTCCTGTTTAACAATTTTTAATATATTAAAATTTGAATCCACATAATATTAAGTAGTATAGTATTTCATCTATTTTGGCTAAAGATATGTTTATGATAATTAGGTATGTGCAAAAGGCTATACGGTTAGTAGTAGTCATTTCAATTTCAAGTCGCGCGGCACAGAAGTGCAGCGTCTGGGGTTTTGATTCCCATTGGTGGGGGATGGATTTTTTAATTTTTATTTTCTTCGCTCAGGCAACTAGGCAAGTGCAGCGTTGAGGTGCGACGCTAAACATCTGATCCAATTTACAAACGTTATTATAATGTAGATCATATGTTTCTAGCAAATTCGGTCGTAGATTTTACGTAATTGCATTTAATGACTATAAATTCGCTCAATCAAAGTTCTCGGGAGGGAACCTAAAGTATAGTTACTCTAGGTTCCTCTCCCTTCCATGGCAACTGCCAAAAAAACATTCATTTGTTGTTTTTATAGTCTTTATCACATAAGACTACACCTTCTTGCCCCTTTTACAAGAGATCCCTAAATATGTATAAATTTTCAAATATTCTTGCACTTTTTTTTTTCTTTTTCTCAGTTTCTTCATTGGCTTCATTGTCACAAAATAAACAATATTTGATTCACTTACTCGCGTTCTAGTAAGAGGTGGACTTATTTTGAAGTACTAGCCTGTTTATCTTCACGTTGTCTTTTCACTGCAGAATGAATTGAAGTTTTTCGTGTATATGATTTTCTGCAATCCACGTGTATTGTAACGGATTTTTGAGTTCTTAAATATTCAATAAATTCATCACCTCTCGCGACACTAGCCTCGATTAAATTTGGCATTCCACGATCAACCACAACTATTTTATCTTCAGTTAAAAGTTTATTGCAAACAAAGAAAAAAACTGAGACATTTTTTAAAGCTATAAAATAACACATATAACCAAAATGGTAGATGCTTGTAATAATTACGTATATTCACTTGAACTGAACCTTTAGTTAGGGACTGGCTACCATTTGAATAAATGTTTTAGGATAGTATAATATCTATAAAAGAGAAACAAATAAGTATTTATACTTGTATTAAGTGCCTAATATGTATTGTAGGTATATAGGTACGTGGCTTACACGTGCATATCATGTATAATATGACTCTTAGAATCGCGATATCTCCGAAATGGTAACTGTTAGGAAAAAAATCATTGATACTATTTTTGTAGATAATTTTAAGATCTACAACTTTGGTTTGAAGTTTTTATCGATAAAACTTACCATTTTCAAGCAAAATCCAAATAACCTCAAATTTTGACCTTTGACCTCGAATAACCTTTTAAACACACATAGGATCGATGGGGACTTTTCTAATTTGATTCGTAATGGTAAACTATAGGTCTTCACCAATATTTGGCTTTCCGGGAATTATTGTTATTTTACCACTTTTTTATGTCTAAATTGACCGGACTAATATATATCTGAAGGGAAATTTAAACTTCAAATGGACAAAGTCGCGAGCAGAGAACTAGTAATAATGTTATATCGGATGCTTTTCATCACAGTCAATATCTAGTCACAGTCTATTTAATTTTAATCATCTCTTTTCTATTGCACGTGTACTGTAACATTTCTATGTACCATTCTTATAGGGATGTTAAATTTTATACTTTTACAGTGGAAGTGGCAACTGTTTGACCTATCTAACCAAAAATAAAAATGAAAATTGTGTGAATGTAAGTATCATACAAAATTTGTATCGCCAAGATATTTTTAACGAGATTTCACCTAGCACTACACTACACTTATACACTATTTCATCCACTTCAACAATTCAACCAAATAGATTTGAACCCCCACTTCCAAGATTTATTAAAATCGAGTATATTGATGGAGAAATAGAAAAACCCAGTGTTACGACATTCTTTCGAATCGTTGCGTTTGAGTGGCGGAACTCAACGGCGTGCATTGACTTATTACCAGAGCAACGAAATTTAAAAAAAAAAAACGTTCCACACAATCGAAACCAAACCCG
Organism: Dione vanillae; assembly: GCA_037178615.1. Classification (NCBI taxonomy): domain Eukaryota; kingdom Metazoa; phylum Arthropoda; class Insecta; order Lepidoptera; family Nymphalidae; genus Dione; species Dione vanillae. The sequence continues at coordinate 253,470 of JAZFAU010000027.1, forward strand.
TCACGTTACATTTTATATTTAATTAAAATATATGTGACACTACATTAAATATTAAAATTTTATTTAATACTTACTATTTCCATCTTATAAAGCATGTCTAAGTTTTTTACTAAGTGAAGAAGTCTCACAATTTTCCAGTTCTTTTGTTTTACTTCTGAGATAGCTTTTAGCAGTGGACTAGCTATAATAAGATAAGCCGCTCTACTCGCTTAATGGGAGGTAAAATAGTTTTTCGATAATGAAGTTAATATCTGTGCCCTAAGCTATATGAGTCTCATTACAAAATATTTTAAATAAATATTTATGTAAAATTTTTTAAACAGTAATAACGCTTGGCGTTGAGTTTCGCTTCTGCACAGTGAAATACGCTGATGTGGTATTATGTTTTACTTTCACTCACTCTAATAAGACAAAATGCAGCGTTAAGTTTCATCAATCGACATGATTTGTCAAATGTAGAAAATTTGCACATCTACTAAAAAAATATAACACGACAAGTGTCTCCGACTCAAGTTTTTACATTAAAGTATTATGACCGCTATAATTGAAATTTTTAGCAAAAGTGAATGATATATCAATAATAACGAAGAAAATATGTAAAAAGTATACAAATAAATCCTTTTGAAATCCCTACCAAAATATATTATTAATAAAGCCAATTATTGTTGGTATCTGTATTCTATAGAAAAAATCTTTACAAAACTCGACCAGCTAAGGATATTAAGATTGATTATTTGGCATAATGTAGTTTTTATATTGTCGTCGATTACATGAAAAGGACCGTCGTGGCGCAGAGGCACAACGTGTGCCTTTAACGCGACGGTTTCTGGGTTCGATCCCCAGTCGGAGAAGATGGATTTTTCTATTTTCATTTTCTTCGCTCTGGCAAACTAGGCAAAGCGCGGCGTTGAGTTCCGCCACTCAACACGCAATGCCTCGAAAAAAGGCGGAAAGCGGGGACGGAGAAAGCAGGGACTAAGCAACGGAGTGTCTTAACACTAGGTTCTCACGGTCCCTGCAGTTCCCTCTGCCTACCCTGTCACGTGCGGGATAAACCGTGAAAAGCTCCTAATTAGAATTTTTCAATTTTACATTATTTTTAAGCTTCACGCTTTATTCCGCACATGGCAGGTTAGGCAGAGGGAATTGCAGGAACCATATGGACCTAATCTTAAGACACTGTTGCTTAGTTCCTACTTTCTCCGTCCCCGCTTTCCACCTTTTTCGAGGCATTGCGTGTTGATTGGCAGTACTCAACGCCGCGCTTAGCCTAGTTTTCCAGGCGAAGAAAATAGAAATAGAAAAACCCATCTTCTTCGAGTGAGAATTGAACGCACAAACCGTCGCGTTTACAGACAGACGCTACACCTCTGCGCCACGACGGCTTTACATCTTAATTTTACATCTCCCTATTATTTGACAAATAATGTTCATCTCCCTATTATTTGACGCCACATTTTAAAAGTTACTGAGCACTGTTATCTGACTTCTTTCATACGAAGGAAAAAATTAAAAGAAATATTAGAGAATGAAGTATCAAATCTGTGGAACAATTATTTTGTCTGGTATTGGACAGAGTAAAGCTTAGAGACCTAGTAGCTTTCAGTACAGCAGAGGTAAAAATATCATAGAAAAGAGAAGATAAGAAGCATTTAAGAGATTCTAAACATTATAACAATTTTTAATACCAACATACCAAACAGGTATCATTTGTAAACGCCAAAACAAAAGTAATTGTATTTAAAATTGACCCAAATCTGTAAATCACCTGCGTAGCGTGACGGAAACACATTATTGTCCTGATTGGACGTGTGAGGCTCTTTGTATCAGCTCGACATGTTTATACGTTGATAACAGGGAATGGAATTAAAACTTGCTTTTTAGTTTTGCTTTCGTATTTTGGGTAGTTAGAAATAGTCTTGATGGTTTCTGATAGAGACCTTAATGGTACTGTGGTATAACATCCTGTGTGCTTCCCGGTTGGGTAGATATACCGCAGCGTTAAGTAACGGCATTTATCTGTCTCAGATCATGTTTTTTTTTTCACTTTTTATATATATATATATATATATATATATATATATATATATATATATATATATATATATATATATATATATATATATATATATATATATATTATATATATATATATATATATATATATATATATATATATATATATATATATATATATATATATATATATATATATATATATATATATATATATATATATATATATATATATATATATATATATATATATATATATATATATATATATATATATATATATATATATATATATATATATATATATATATATATATATATATATATATAAATATATATATATATATAATACAAACTTAGTCTATTTATTTTCCAAGAACTTTAGTCATACATTCTTAACGTCTAAGTTTGTCTACGCTTATTTTTGTTGTTAGTTATCTTTGTAAGTAACTGTTAAACTTTGAGCCATATGAGCGGTATATAGAAATAGATCAAAATAACCTCCTCGACTCAACTCAACGTACATATACAACACAAAAATAATGATGAAATTTAAATATTCAATAAAACCATTATCTTACGATAAGAATTCAAGAGGTCTTAAACGACTATATAAGTAACTATATATAAATGGAAATAAAACAAAATTACCATTTTTGAGACATTCTTGAAAATCTTTTTAGGAAGCTTTCAAATTAGCGAAATAACGTCTTATATAAAAAAATAATAGAAAAAAAATCAAAATTTCAATTTAGTATGATTGAATTAGTCAACATTTCAATTGAACAACTTATTGAACCTGTTTGTTTATACTTATAATAATATGCAGTATTTGATTTTATGATGTACTCTGTGAATCAAATTTAATTTACAAGTTTATACTGTAGAGTTTTCTTTTGAAAATTTACTTCTTTAGATTGAAAGGTGCTTTTTGACGTATATAATTTATATTACAAAAAAATGTGGAATGAAGATAACAAAGTACTGTGAGTATGGAACTCATCAAATCATAGTGGCTATAAGGCATATTATGGCTTTTTTTATTTTTCGAAATAAACAAAAAATTATGAAATGCTGAACGATTTCTCATAAGAAATGTATGTTTATAATATATCCCACCATACAAACATAAAACAAATTCCCCACAACTTTGAAATCTGTTAAAATACATAAATCTTAAATAAATAACGATCCTGTATATCTTTATTTATTTACTACCGACAATTTAAATACAATTTATAGCAACAGAAAACCGTATTTTAAAGAGAAAAATAATAAATCGCTTGAGTTATGGCCCAAATGTTTGCGAATAACGAAGTAGCGTTAATGCTTTCGGAATGAATCGATTCAGAGTCATCGTATACTTAAAATGATATTACGGAGATTGTTTTTTGATAAAGTAACTTAAATTTATACAAAAAAGATTTCTCTATGAATTTGATTATTTTAATTTATATAAGTCAGTTGTAATATTAACGATGATATTCATGACGCCTAAAGGTACGCCCACGCCACGGCGTGTAAGCGCGACCTTTTGTGGGTTCAATTCCCACTCGGGGAGAATTGATTACATTTTCCAATTTCGTCGTTCTGGTTATTAGGTAGTCGTCAATTTCCATCACTCTGAAAGGTGGAAAGTGGAGAACGGAGAGTCTTAACGGGATGAAATGTAAAGATAAAAAAAATACAAAGTAAAATAAGTTATTATTAAAGACCGTTGTTGCGCAGTAACATAGTGTATAGTGTCATTGTCACGATTGTAAATTCAATTCTTACATGGGCAGGATGAATCAGCTAATTCTTGGCTATGGTAACAAAGTAAAGAGCGACATGGTGGCTTTAAAACAATGGAGAAAAAGAGGGAGTTACAGAAGGTACCCTTTGTCTACTTTGCCAAATGCAGAATAATTAGACGAGCAGAGAAAAATCTAAAAAAAAAGTCTTTACTTAATGTACAAATATTGAACACTATAACATGTAACTTACAACTCTTTTACAAATTATATTTTTATTTATAATGCCCCTCTAGATAATAGCGAATGTGGTGGAACAACAGTTCTTAAAACTAATAATTATAATAACAATACATAAAATTTAATGGACGCAACCATTAAACCTTACTTATTTTAATCGCTTAACTAGAACTTGTAAGCTAATATTGTGAGAACGTATCGTTACGAATGTTTTTTTTAGCTTCACGCTTTATTCCGCTTATAGCAGGGTAGGAAGAGGGAACCGCAGGAACCTTGGGAATCTAGTGTTAAAACACTCCGTTCCTTGCTTTCCGCTGTTGCGTGTTGATTGGCGGAACTCGACGCAAAAAATCATCTTCCCCAAATGGGAAGAGAATTCGTTAACCGTCGTGTTAACAGGCAGACGCTACGCCTCTGTACCACGACGGTCCTGAAGAATTACGGATATGTAACTTACATGTATTAATTTTAATTATATGAGGCTATTTACAAAGGTGTTTATTGGTAAGAAGATTAAACTTGACGTGAATTTACTTCTCTTCTCTATTCCGAGGAAAACAGAGAACGGAGTGAATTAACACCAAATTCTATCCACCTGCTCAGTTACATTCAGTAAACTCTGTGAAGCTTTATATGAAAAATGTTGTATCTATCTTTTTAATTCAATTAAAAACCATTACTTTAGTGTATATAACATTAAAATCGTACACAATCTTTAAGGCTCGTAAACTTAACGCTCCCACAAAACTGACCTAAGTAAATTAGGGCAAGCAATTTCCTGTCATTGATACAGTGTAGGCACGTCTTGGCTTTATGTAAGGTAGTAAAGCTATTATAGAAATTATTCAATATACATTTAGAAAAAAATTATTAGATTTATAAAATGACGATAATTGTGAGTTCGATTTCCGCTCAACAAGAAAATATAATGTATACAGACGTATTTCTATTATTTCTTTATCTGTCATTTCATTTTCTAGACCATATGTGTTTTTAACTTGTCTGCCTTTTTTTTAACTAAAGCTTAGAAAAGTCGCTGGTTTCATACAAAATGTTCTCATACTACTAAATTTTTATGTGACGTAATTGGAAAAGTTTCTAACTAATTACGTCAACTGCTGTTGTCACCTAAAATTGCATAGAAAGGTATATTTAAAGTGAAGACTTTTATTCTATGAACAGCGTATTTAGTATAAAAAGCACGGAAACAAAAGTTTAGAACCATATGAAATAAATAATTAGGATAAACTTTCAATAGAATACTATATACGGTAGGAAGAAAAGACCGGTTACCCTAAAATGTTATGGATTACGAAGATCAAGAATAAAGAGATTAGTGACAGCAGACATGGCGAAAGAGGTATGCAGGGACCGCAGCGTTTGGCGCTTCGTTCTCTCTGATTACCCCGCTAGGGATAAAATGTGTAGTTATATATGTGTATTTTACTATACAATTTATATATAAAATTGTTGCTTTTATATATAAAATTCTATCGAGCCAAAACAGAAATAAACTTAGGTGATAGTAGCAAGTTATATTAAAAATAATTACTAAATTATACTTCAAATATAAAACATATTTTAAATATTACTTTTATAAGTAGTTGCTCACTTTTTAGTTTGTGTTAAAGTTTTAAGTATAACAAAGTTTTGAATAATTTAAAGTCAAACAATAAAATTACCAAAAAGAATAAAATAATATTGCCTTTAAAACTTTTACTTGATATTAAGAATTTTAAGATAACTTTATTATATTATTAATTATACAAATAATATAAAAAAAATTAAAACATTTTTATTATAGAACAAAAAATAGAACAGAGCTGTCATTTGATGAAACATAGTGTAATTTTTCACTCACTAGCCTGCCATTAAAATGGCTGTAATTCAAATTTATTATTTTAACTCAATTGGCTAAATATATCTTAGTCTAAGAATGAGTAATGGCACATGGTACACGCGACGGTTCGGAATTCGATTTCTATTGAGGAAAGCGATGTTGACACTCGTTATTTTTTTATTTATTTAGATAAATATAATATATGTTGTGTGTGCGTTAGCAATGAAATACAATTTAAATCCACAATTTAGTAGTTTTGTGCCAAAAAAAACCGGAAAGGCAAGGGAACCGCAGAAACTATGGGAACCTAGTGTTAAGAAACTCCGTTTCCCGCTTCCCGCCATGCTAAATGGCAAAACTTAATGCCGCGCTTGCCTAGTTGCCATAGCAAAGAAAATGAAAATCGAATCCACAAGCTGTCGCGTTACATGCTGACACTGCGTTTCTACACCACGACGATACTCAAATACTAATTATAAAATATATATTTTTTAGCTTTATGATTAGGTGCAAGTGTCAAGACACTCCGCACCTCGTTTCCTTCTTTCCTGACATATAATATGTGAGAGGTCGTCAATCTTGCAAACGTGTTCCACGTACATATACTGAACAATACTAATAGTTAGACAGTAATGGTAGCAAATTACCTGAGCAGTGATTTATCGCGCTTTGTAAGGAGCACGGAATACTGACCTCAATAGATAGCGATAACAATCTTTTGGAAAAGCGATTTTACGTTTTAGTGCATTATAGAAGAAATGTTTAAAGTACTGAGAATGGCAAAGAAATTGTAAATAAAAAGAAGTTCTGAATTACTACTGTAAGGTGGAGAGTACAAATAGAGTACAATATATATATAAGACACTCCGTTGCTTAGTCCCTGCTTTCTCCGTTGCGTGTTGAGTGGTGGAACTCTTGCAAGCTAGTATAATAGCTTTGTCCTCGTGTCATATGTGTAGCTTAACTTACAAAAATTGACAAAAATAAATTTGCAATTCTGGCAAATAATTTTGTATGATACTTACATATACGAATTTTTTAAACATGCAACGTTTTCTTTGTGTGTTTTTCTAATTTCACTTTGAAATTACCAATTTTTATATTATTATCCCTTTTTTATGCTGTATTATTATTATTTTTTTTTGGGAAGGACAATTTTATTTCGAGTAAAGTGTCATAAGTCTCAAGTCAGCCATCAGAAGGGTGTATAACTTATAAGTGATGTATAACTTATAAGAGTCGTCAAACTTAAGTTTACAACTGTAAATATGTTACTATTTTTTTATGAAATGAACTACATGAACAATTTTATGGAATGGTTTGAATATTTTATTTTTCTACGGCATACTAATTAATTGTATCTTTAATTAATATATCGACCAAATATTTCATATTAGTACTAGCTTGAAAGCACATGATAATTTATATTTTTCTTTTTCAGGTAATACGGCCGTAAATTGTTCAAAGAACGGCGAAAATTTACCTAAATTATTTTTTCACTAGGAAACGTCTTTAAAATTTCAGACTCGGTACGAAGAGAACTTCTCCTTTGTATTTTTAAATATTCAAACTTTCATTTTTACTAACATAAAAAAGAAGTTAATTTAAAGTATTAAATGAAAACGTTTTGGTTATTCAATCGTTTCCATATTTATAAGATGTATAGAAAAACTAAACAGTGCAGAGAAATCGATCAATACCGAAACAAGTAGTGTACTGATTTATAATGTTCTTGAATCCATAACGTATTCAGTATCAAATTTTCTTGACAACTTTGCAAACGTGGAGTTTAATTCCTTAGTCAGCTCGCAAAGCCTCGATAGGCGGAAAGTGGGGAACGTGTCTTAAAGCTAGGTTCCCACAGCTGTGCACACCCTGCTTGTGTGCGGGTTAAAGCGTGAAGCTAAAAAATAGTAGCGTAAAAGCTAAAATAACAATACAAACAACAGCTTTTAATAGGCATAAGATATATTTAAGAAAGCATATATAAATTTAAACGTAATGTTATTTAAATCTCGTCTTTACGTTTTGACCCCTAAGCTGACATCATTTTTAAGGAAACAAGCATGGGTTCTTGCTTCATCAGTTTCGTGTTTGTCCCGCATACATCGTTTTGATACCGAAAGAACGATTAGCTCAATCGCTCAATCTAGCGACGCGCGTGCGTAGAAAAATTTTGAAGCGTCAAGCTTGAAAATTACAAAAAACGCAAAACCTTTTTTTTAGTTTTTTTTAGTTTTAGCTTCAAGCTTTTTCTGAATTTGAGAAATTGTGTCGATTGGTGAAACTCAACGTTGCATTTTGTCTTATAAGAGTGGGTAAATATTACACTGTGCCAAATAATCATTCTTAATATCCTTAGCTGGTCGAGTTTTGTAAAGATTTTTTCTATAGAATACAGATGCCAACAATAATTATATTAATAATATATTTTGGTAGGGATTTCAAAAGGATTTATTTGTACACTTTTTATATATTTTCTTCGGTATTATTGATATATCATTCATTTTGGTTAAAAATTTCAATTATAGTGGTCATAGTACTTTAATGTAAAAGTTTGAGTCGGAGACACTTGTCGTGTTATATTTTTTTAGTTGGTGCACAAATTTTCTTACGACCCCTCATTTGTAAAGGAAATAGCCATTTTGATGCTGTGTTTCAATATATTGGTTACCTCAACCTTACATATATATATATTCCATTATAAATATTGGATATCCCATTATAAACGTCGTTTAACATATATGTTTTGATCAATGGACATAAAAGTTCAATTTGTCAATGAAAGACCTTAAATTTTCCTGTTATATAAATACAAAATAACCATTACCAGTACCAGGGTAATCAGAGGAAACTATGTGTTACGATACTCTGTTCTTTGCTTTGCAGAACTCAACGCCGTGCATTTTCTACTAGGAATTGGGCCACAATTATCACGTGTATAGTCAAACACTACACTGTAACGCCGAAAAGCATTTATATTAGTAAATAAATTTGCAAAATGGAAAGTTACTTCTAAATTTAAATAGAAAATCCATTTGTATTACACACGTGGGCTTTGTAAAGGAAGTTATTTACGTGAAGAAACCTTCACATCTATATGTTTTACCAAAGTAGACCTTAGCGAGGGATTTGTTACTTGTAAATTCTTTTACTTATCTTTATAACAAATATTGACGGAGATAATAATGTGGCATAAAACAAAAGCTAATAGCGGTTTACTTCAGCAAATTATTTCTTAACTAATATAATACAATATTTCATTGAATTTAAATTATAATATTCGAATTCAAGGTCAACTAGTACCCAGCATAATATTGAGATCATATTTAATTATATATGTGAATTTAACTATATTTATAATTTACTCTATAGTAAATCTATAATTTACTACTCTGTAACCTGATTTAGTATTAATAGATTATTTAAATGGCAGACAAAATGTTACCGCTAAATGAAGAGCGTGAAACACTAGTTTAGCAATAAATTCTTTTTGCCTTCGCTGAAATGTTGAAAAAGACTAAAGCTTGCTTTTGCTGTTACAGGCATTTCTTCTCTTTCTTCTCAAATGACGTAAATGTTATGTACAGGGCTGTTGTGATTTTGATTTCTATTCAGGAAGAATGAAATTCTTTTTTATTTGACGACAACACCAAGCCCATTGGATTCTGGCACTTAACACGTCATATCTTATAATCACTGTATGTAGGAAATAGAAAAAAAGAAGAACAAATAATATTAAACAACATATAAAAATGCAATTTAAATTATATTTTACTATATTTATTTCTTGAAAATAAATAGATCAACAATAAATCGCACTTTTCTACAACTTAAGGCAATCAACCGTACGTCACTTATCTCCGATTAAAATGTCGCCAACAACAAGCATTACATTGAAAACGTGTTTTTATTAAAGTGAAGTTTCCAGTGATTTTTATGACAAAAAAAAACATCTGAGAAGACGTTACCTGGAAAATGAAGACACCTTGCATAATTCCAGGTTGCCATATCATTGTAAGTATTGGCTGTTATGTAAATACAATGAATTATCTTTAATACTTTGATTTATCTATAAATGTATTTAGTCTGTGCCATTTCTGTATCTACAAGACACTTCTGCTGATAAGATACTCCATTTTTTTTTTCTAATTATTTTATATCGTGACGGATAAATCGCTTTTTATCCTCTTTAGGTATCGATACAGTATAAAACTGATATTTTAATTACTGCAATATATATATATATATATATATATATATATATATATATATATATATATATATATATATATATATATATATATATATATATATATATATATATATATATAATATATATATATATATATATATCTGGTACTTGAAATAAATAAAAGGAAAGAAGCAGGAAAAATAATAAAAAGTTTAATTTAAGTAATATATGTCAGAAAAATATATTTTCGTTAAAAACTTCACTTGTAATATTACTTTGAGTGAATAAAAATACAAAATATATTTTTTGATCTTTAGTTACAATTACAATTACAAACTTATACATCATAGAAGAAAATCGAATAACTATTATAAGTAGTATAGCCTCTAAAAGTCGCATATCAAGTCCAAAATTCCAATTATTTTGAGAGTTTTTAGAAGATTTTGATTCGAAAGTTGTGAAAGTTTGGATATATAGAGTTAAAATAAGAAATAATTCAATTAAAATTCTTAAATTCAGTAACTTAAAAAATTTGCAACAGTATTGTTTTATATTCTAATTGTAAATATTTTAAAATAAAACATTGCTATGTTCAACATATATATATAGAGGTAAAATTTTATTTTTCGAGGGAAAATATGTACCAAAATGACTTGCAGGGACTTACTTATTATTTCGTCTAATAAATTGAGATGACGAGGAATGTAGACTTTGATGTTTGAAAGGAAGAGAATAAAATAGTTTTCGAAATATGGAGGTTTTCGACTTATCGAGGTTCTAATTAACGAGGTTCTTAAACGTTATAGTTGTAGTGTGGCTATCTCTCGAAGGTTTATTACGCAGTACTATTTAGTTTGGAATAGAACTAAGCGTCTTAATACTAGATTTTCTTTACCTTCTCTACTATAGACTGTTTTAAAGTGTGAAGTTAAAAATGTAGTATCGTACTACAAGCATAAATTAATTTTATGTTACCAATAAATATAAAACCTGTTATATTAAAAATTAAATTTTAAATACAAAATTTTTTTAATTATTTTTTTTATAAGTCATTCCCGCCAACGACAACGAAAAAAAATGTATGTAGGAACACAACATTAATTTTAGGCGATTTTAAATAGAATGAGGTTATCAATTTTACATACATTCATCATTTCATGCTTTATCTCTAGCGGGATAGTCAGAGAGAACGAAGCGCCAAACGCTGTGGTCCCTGCATATCTCTTTCGCCTCGTCAGTCACACATGGTCTTCGGGAAGTCCTCAGGCTATTTACACAACCTCCCTTTTATGAATTTTAGTGTACTTTACTTATTACACATTGAAACATATATATGCACGCTAAAAAGTAAAAATCGAGACACGTATAATTCATCAACCAATGCGTTTATGTCTAGTAAAGGTAATTTTCCCCAAATCTGAAAGGTATTTCAATATAAACAGAAAAATCTGATCATTTGATATACAAAATTGATAATTTGTAGATATATCCAAAAAATATATCATTATAGACTTTCAATGTATGTATATCATACAAAATGTACACGGCCGTGAGATCGCAAACTTAAGTTTGTCACACAGTTGTTTTTCATTGACCTAGACCTACGAAAATTGACGTAGTAGAATTAGAAGTAATTATTTACTATATATATGAAGGAAAAGCCTTAAATTTGATCAAATATATTCTTTATTGCATAAAAGTAATAAAAGTAAATTTTACATACGAAAAGATTGTTTACAACGGCAGGCTTATCTCTAAAAGAAATCTCTTCCAGCCAACCAGTGGACGTGAAAAAGTGTCAAATAACGGGATTGATTACAATACAACAAGATGAAACAACGGGGACGGAGTAAGCAGGGACTAAGTAGCGGAGTATCTTAACACTAGGTTCGTATGGTTCCCGCAGTTCCCTCTGCCTACCCTGCCATGTGCGGGATATAGCGTGAAGCTGAAAAAAAAAAGAAGATGAAACAAAACATAATTGAAAATTTATAAAATAGTAATACATACACAACACTATACTTATAAATACAAGAGAGGGGATGCTTTTTTAGTTGAAATTATTATTTATATATTTAAAATAAAATGAAACCATTACAAATTTCACTTATACTCGTACAAGTTTGCAAATTTTTTAATCTTGTAATCACTTAAATACCTAAAATCATAAAACTGGTACACAACTGTCAATGCACGAATACTACTGGACTTATGGGACTTGGATATTTTTATGAATAAATTTACATTTTACAAAAAATATGTCACTATGCCAAAAATATTTTTATAAAGAGGTAATGATATTTTACTTATATATATTGCTCAGAAAATGAAAATAATTTTGTATCCATTCTCCCTGAGTTAGAATCGAACCCACAGTTACCTTACTAATTAATTAATTTAAGTTTAAGTACAAATTAATCAAATATTACTGTCTTTATCTCTACTCTACTCTACTCTACCTCTTTTTCTCGATTGTTTTTTATATTAACTTTTGACTATAAAACTCACTAATTTTAACTGAAACTCTATTATAGACTGTATATAATCTACCGTATTTAATTCACTTATCGACGTGCGATAAGAATTAATCATACCAGTGAGTAATATAACGTAAGTTAGAGCGTGTTGCAACAATTTGTTTTAGCACTTTATGTTCTTATTTCTTATGATATACATATCACAGAAGGGCTTAGTTTTTCTTAAAAAAAAAGATATCTTCTATAATTAAGCTTTTTTACAGTAAGTTTCCAAGAAAGTATGTTCATATTTTGTACTGAATGACAACAGTTTTGGACATTGTATGTAAAGACATTCTGCAGTATATTTCACATCAGCTTTGCAACTGAACGAAGCTGGTGTAAATCTCTAGTTTTTAATTTCTAATTCTTATAATTAAATAATAATTATTAATTTTATTAGTACCTAATAAGTAATTCTCAATGTTTCATAGTGACTGCGGACGGTATGCTGTTGTAAATGGCTAACAATAAATTCTAAATACCTTAACTAAGTACAGTATAGAGGGCTATGTAGAATGAAGCCTCGAATATAACTTTTCATGTTTAATGTCCAACTTAAATATTTTTGAGATGGACGCTTTTATGTAACATGTCTTTTATTTTATAAAATTTGAATAAAATTGGGAGATTTAGATTCACGCATAGCAATTATATTAAATAGTTCCACAATATTAGATTCTTTTGTCTTTTTTTTGTAAAATTTACTGTTATATGTTTTTTTTTGTAGTAAACGTGACACCACAAATTTACAATAATTAAATTTTTTTACTTATATGTTATTTCACACATATATTAATATATAAAATTAAATAATAACTTTTACATAAGTAAATGAAGGCAAGTAATATTATTTAAGTCATTTTTGAATATATTCCATTATTTAATGAAATCTGAGATGTGTTTATTGAATTATTTATTTTTGAGTGCTTAGTTCTTTATTACTCAGCTCTTAATCTCTCCAAATCTTGGTCTTCTTACTAAATTTATTTGTACGAAAACTTTGAAAAAATATATACGTTTTAGTATATTTCGTTCATTAAATGGTGTCCAAAGGAAATCGAATGAAATAATACTCTGCAATCTTTTAAATATAACAATATGGTAGGTTCAGAATCTCCAAAACTAACTAATAGTTAAAAACAAAACAAGAAAATGCATAATAAATTATAGTCTCATCCTAACAATAGTAAATATTGATGACATAACAAAAAGGTTATATATTTGTCAAAAATAAAGCCGCCTATTAAAAATGTATTTACCTGACAAACGAAAATCAATTATGTAACGTATCTAATTGACATGTTGGTCTAGCAATTAGTGACGTTAAATGCTTGAGTAATGTGTAGGGTACCGTGCGGTAATCTAAAGTTATCTGTCTTAAAATTAAGTCTCTCATTAACACTTGAATTTTTTTAAACTTTTGAAACTTTACGTGCTATTATAAAATATGTTTAATAAGCAAATAAAACCTAGATCTAGAAATTTTTAGAAGTATTGTAGAAAAAATATATTTTAAACTTACATTTGCAGTTCATTTCATACAAAATCAGTGCATATGTTGTTATGTCGTTCATGATAAAATAATTGCTCGTTCATTATGATTATTAAGCTGGTACGGAACCCTCGTTGCACGAATTCAGCGTACAACTGAGCGATTTTTTTTTATTACAATTAACATTGTCTGTGTTTGAAATGTATGTTAGCTACCTCAACATTTGACAAAATTTTTATGTGTATTCTAACAAATGCCTATTAAATATTTAAAACAAAGAAGCTTACAAGCTTACATATTATGTTTGATATAATAAGCTTTACTTATTACTGTTTATATCTCATAGCAGGGTAGACAGAGAAAATTCACGCTATTGACATCTGCTTAAAGCAATCCAAAATTTGCTTTAGAATTAAGAAGCTTGTCGCTGCATTTTGTTTTATCCCTTCATTCAGCCGGATATCGAACATGCAACCATCGCTTACTGCGACGCTCAACAACTTTGTTACTTTTTTAACTATATAGCACATGTACTCATACTCTCCCAAGTATATACTCTTATACCTACATATAATATATTCATTCATAAGTTAATTCTCACACGAAACACATCTGCGTAATATACACGTTTGACATGACAAACATAATAAAATCTTGCCAATTTACCTGCCTACTTAATCAGAATCACCACACGTACTACGTGCCGTATCAATTTGCCGCGACTTTAGTATTTTAGCGAACTCTTTGTGTTTCAATATCATTTTTCCGGATACTACTCTAAAACACAATGCAATTACAATCACGCCATTGTTCATTTTGTAATTCAAATCAGTTGTCAGCTGGTTTTTTGACAATCTACACGTTGTTTTAAGTGAATTTGACTTTAAAATTTCCTACAGTTGTAAAAAAATTGGATAAAATCTAATATGATAAAATTTTACACTGTGTACTTTAATCTTTGATAGGGCTCTATGTAGAGACGTTTTATCGTGTATTGTTTCTCTCTCTGTAATACGTGATAAGAGTGAGACAAAGTTATTGTGATAACACCACTAAATTTCATAATAGCATTCGCATTCAGAAAGGATGGTCGGTTTAAGTAAGACAGTCAAATTGGCAGGATCATTTTAAGTGCGGTTGATAAAGGACCGTTGGATATAGTGATAACAAAATGGTAAATACTTTTTTATTTAAATTATTTTTTCTGTATTTTATTAGCTATATTATAACCTTATAACCGTCATGGCTTAGTTACAATTTCTCTAACAGTATAAATGAATAGTAGGTTCATTTTTTGATATAAAATGAACTACCAGAATATAATGAAGTAAGCCATAAAGTGAGTTAACACACTTTTTTATTCGCTTTTGAACTAATTTCTTAGCACTAAATGTTAATTTATGGAATTCAACGCTGCACTCTCCGTCATTACAATGAATTAGTCATTTTTTTCATATTGTAATACCAAAATAAATATTTTGTGTTCAATATCTGCAACAGATGTTACATAAATAAAGAAAAAGACAAGTTGAAAAAAACGCTTCACGCTACAGTGGCTTCCTCGAATTTTGACTGAAGGAGTCTTGTATCTTTTTTATATACAGAATAAGCTTGAAGTATATTATACGTATATGTAATTGAATAATAATATATAGTAACATATAATAATCACATACAGTAATAATAGTAACAAAGCCATTAGCAGCTGAGGTAATAACTTAACTAATATAAAGATGATCGTGAGTTCGATTCCCACTCGAGTGAAGAAATATTGATAGTTGATTTTTGATAATACAAAATGCAATATAGATTTACTTAACATGCACGTTCGGCCGACGACGTCAACTATAAAGTTCTGTTATGTTATACTTTATCAAGGATTGTTGAGAAGAAGAACTATATATATATGACTAACTAAACATTTAAAATTAAACTTATAATTAAATATTTATTCGACATATTGTGCTAAAACACTCCGTTCGTCATTTTTCTCTTCAATTTTGAAACACCGTGTTGAATTGGAACGGAACTCAACGCCTTTTACGAACGTCAGTAAATTGAATAATACAATTTCCTTAGTGAGAAATATACATATTATTTAATGTAATATTTAATTATCGAAGCCGCAACCCTCACGTTTGTAGTCAGATTGTTCCGCTGGACTGTAACGACCATTTAGGTTCATGTCGCATATAGGCTTTCGTTTTTTATAGGCAGATAGGTTCTTATTACATAATATTTTGATTTTTTCCTTACTTTTACTATTTAATGATTGATAAGTGACAATGCACTATTGAAGCCATACAATATATAAAGCTGACGGTTCCTTTTTTAATTATAAAGGAAAAGTAATGGAAATCTCTCAAATATATAAAAAAATCCAAAGAAACCTTGCCCTTTATATTCACAGTACGGGTGCCAAATCCTTTGCGTTTTAGGGTTAGGAGCTCCGAATAGTACCAGAAAGTTTAGAACCAAGTGTAGGATTGCGATGCTCCTTTGAAATGTGCATTAACGATCACTTCCACTGTCGAAGTTCCCCTCGCTATGTAATTATTCGGAATGATTCTACTACAGTCGCCTTTGATGTACATTCTAGGAATAAATTGAGGATATTTCTTGATAGAGTGAATGTTGCTCTGTGTGATACACGACACAATTGTTGTAAACATTTTAGAAAAAAATTATGTTTATGTAAGTATAGACATATATAGCTTGACGCTTAATCTCAAACGAGATCGCCAGAGAGACACACACTCTTCTCTCCCTGCACACTTCTTTCGCCTTCTCCACTGTTCTTAACCTCTTTATACGTGCCCTATTGGGATCCTCGTGTGATCTTCTTCCAGAATATTCGACACTATGTCTCCCCCCCTTTCCCCTCACACACTTTATTATTCATTTTATACTGTATAAACTACGAAAACAAAATTGTATCCCACAATCTATTATATACATATATACATGGTAATTTACACAAAGGTAAGTTTAGAGCAAAATTGGATAAAATTAGAATAATAGCCCAGCCGCTTATTAACAAAGGCCGTTACAGTGGCTTCTAGATAGCGTAGATTAGCACAATAGTTTGTTTCGCATGATCTTTAATTAATATTGCTGGGAACTAGCGCGCTATGTCAGAGTACATCATACCCGTCGTAGTCAATTATTTAACATCTTGAGTTGATTATATTAAGTATTATATATATATATATATATATATATATATATATATATATATATATATATATATATATATATATATATATATATATATATATATTATATATATATATTATATATATATATAATATATATATATATATATATATATATATATATATATATATATATATATATATATATATATATATATATATATATATATATATATATATATATATATATATATGAGGACCGTCGTGGCGCAGAGGCGCAACGTCTGCCTGTAACGCGACGGTTACTGGGTTCGATCCCCAGTCGGAGAAGATGGATTTTTCTATTTCCATTTTCTTCGCTCTGGCATCTAAGGCAAAGCTCGGCGTTGAGTTCCGCCACTCAACACGCAATGCCTCGAAAACGGCGGAAAGTGGGGACGGAGTAAGCAGGGACTAAGTAACGGAGTGTCTTAACACTAGGTTCTTATGGTTCCTGCAGTTCCCTCTGCCTACCCTGCCATGTGTGGGATAAAGCGTGAAGCTAAAAAATATATATATATATATATATATATATATATATATATATATATATATATATATATATATATATATATATATATATATATATATATATATATATATATATATATATATATATATATATATATATATATATATATATATATATATATATATATATATATATATATATATATATATATATATATATATATATATATATATATATATATATATATACTATTACTGAAATTTTATGTTAGACAATATTATATAGTGAAGTGATTAATTTCTCCGTTTTCCATCTTTTTTATACAGTTTTTACATACCTGTATACAAATACTGAAAAATGTAACAGTTTTTCATAAAATATTACCAAATGTAAATGTTTTTATTCAAGATTTTATATTCCTTGCAAAAATTTTTTTAAAAAACACTGAAAATATTCTCGATATTGAACCTTTTTAGTCATCATGGATATTTTCAACTAATAATTTGAATGATAAAAAGGCAAATTAAATATTCCAATTAATGATAGCCAAAAAACCTTTAACAAAACTTGGTTGTACTAAGAATATTCATAAAAACGCTCCAATCCTTATATATTTAACAATTTGTAAATTCCGAGCGTCCTTTCAGTTGTAATGTTATATATTTACTTAATAAGTACAATATGTAAACATTTATCAATTTCGTTCCCAAAATATATTTGCGAGTTAAATAGAAACGTCAATGGCTTGTCACAAATAAGTAGGTGTGTTACAGTTTGTGTAAGCAGCGCTTTTAGGCACGTCGTAAAGTATCCTTTACATTGATTTTTTTAGTCTACTTAAATTTTTCAAAGAATAGCTTAACTTTATAGTCTTTATATTCGTTCGTATATATACATATTTATATAAATCTGTATATGTATTCTGTATTTCTTTTGATTGCACTTGCTTCACCCGTGGATTGCCACTCATCCACGACCACAGGCTGGCTGGAAGAGATTTCTTGTCAAGATAAGTCCACCTTTGTGTACTAAATTCATTGTAATACTTAATTTACGCATGTATATTAGTGCAATAAACAATATTATATAGTCTATGTAGATGACAGAAGGAATCTGTCAAGATATTTCATTTCCTAATTTCGTATTTGTGTGTTGACTGGCGTAACTTACCCCGGCATCTTGTCTTTTTAACAGAGGAAGGAAATTAAATAATTATTTTCCAAAAGTTTATCGTTTTGATATCAAGGCAAAGGCGCGGTATTATGTTTTGCCACTCAATACGCAATGTAAAAAAGGCAAAAAGCAGGGTATGGAGTGTCTTTATACTAGGTTACTTGAGTCTACGCTTCCCTCTGCCTACCCCGCTAAAACTGAAAAAATATATATTACTGTCTATTTCTGCTGGTAGACATTTCCCCTGCTTGTGTATTTTCACTGTGATTCGTTTGTTTTATATTTAGTTTTGTACAATATAAAATAATGAAACATGCTTTAAGTTTTATCCTTAGAAGTATAAATAAATAGTCGTTCGTACTATAGTTACAAAATAAAGTAAGATTTGCTAATTCTTAATTAAGTAGTGATAACCAACACTTATGGTACATTTTTACTCTTAATTTTTTTTCAAAATTATATCTAATAAATTTAATGTTCCTCTATATATACAGGTCTTTACATGCGTAGGAAGCGCGGTGGCATGTTTTGTTTACCCACTTTGGGCGGACAAATGGCTGTGGAAGGAATAAGTGTTCACTTTCCGAAAGTGCTCGAGGAAATTTCATCGAAATAAATCATTCGCAGACAGTCTATTTGTATGGGTCTTTATTAATGATAATATATATATATATATATATATATATATATATATATATATATATATATATATATATATATATAATATATATATATATATATATATATATATATATATATATATATATATATATATATATATATATATATATATATATATATATATATATATATATATATATATATATATATATATATATATATATATATATTATATATATATATATATATATATATATATATATAT
Organism: Dione vanillae; assembly: GCA_037178615.1. NCBI lineage: Eukaryota > Metazoa > Arthropoda > Insecta > Lepidoptera > Nymphalidae > Dione > Dione vanillae. The sequence goes on from JAZFAU010000027.1 coordinate 273,230, forward strand.
ATATATATATATATATATATATATATATCTATATATATTATATATATATATATATATATATATATATATATATATATATATATATATATATATATATATATATATATATATATATATATATATTAACATCACGTACATAAAGTAAATTAAAAGTTTATCACACTTGTTATCGGCTGCGGGCCTCTAAATCAGGTCAATAATATATATGTCTACACATTAGTATTAGAACAATTTCTATTTAATGATTTACGTTTTTTAATGGCAGTATAATAAATATTTCATCCTCATATTAATTAACAAATATTTTTACATCATGATCATTATTATTATATAATTATAATAATTCTTCCGTCATAATATAACAAGAATATAAATATATCATTCGGAACAACACACTTGTGTCTATTAAATACTGTATTGATGTCAAATTTTTAATATTTTTAAACTATACTTTGGATTAATTAATTAATTAAGTAATTAATCTATTATAAGATGTTTCCATGCAAAAAATATACATTAAACATTTTTGTAGGTTTTCTAAAAATTGGTTTCCATCCTCAGTGCGAGTGGATTACTGTTTAATAAATAACACAAATGTGTTATTTATTAAACATTAACGGTTGCGTAGTCCTGGTTTCTACCAGGACTACGCAACGGAGTGTCTTAACACTAGGTTCCTACGGTCCCTGCCTACCCTGCCATGTGCGGGATAAAGCGTGAAGCTATAAAAAAAAACAAATGTGTCCGTCATGTGCTTTTATAACATTTTTCCAGTTTGCTTTCTTATGTCATGTAATATCCTAAGTACCCTTGATGGCAGAGGGCGTTCACAGTCACATTTTAATGCAATCATTCTTGGGTTGCCGGCTTGATTTCGCTCTACTATGATTTTCAACTTGTTCTTTATAATGTGTCGTCGGTTTGTCTAGGACGGCAACACTTGCGACTTCCTAGTGGATTCAAGTCCAGAGGCTGGCTACAGACAAATTCAGAATCCCTACTAAGAGTGTGTCTAATGCATTTTTCATTTGCGTCACTTGATTTATTGATATATCAAATCGAATGTACAAATGAGGACCGTCGTGGCGCAGAGGTGCAACGTCTGCCTGTATCCCCAGTCGGAGAAGATGGATTTTTCTATTTCCATTTTCTTTGCTCTGGCATCTAAGGCAAAGCGCGGCGTTGAGTTCCGCCACTCAACACGCAATGCCTCGAAAACGGCGGAAAGTGGGGACGGAGTAAGCAGGGACTAAGTAACGGAGTGTCTTAACACTAGGTTCTTATGGTTCCTGCAGTTCCCTCTGCCTACCCTGCCATGTGCGGGATAAAGCGTTAAGCTAAAAAAAAAAAAAAAAAAAAAAAAAAAAAAAAGAATGTACCAATTTCTTACACATCCATTAATACACTTAAGTTATTACTTTATTTTATTATCTATGAATAGAAAACAAAGCAATTTCTTAGTACTATTATCGGAATTAATAAATATTTTATAAAAAAGTAGAATAACGATTAGTAACACAACTTCAGGATGTAGGCAATAACTTCAATAAGCTGACTAATGCCTGATAAAAAGTTATTCGTCATATCCATCTATCATTATTTCTATAATCGTAAACTATATGTGTATATATATATATTATATATATATATATATATATATATATATATATATATATATATATATATATATATATATATATATATATATATATATATATATATATATATATATATATATATATATATATATATATATATATATATATATATATATATATATATATATATATATATATATATATATATATATATAATATATATATATATATATATATATATATATATATATATATATATATATATATATATATATATATATATATATATATATATATATATATATATATATATTATCTTTATAAAATTTTACTATTATGTATAATGTTTGTACTAAGCTAGTTACATAGGCTGCAGTTGAAAGGAGAAATTAATAATATTCTCTTTTAAATTGAATTTTCCATTTTAATAAAACTTATTCTAACTAAACCTATGACTGAATGTTGAATTTAAAATGTTGGAACCACTAGTGTTAAAGTGAAACATTCTTTCCCCATCGTTGCCACTATCCCGATCGTTAGCATCTAAGTATTACATCGCGCCCGGTCGCCTTCTACACCACGAGTATATATAATTTATGATTTTTAAAGTGTTAATCCACACTGAGTATAGAAAAAATACTTAAAGAAAACATATAAAAACGGTTCACGGTTCACAAGAGAAGAGAGAATATTTCAGTTAGAACAAATTGTTTGTGTCTATTCTATACTGTATTGATCACAAAATTCCTAAATTATGGATCTAAATTTAATAAAATTAGTATAAAATCTCTATCCTTAGCTTTTATGGGTTTATATTTTATAAATAAAGTATATTCAATTAACATTAATATACTTAATTCCTAAGAAATTAGTTTGGCACACCTCAACTTTTATTTCCTACATGACAGGTTGGCTGGTAGAGAATGCTTTGTAGCGTTACGCCCGCCTTTTGTATATGTTTACTCCTTGTATTGTGTGCAATAAAGGATAAATAAATAAATATGTCAAATGGTTTGAACTATTTAATAAATGTAATTACACTAAACTTATTACTTCATTTATTTTCTGAGAATAGACAACAAAATATTTTCTTATCACTATTATCAGACATACCAAAACTAATACATATTTGATAAAAATTAGAATCATAAATAGTAACCTAGCTTCAGGATGTAAGCAGTAATTTCAATTATTGTCACTAATGCTTGATAAAAAATAACTAGTCATATAATCGATGATTCTTTCTAGAATATTAAATTATAAATATATTTTTCTTCTCTTTCAGAGTAAGCTCTTTCGATCCAAGTCAAAAGACTTCGAAAACGAAGCCTTAGAAGTGCACAACGAGTACAGAAAAGAACATGGAGTCGAACCGTTAGTTTTAAACAAAGATATATGTAAGATAAGTCAGCAATGGGCAGAAGAGTTAGCCAAAAAGGATTCCATGTCATACAGTATGAACCAAACATACGGTGAAAGTATATACTGTGGTTGGTCTCATGATCCCAATATTAAAATACGAGCCAAAGATTGCATCGACAGATGGTATAATGAAATCAATGATTTCCATTTTGGTAAAGAACCAGAAATTTTGACGTGTGGTCATTTTACACAAATTATTTGGAAAGGTACCAGGGAACTTGGAATAGGAAAAGCTAAAAGTGATTCTGGAAAATTGTATGTCGTAGCCAATTATTATCCACCAGGTAATTATACTGGACAGTTCGTGAAAAACGTTCCTCCCCCAGGAGCAAATCAGTTTCGGAACTCCGTTAACTCGAATTCAGAAAAAGGATCTAGGAGCTCTGCATCTTCATTTTCATTTACGAAAAATGGTTTTATGTCACCTCCGTCTCCTAATTCGAGAAATAGTAAAAATTTAAGCGATTTTGCTTCTGAATTAGTAACAAAATTTAAAAGTGTATCTGTTTCTAATGAAAAATTTGAAGAAGAATTTTTAGACTGCTCATAACGAATATCGAAGTAAACATAGAGTGCCACCACTTGAGCTTAATAAAAAATTATGTAAATATGCCGAAGAATGGGCAAAAGCTATTGCCAAAAAAGGCATCGTGGAACATAGAGAACAAAATGAGTATGGAGAAAACATATTCTACGCTTGGTCCTCTGATCCTAATTTCACGTTGTCTGGCAAAGACCCTGTGGATAAGTGGTATAGTGAAATTAATAATCATTCGTTTGGTAAAGAACCAGAAAATTTAGGTTCCGGACATTTCTCACAAGTTGTGTGGGAGGATAGTAAAGAACTCGGTGTGGGTATTGCTAGAACAAAAGAAGGCCAGATTTACGTTGTAGCAAATTACTACCCACCCGGCAACGTAATGGGAAGTTTTGCGAGTAACGTACGCCCGCCTATAGATTAATTTTGAAATTTATACCAAATATACTTGACATTCCAAAGAAAATGTAATGTAATATAATTTAAATAACTTAGAATATTAATTTTTGATTTTTTATTTATTGTTTATTTAATAAAATATTATAATTTTTAGTAAAAAATATATGTATATAAAAGCTTCGATATTTTTATTTTTCAAATAAATGTAATTAAGGCAACGTGTAGCGTTAATTAATACTGGCAACCAAACAAAGCTTTAATATTAAATCCATTAATAGACACAAAAATAGTGCAGAAAATTCGAAAATAAATAACTTAAAAAAAAACTTAAAACTTTATTTTTATCAAAAATAACTTTTAATTATTTAATTTATCCAAAGTGTCTAAAACTGAAAAGTTTAATTAGTTACAAGTATCTGACCTTTAGTTGATTAAGGGTGAAACGCGAGACTACTTTGAAAGATGTAGATAAGGCATAAACGAGACGTCAGAATATGAATGTCCACTGTGCCGAAGTTAGCCTTGACAAGCGACTTTAAGCTTTACACCAATGATCCAAAATTCAAAATTGAATTTCATTCTGAAAGCCAAATCTAAAAGCGTCGATTTCAAATGGATAATCGAATAATTTTTTGTGTTCAAATTTAGCCTCGTATTTGTCATTTGCCTCAAATAACCAACTTTTTCTATCTAAATAACTTGACTGATTAATTTTAATAATAGATTGAAGTTTAATGAGTAATGAAGTATGGATATATATGTTATGGATCGCCCGTAGTTGTCACCCGAGAGTACGATAGGAAAGCGGAGAATGGAGAGAAAATAGCAGGTTCTCTCTGCTCATGCTACTATAAAGAATATCGTAAAACTTTACTAAACATTCATTGTTACATGAAAATTTCTTAATATCAATTAGTCGATATTGAATATTAAATTTTTTTTTAGCTTCACGCTTTATCCCGCACATAGCAGGCTAAGCAGAAGGAACTGCAGGAACTATTGGAACCTAGTGTTAAGACACTCCGTTGCTTAGTGCCTGCTTTCTCCGTCCCCGCTTTCCGCCTTTTTTCGAGGCATTGCGTGTTGAGTGGCGGAATTCAACGCCGCGCTTTGCCTAGGTGCCAGAGCGAAGAAAATGGAAATAGAAAAATCCATCTTCCCCGACTGGGAATCGAACCCAGAAACCGTCGCAATACAAGCAGACATTACGCCTCTGCGCCACGACGGTCCTATTAAACAAGTCAAACGTAAAAAATCTGATTAGATAATTTAGCAGTTGATTGCTTTATTAATAGGTTAATTACTTTACTATTCGATTATTAGTCTCCTTTCATATTACTTATTAATAAGGTATCAATGCTACAAATATTTTTTCATGGAATTGATTATAAAAGAATGTAATAAGATTTGAGAGTGGATTGGTACAGTAACAAGATCACATACTACACTCAACATATCACAAGAATATATAAAATCAAATAATATATATTCATTTTTCTATTACATATATACATATATATGATACAAGAGTTTAAGGCTAAATATAAAATTGCTATACACCTGTAGTGTAATCAACGTAAAGTCGTTACTCTTCTTTAAATCTCACCCTCAAATTAGACAAACAGACATTTTTTCCCAGACACATTCCTTCCTTTTTTTTATTTAGCTTCACGCTTTATCCCGCATATTACAGGATAGGCAGAGGAAATTGCAGGAATAATATGAACCTAGTGTTAAGACACTCCGTTGCTGCTTTCCTGCTTTCTCCGCTCAACGCCGCGCTTTGCCTAGTTTCCAGAGCGAAGAAAATGGAAATAGAAAAATTCATCTTCCCCGACTGGGAATCGAACCCTCAAACCGTCGCGTTTACAGGTAGACGCTTACGGCTCTGCGCCACGACGGCCCTCATTCGTTCTCATTCCATGTATATTGATTTTTTTATTCAACTTTCTAATAATCAAATTTAATCTTTCTTGTCTGACAATGACTAAATTAACTTAAAATACTTTGAGGACCGTCGTCGTGGCGCAGAGGCGCAACGTCTGCCTGTAACGCGACGGTTTCTGAGTTCGATCTCCAGTCGAGGGATGGATTTTTCTATTTCTATTTTCTGCACTGTGGCAAGTCCGTTCCGTCCGTTGAGTCCCGCCACTCAACACGCAATGCCTCGAAAAAGGCGGAAAGCGTTGACGGAAAAAGCAAGAACTAAACAACGGAGTGTCTTAATACTAGGTTCCCACGGTCCCTGCAGTTCCCTCTGCCTACCCTGCCATGTGCGGGATAAAGCGTGAAAGTAAAAAAAAAACTTAATATTAAAAAAAAACACTTTAATAGCGTAATATATATTTTGTATTATAGCAGAGTAAACAAATTCTACAATATTTTATATAAAGAATTACTGTTTAAGATGTGTTATAAATCGAAAAATATTTTTGTACGTTCATGTATTTTTGTAACAGTGAACGGAGTGTACGAAGCGAACGGAGGCTACGTGTGTGAATGCGTGAGCGAAGCTCTTATAATTTTACTGATTGACTATTGAGTGATTCAACACTAGGTTTTTTCCTTTTGTCAAAATGTAAGAAAATAAATAATTTGAGTAGTATCTAAGTAGAAGCATTAGAGCTTAAAACTGTTTTCTCTAAACGACTCCCAAGAGACAAATGAAAGTGGATATTAAAATAATTATACTACGAATAGTATTAATATATTTTTCTGGCTTCGCGCTTTATCTTGCACATGACAAGGTAGGCAGAGGGAACTACAGGAACCATTGGAACCTAGTGTTAATAGTGTTAAGACAAGACACTCCGTTGCTTATTTTCTGCTTTCTCCGTCCCTGCTTTCCGCCTTTTTTCGTGGCATTGCGTGTTGAGTGGCGGAACTCAACGCCGCGCTTTGCCTAGTTTCCAGAGCGAAGAAAATTAAAATAGAAAAATCCATGTTCTCCGACTGGGGATCGAACCCAGAAACCGTCGCGTTACAGGCAGACTTTGCGCCTCTGCGTTTATAAGAAAATAAAGAGAACAGAATTGTTATTAAATATAATTGTTGTTGATATTTTACCTAGTGTGACAAGCGGGGCGTGGCGTAGCGTAGCCTGGTGTGACATTAGACAGAGAACGGTTATATAGTGTAAATATCTGAAAATATCTGTTCAGTAAGACGAGGCACGGCGTTGAGTTTCGCTAATTAACTCTAAGAAATTTCAATGAATAATAATGAGTAGACTTACATACTTCACTAGCACGCTGGATATTATTTAATTCTAAATTTACAAACTTTAGTTAAAAATAAATAAATAAATATCAAGCAAATCTAAAGTGCTTTAAAAATTTAAACTACAATATAAGATTGAGTATAAGATATTTCATTTCACGGTTTGCATTCAATATTTAACTTTCAGTACAATCGAAGCGGAGGTTGCCATAAATAGAATTGTTCGAAGTATACAGTTGTCAGTAGTGTTCAATTTAGAATGATATATTAAATTATTTTATATGATAAAAGAAATCTTGTGAAGAATAAAGTATGGTGAATTTCATTGTGTATTTTGTTTTGTTAGTGAGTTCATTTTTTTATTATTTTATGGTCTAGGCAAAGGATCATATTATAAAGACACAATATTTTCCATTTTTTTTTGTTTTTTTTTTTTTTAGCTTCACGCTTTATCCCGCACAAGGCAGGGTAGGCAGAGGGAACTGCAGGGAACCTAGTGTTAAGACACTCCGTTGCTTAGTCCCTGCTTTCTCCGTCCCCGCTTTTCGCCATTTTCGAAGCATTGCGTGTTGAGTGGCGGAACTCAACGTCGCGCTTTGCCTAGTTTGCCAGAGCGAAGAAAATGGAAATAGAAAAATCCATCTTCTCCGACTGGGGATCGAACCCAGTAACCGTCGCGTTACAGGCAGACGTTGCGCCTCTGCGCCACGACGGTCCTCGATTTTCCATTTTTCACTATATTATCAATATTTCATGTCGAATGGCGGAACTCAACGCTGCCATTTGTCCTATGAGAACTAGACGTGTCTTATCAGTCCCTTGAAAGAAAGTCAAACCAGTGACTATTTTTTGCTCTTGTTATATTATTTACTATAAATTATAGTAAAATATTTAAAACAGGAAATTAAAAATTGGAAATTGAATTGAATTGGATTAAATTAGACGAGCTTTGTGAGAGTTAATATTCTAGTTTACTAAGTAACAGTTAAATAATATTAGGAAAATGAAGTTTTAAATCTTGTTTCTAAGTTTTACAAATCATTATACACCAAAAGACTTCAATTTATTTCAGAACATTATAACCGAAGTACCAGCGCTACGTGTATTTGCAAAGGACGTACCAACTATACTTCGACTACTGAAAGTGAGTGGTTCAGATAAGTTACATATTAAAATAATATTTCAATATTTCTAAAGAAATAGAGAATAGTTGCATGAATATTTTTTTTAGCTATAGCATCATCTCTTAGCTTTTATGGCTATTATGGCGTTAAGTGTAATAATTGAACATATCATGTTGATCTGCCTTAACCAACTCCATAATAGTGCAGAAGAATTTATAGGTCTAAGGTCAAACTATTTTTCTTTCCGTCGTGGCGCAGAGGCGCAACGTCTGCCTGTAACGCGACGGTTTCCTGGTTTAATTCCCAGTCGGGGAAGATGGATTTTTCTATTTCCACTTTCTTCGCTCTGGAAACACAAAAGCGCGGCGTTGAGCACACGCAATGCCTCGAAAAAGGCGGAAAGCGGGGACGGAGAAAATAGGGACTAAGCAACGGAGTGTCTTAACACTAGGTTCCTATGGTTCCTGCAGTTCCCTCTGCCTACCTTGCCATGAGCGGGATAAAATCGTGAAGTTATAAAAAAACAAACTATCTAACTGGCAAAAACCATAAAGTCGTATATTTATTCTCTCTTAGTTTCACATTATATCCCGTTTATAAAAGGATATGTGGAGAGGAACAGAGTAAAGTATTAAGACTCTACGCTTTTCATTTTCCGTCAATTAAGACATTGCACATCCAGTAACGAAACTCAACGCCGCACTTTGTCTTGTTTCCAGAGCGATGAAACGAAAATTCATTTGCCTCAATTGGTAATCAAACCCACGACCGTATTTTCTATAATAAGATACTATGGAGCTACGATGGTCTAAAATTTAATGTCATTTAAGTAATTTTGATTAAATGTCTAAGTAGCGCCTAACAAGACATGTTGCAAGGACGCTAAAGTGAATATCCATGTAGCGGACAAATTGTTTTACTACTTGTTTCTAACAGCAAATTAGTTCATGTACCCATGAAATATAGTTATTTAGTTACTTATATTTGAAAATGTTTGTGTATTAATAATTATTTTCTCTTTTTTGGGTTTATATTAAAAGGTTTTATCAAGAAATTCAATTATTTTTTTTAGCGCTTTATCACGTACGTGGAAGGGTAGGCAGAGGGAACTGCAGGAACAATAGTAACTTAGTGTTAAGGCACTCTGTTGCTATATTCCTGCTTTCTGCCATCTTTGATGCATTGCGTTAAGGGGCGGAACTAAACACCTAGTCGCCAGAACGAAGAAAACGGAAATAGAAAAATCCATCTACCCTGAATGGGAATCAAACCCGCAAACCATCACGGCTGTTTATCTTTCTTCCCCTATCTCCCTCTCTGCTTATTATTCGTTAGTTCTATGTTTGAAAGCAAGCTGCTAAAAGTATTTGAATCTTAAAATCTACACAAACACAATAAACCATTCAAAATCCAACAGAGGAGAAACATAGTATCCAGCGATGAAGGCATTCTGGACGTGCCGCAATCTGTGGAAGATTTACCAGAAGCCGAGCCAATCCATCCTGGCCACACTCTACTGCAGCCGAACTTTAAAACGCTTAAATCCGCCGCCAAATATCCACAGAAACAGGACAAAGCTCTCGTATATGGAAACTTAGACAATCTCGGTATAACGTAAGTTCGACGGTTATTTTAATTTCAAATATAAGATATATACAGTTATTATGTCTCATTTAATTATTATTTCTAGATTTGGAAAAACCAGCCAGCGAGTTTTGTACACGAATTTCAGGAAATCTAATGAATTGGTAAGATGCTATTATATATTGTAAGGTCACTGTATATCTACTGTAAAATATTTAATTAATATAATATATTAAAAGAACGTTTTGCTACGTAAAAAGTTAAAGAGAAATTAGTGATTTATCTCTATTTTTTTTTTCATTTTCAACGTTATTTCAATTTGTATCCTATCCAGAGGACTCTTACTGTTAAGACACTACATTTTTAAATTTCTGGTCAACTTTTGAGATTGCGTGTTAAATAGCAAAAGTCAACTTTGTCTAGTAACTAGATACGACACTGAAAACTTTTATTTTCTTTAATAGGAATCGGAATGGAACCCAAAGCCATCGTGTTTACAACCAAATATTTTTTCTCAACGAAACAGAAATCATAAATAAAAATAAATAAAGTCGCTAGTTTGAAATAAAAAAAAAGTATATAAATTCATTTTACATAAAACTACTATAAACGATGAATGCCTGTACAAACTGTTTTTAACAACATAAATATTCAGTAACCCATGAAGCTAGGACTGTAAACTATTTTAACGTTTACTTTGTAAAGCTCATAGCCATATACGATTATTTTAACTTTGTTTTTAAATTACAAAAAAAAAAGGTTTTACATTTCTCTTTAATTCTTTTTTTTGTTAAGGCCAACATATTGCGTCAAGCCATTGAAAATATTATAGAAGCAAACCGCTATGAAAGGTAAATTGGAATTATTAAAATAGTCGATAATTTTTCTTTTATATAGAAATTCCCATCAGTTTTGTGTCACAATTTCAAGATTAAGGTGTTCAATTTTCGCTGCCCTTCCCTTACTTTTGCAATTGGAGGGCGGCTGTCTGTGGGCGAATTGCTTTAGAATAAGTGTCAAAGTTTTCCGGATCGATGAATTTTTAAATTACATAAGGAGGATAAGTCATTGACAAAATCTACCAAAGACTTGTTTGTTTAAGTTTAATTTCTGCGAATTAACAACATAAAATCCATCTTGAAATTTGTGTCCCAAAAATTTCCACTGCGCAAGTTTACTACTACTTGTGAATATGCCACGGAGCATGTACATTTTGTTACATATTTAGAAACCATAGTTATAATTATAAAGTTAGAAAAATTAATTCCGTTAATATTATTTTTTCGCTTTTCTTTGAAGAAAAAAAAATGTGGAAACGCCATTTATATGACCCAGCACAGAGTTGAGTTCCGCCACTCAACACATTTAGTGTGTCGGAAAGAATACCTTTCTCTTCTACCCTGCTATATGTGGTAAAAGGGCTAAGATATTAAATATAAATCCTATTATACATAGAATATAACGTTATGATTTAATTATGTTCATCGTTAATAAAACAAGCGTTTAGAAATTTTCAAATCAATACAAAAATCACAATTATTTCTATTCAATCACGCGGACGAAGCCGAGGGCAAAAACTAGTTCGCATATAAAATTTATGAAATATAAACATTTATAAATTTTGTTTTAAAACGACAGATAGGAGGGACAGTCCCTCGTTAACATTTCGCGACAAATTAAAATGAATCGTCACTTTTTACTCAACTTTTGTACTGATTAATCATCATTTACGTAAACTCTTATCGAGAATTCAATTTCCAATTTACGAATATTGATTTAAATATCATTTTGTTTTCATTATTATCTTATACAAAAATGTTATGTACTCAATTATCAGGGAGAAGGAATTAACTAACAAGTTCTAACAGCCTCAAAGAACTAATTTATGATTTATTCATCTATCATTTAATACAGAATAAATAGATTAAATGACTTTATAACGGAGAGCTGAGTGTCTTAACACTAGGTTCATTCTGTCTTCCCTCCTTTTAACGATTATTGTTCACAACTGACCAGGAAGTTACAATTACATACAAAATAAAGCCAATGTTCAAGCCAAGCTTCTCAATATATATTATTCATAGAACAAGAGCACATCAAACGTACCATAAGCTCTGAAGCACTTACATATTCTTAATAGAATACGATATCAAGTTACCCCAAATGGGAAAAAACTTGCTGAAATTCGATATAAAATAGTATTTAATTTTCAATATTTGAATATACATATGTTTAAATTACATAATAGGTAGTTAAGTGTCATATATTATATATTTTTAATATAAAACGAAAACTATATGCTGAAAATATTTTCAGTGATCCATCCGCGGTAAGTTTACTATACTATATGCTATAAATATAGATATAATATGAGCGATAAGATATATGTATTATATTTGTGTGTTTTTCTTTACTTATTAACAGTGTGCTTGTCTTCTTTAACAGATAGTTATTGAAATAGATCCTGCAAATTTACACCAATCTTCGTCACAGTACGTATTTAGTTGTAATTTGTAATTAAAGATATTTAGATATATATATATATATATATATATATATATATATATATATATATATATATATATATATATATATATATATATATATATATATATATATATATATATATATATATATATATATATATATATATATATATATATATATATATATATATATATATATATATATATATATATATATATATATATATATATATATATATATATATATATATATATATATATATGTATATATATATATATATATATATATATATATATATATATATATATATATATATATATATATATATATATATATATATATATATATATATATATATATATATATATATATATATAAATATATATATATATATATATATATATATATATATATATATATATATATATATATATATATATATATATGTATATATATATATATATATATATATATATATATATATATATATATATATATATATATATATATATATATATATATATATATATATATATATATATATATATATATATATATATATATATATATATATATATATATTTGGGATCTTTACTACAATTACTTTTGTTTTCTTCACACTATACCAGAGATATTGTCTGGAATATCTGTTCAACGAACGAGACGAACTGTACAAGCGGTGCTACAAAGTCCTAGAAATTATTTTCCTTCACGAAATCCTAAAAGTAATAAAATAATGTATTTTTTAATTAATATCACCTCTCTGTTCAAATAGACTTCCAGATTATTACTCGAAGGTATGTATTGACTAAGCTTGCACCAATTAACTTTGACGACTTCAGTTTACTTGCCAGTTTCCTTTAATTAATGTACTACATATAATAGGCTTTTAAATTACGCTGGCTTCTACTTATACTTTATTTTATTATAATAAGAAAATAAATTACAATTACGTTGTACTTAGTCGTTTTGGAATTTATAAAATAAAATCAAATAAATAAAGAAAAATCGTAGCGTAGAGAAATTGAAGAAATTATTAAGAAATCGTGGTTGCAATTAGATTGTCCTTCGATAGCTACTTAATAATTAGTAGTATTTATTTTCATATCATATTTGATATATTATTTGGTTATTTTCTAAATTTTCTTTTTTTATGTCTTCACGCTTTATCCCGCACATAGCAGGGTAGCCAGAGGGAATCGCTGGAACCCTGGGAACCTTTGTCTACCCTGCAACGAGCGGGATAAAGTATGGAGTTACTTGAACTTATAGGTCACCGAAGTCGACAATGATGCTAGCGAAGTTTTAGACAGGTATGTATATTTTAATGATATATAACTTGCAAAATATGTCAAACACAAATTCAATTTTCAATTCATATTCTATTTCTAGGCAGTTGTATGATCTAAAATATAGTACAGAAAATAAAACATATTTAATATCAATAATTAGCACATAAGGATATAAACGAGAAGAGTCCTTGATTGGCCTACAAGTGGGATTATATTCACGATGGTCTGACGTACTAAATATAATGAATCAATTAATACTACGCAGTGACAAACCACCGTCGTTGCGCAAAATAGCCTCAATGGTGCTTTGTCAGCCTGTAAAAGCGATGGCCTGTAAGATCGCTTACTTTACTTTAATTTTCTTCCGTCTGGCAACTAAACAAGCGTGGTGTTTAGTTCCGCCACTTAACAAGCAAAGCTTTGAAGGGTGGAAATCGAGGAATACTAGGTTCTCACTATTCCTGCAGTTCCCTCTTCTCTCTAGTCTGCTACGAGCGTAATAAATACAACTATAGCGTAATAAATACAATATATGGATGATTATTTTTAATACTCGTTTTAATTTACAGCACTGAATACGTTAACGATGTAAACGATTTAGTAAGTATATAGTTAATAATATTTTTGGAGCACCCTTTTTCCATTTGTTAGATGTTATAACTGTATATATCTGTCTGTCTATCTGTTACTACCTACGGATCTAAATTAATATTATAAAGAAACAGGAGTATTGCAGTAGCTGTTTATTACAGAATACAAATTGAAAAAAATTAAATGTATTTTTTGTCTAATATGTCATAAAAAACCTTTTTTTTTTCATTATTGCAATATAGACTAAACCGTATGAAAATGTTGTATCCTACAATGTATTAAATTCAGTTACCTATACTTATAATATTGTAGAATATCACGTAAAGTGGCATTTTAAATTTCATTTGAAAATGAAAAGTTAGATGCGTAGGAGAAGATCACGTAATGCTTAAACTCCCACATCTTGATATATAACATAATGCTTGCTTTTACGTTAAATATAGAAATAAAATATGATAAATTTTTTAAAACTTTAAAATTTCAAGAAGAATTGTGTTATATTTTTACATATAAAATATAAAAAATTCATCGGAAAATGACAAACGAATATAGAATTTATCTAATTTTATGAAATTTGGGAAACAAAAAGGCTAAAATAAGTATAAATAACCATTATTGTATAATGTCGCTGTGATTCATTCGACCTTTTCATCTAATCTAGTGGAGTATTTAATTTAAGCAATTAATTACTATCGCGTGAGCGATGACTTTATCTCTTCTGTTCAGAATCACGGTTGACGTACTTAATTAGTGAAATTTACGATTTATTTTTATATTTCGAACATTTTTTTGTGTTTTTAATAGAAAGTAACTAGAAGAAAGAAATCGAAAAGCAAACATAGGGATCGTAGTTCAAGTTATGAAAAATCTACTGAAGAAGATTCTTCTTCTTCGGGCAAATCGGAAGAGGAGAAGAACCCTGGCAACCCGTATACTGTGCATAAGGATAAATATAAACAAAATTGGCTATGGAACCACTTTGTAAGTATTACTTGTGTGTTAAAGGTTATTAATTGATTAATTATTTTTTAAATGACAACACACCTTGGGAATGAGATGCTCGCTCCAGTCTGTTTCAAATGTGTCATTATCAAAATGAATCAAAGTAAAATTATTGACCATTTAAAAAAAAAGCCCTACTGAGTTTCTTGCGCCAGCTCTTCTCAGGTTTGAGACATTAATTTTAGCCAACCAGTGGTAGTGATTTTGATGTTCATAAAATGAATCATGTATTTCCATTTTGTTTAAAATATTTAAATTTGAATTTAACGTTTATTTATTTTTATACTGCACACATAAGGAAACTCAATGCCACGATTCATTTCACTATATATATATTAAATATTTTTTTTTTATAGATGGACGGTGATCACATGAATGTAAATCCGTATGCACCTAAATTTTCTAGTGTTGGACCGTCTGGGGCAGCACTATTCTTTGGCAGGAAATGGTGGTATTATAATCAGGTACATAGATTCTTTGTCATTGAATGGTAGAAAGAATATCATATATAGACACACATTACTTCCACTTTAACAGAAATAAAAAAATTGAAGTTTTATTTTTGTTTTAAAATTTTAAAATTTAAAATTAGTTTAAATATTTAAAATTGTTTTTGGAAGTCACACAGTCTAAAGTTTTATTATAGAATGAAATGCATATGGATTTTTATCGTTAATTTTTTTTCAGGACGACTACAGGCCTTTAAATTAAAGATATAAAATCTTCAAATTTGTTTCATTATTTTTCAAATTAAAGAACATTTTTAATAATCCCCAGTCGAGGAGTAAAATATTTTAAGTAATATAACAAAAGCGCCGCAAGGCTATAATTTCCCTTCTACCCTATCTCTAGTTATTGTGGGGATAAAGCGTGGATAAAAATATTAGTTGTCAGTCAGGGAAATATATATATTTTTTTAATTTTTCTCATAAACATGGCACCCACTTTAATACGCAAAGCCTCGAAAAAGGCGAAAACCGGGGACGGAAACAGCAAGAACTACGCAACGGAGTATCTTAATGCTAGGTTCATATAGTTCCTGCAGTTTCCTCTGCCTCTTACCCTGCAATGTGCAGGATAAATCGTGAAGGTAAAAAAAATTGCGGACAAAATCATGGTAAGAGGATTTCACAGTGAGAATGAAGAAATTTAGAGAATGAATGATGAAGAAATGGTCAAACATATATAGAAATAGATCGAGGTACCTCGGGCCTCATGCATGAAGATGTTGATGACAGTGGACCAGGTTTGGCATTTGGCGTTCCTTTCCACTCGGGATAAAGCGTAAAGTTAAAAAAAAATCATAATACAAATACTGTAGGTTTAATTATTCAAAATAATGTTTTCTAGTTTATTTTTATCTTTATCGGTACAAAGCAGTGATTACTTTTAAACTGGCATAAGTACAGCGTTTGATATTAATTCTGTATAATATAATCTTTCGTTTTGTTATGTAACCAAAAACGTTCAATTCAGCCACTTTACCCGCATTCTCGAAATTTGACTAGCGGAGAACAGAGTGTCTTAACACTAGGTTACAAACACAGAGCTAAATTGCTTGCTCTTCCATATTTTTCGTAATTTAATAAGTAAAAAATGACACAAAATTGTACACCACTTAAAACCCCGCCTTTAAAGGAATGCCGATGAATATCCTTTTACCTCAAAGGGCATGCCTATCATTAACTTAATTTTTTACCTCCGGTTTGTCGTTACATACAAAATGTATACTAATATAATCCTCTTTAAAAAGACCGTGGACCTTTCTAAAGTAGGGGTAAACGTAAAGGTCGCCCGGATTTATGTTGAAACTTGGAACTTTTAATCCATTTTCCAATCGGACTGAATTATAAATTAGGTTACGTGTAAAATAGAATTCTAAATTCTGGCCACGTCTTGACTGAGTTTGGCGGTAAGGAAAAAATATTACTTATTGAACGCTCACTGGTGCTGAGATTTCGACATTTTTCAACTAAGTATTTTTACGTATGCTTAAAGTGAGAACTTTTACCTCAAAGTATTTTTAGGAACTATAAATATTTTAAGAAACTTTGAAGTGTAGATATATGTTTTGTAAAAAATACAGAAAAACTAGTAGTTTACCAGTGGCTTCATCCACTTGTACTAGTTTAACTATCGTTTATTTACCAGTCAATTTGATTGCATTCGTTTACCATAAATTGTAGCATATGTTATTTTTACAAGCGGTAAAAGCGATAGTTCTTGTATATTGTATACACAGAATATACAACAAAAATTTTAAGTTCATCATAAAAAAGGTTTTAATTTAAAAAATGTATGCAAGATCTATATTAGATCATTTTATGACTATGCGTTTTAATCGTAATTTGCATAAATTTTAGCTTTAGTAAACAAATCAACCACTTTAAACTCCACAAGTCTACAAAAAGCAGTAAAACCTTCGCTTTGCTTTCATAACCTAACCAAATAATATTTCGTATACGGTATGGCTCGTTCAGGTACGGCCGATATCAGATTTTCTATAAATAAATTGAACTCCAACGTCTCTTTGTAAGCGTTGAAGCACAAACTCTAGAGAACATTCATTTCCTTTAAATCCATTTTCCAAACGACAAGTGTCTGTAGAAATATAAAGATTTTTACGATTTTGAAACTGGCATTGAACTGGAACCTTTATATTATAAATGTACATTTAAAAATATATAGAAAATATAGCATTATGTAGGCTGTAGAACTATATACATATATTATCTACATATTATTAGCTATATATCACAATGCTTCAAAGTTAATATAGTAGACGACTTCTCCCTAGAAGTTGGGTAGTGGAATAGGGTAGTAGAAATAATTGGGTAGTAATTAAACCAAGGTAGTAGTGGGAAAGTAGAAAACAAAGATTAAATAAATAAATACATCCTCCATGTTCGTACTAACATCCAAAACGCGTAAAGTAGATGATAGAGATAGTTTAATATTAATATAAAAATCTCGGACGTCTTTAGACCCACAAGTACTATAAAGGTCACGTATTATTACAATCTATTTTGGATTCTAATATCTGAAAGCTATGAATATACAATTTTGTTCGAATTTTGATAGTATGGATGGAATTATATTACAGTAAAATGAAATCAGTGATTAATTCTGAAAGCAATCGAGCCTGTATATATATACAGTATGTATATACAGGCTATATATATATATATATATATATATATATATATATATATATATATATATATATATATATATATATATATATATATATATATATATATATATATATATATATATATATATATATATATATATATATATATATATATATATATATATATATATATATATATATATATATATATATATATATATATATATATATATATATATATATATATATCCTGCTCTGAAACCGCACAAAAGGCGTGGCGTTATAATCCGAATGCAACAAATGATGTCCCTAAATCAATACAGAATGAAGCTACGATATACAAATTGATATATCTCACAAAATAACAAGACTTGAGAGCCTTGTCTTAAATTTAGTGAGCCAATTTTAAAGTCTGCCAAAACTTAAACTATTTTGATGCAAAATGCACATAAAGTGCAACGTATAAAATTGTCAAAACGTCAGTCGTCCGACTGCAGTGCCAATGCAATGCCATTAGTCGGGCCGACAGCAGCTTCCTGTTTCGGACATACATTTAAAACGAAAATATTCATATGAGACTACTATAAAGTGATATATTTTGACTTCTAGTTTAAATTATATATTATTTTTATATTCTCATAATGAAACAAAAAGACCTTTCATCATCTTAGAAGATTATTTAGGTTTACGTTTGTTCTATTTTTCTCATAAACCTGCACAAATAATGTAACAAGCTAATATATTTTATACCCTAGTCTATAGTGTTTTCAGCTATAATAAATTATATTTCTAATTCATAACGACCACCTTGATATTTCTGTCAAAATTTAAACAAAGTTAAAGTTTTTATAGCTTCACGCTTCATTCCGCATAGATAATTAGATAGTTCCCCCAAGGGAACCTAGTGAACCACGGGAACCTAAGCCTCGTTCCTCGCGCACTACCTTTTCGAGACATTCCGTGTAGTTCCCGAATGGGAATCGAACCCACAATTCATCTCGTTTACGGACGGTCCTTGTAAACACATTAAAACTACCTGTTCCTGAATCAAAACGAGGCACAATATATATTCATACGTAAGTGCAAATACATTGTGAATGCTATTTCACGGTCCTTGACTTTTAATAGTTCTGTATAACAGGAAAAAGTTTGGTTCCACTTCAAAATTTTACTTATCTAGTACTTTAAAAAGGCCGTAGATATGAAGCAGTGTATAAAAATTATGTTGTTTGCTGCAGTAAGTGTTTTTTTTTCTGTTCGTTATAACATATATATATATATATATATATATATATATATATATATATATATATATATATATATATATATTATATATATATATATATATATATATATATATATATATATATATATATATATATATATATATATATATATATATATATATATATATATATATATATATATATATATATATATATATATATATATATATATATATATATATATATATATATATATATATATATATATATATATATATATATATATATATATATATATATATATATATATATATATATATATATATATATATATATATATATATATATATATATATATATATATATATATATATATATATATATATATATATATATATATATATATATATATATATATATATATATATATATATATATATATATATATATATATATATATATATATATATATATATATATATATATATATATATATATATATATATATATATATATATATATATATATATATATATATATATATATATATGAAGACATGAGTGGATGAAGGGGTTATGTAACATTTTTTGCAAAAATCGTTTTTTATGCTAAATGAAGGTTTTACATGCATATAAACCATATTAAATTTTAAAATAACGTTTTTTAAGCTTAGTTATAGAAATAAAAATTGATGAAGGGGTTATGTAGCAACATATAATTATAATCGCAATGAATGAAGGTGACATGGGCACATACAACATTCTTTAATTTAAAATTATTTAAATGTATGTATTTCTTGCGTGGATGAAGGAGGTAAGTGCTCGCGTACGCGAACCGTACACCTGAATGAAGGTGTTATGTAATGTACTTGTCTCTTTCTTTTATTTAAACACAAATTGGGATTGTGTGGTCTTTACCAAATAACTAGAAAGAAGACAGATATTATAATCGACAAAGTTAAGACTGGAGCTTCTGTTCTGCTTTCTAATAGGAGAGGCAAACACAATAATCAGCCTCATATGACAGAAGAAGATTATACAATGTATTAAGCTTTCCAGCTGAACAGTCCAATACTCACGTAAAAGAAATACGTACAAAAATTGTTACCACTTTTAAATGTCGCTTAAATGCTTGAACTTTATTTAGCGACACGAGAATAGCAGAATTTGTTGGGAAAATACAAAATGAAATGAATATTCGTATAACATAGATTTTGTTTCTGAATTCAATCACTTTTTTGGATGCGCCAAGACCGATATATGTTCAACTGGTGATACCGTCTATTCTAATGAAGAGTATATATCAAATGACATCGTCATCGTCATGATTGAATCCATGGAACAAGCCCGAAGAAAATATTGGGTTGTTATACCTCACAATAGTCTTGCAACAGACCATGCCACTTCTCAAAGTATCAACTTCCGTCAGATTTGCTTTTATAAATAAAGCATCAACTTTTTAATCATATCAAACAGAAAGCTGTCTGCTGCACATGGACGGAATATGTAGCCGACAAAAGTAGTGTTGCAGTCGTTAGCTCGCTTCTAAGATTTGTTGATTTTGATCAATTTTGTCGCAATAAGCACTATTTAATCATATGATCGGACTCAGGCGCTGGACAGAATAAAAATTTTAATATTATTTGTCCTCACCAATATATGATTTTGAACATTTATTTTAAAATCATTCACCACAAATTTCCCGAAGTTGGTCATTTATATTTAAACTCTTATAGAGGTTTAGGTCGCATTGAAAAAGCCATGCGCAACCACAAAGCGATCTATGCAACCGGGCAATACGGACACATTATATGCAAAGCATCTCGAAACATTGTTGTTCTTGATATGAAGAATCAGTTGCGTAATATCAATGACTAGTAAAATAAACTTAATTTAAAAAATAGATAAAAATATGAAATCAAGCAGTAAGTTAGTATTAAAAGGATGATGAAAGAGATAGTATTAAATGGGAGTAAAAGAGTTCAGTGCCTACTTAAATAAAGAAAGTTATGATAAAATGATAACATTAAGAAAAGTTAATATGTAGGTATATTAAAAAAAGAGTTCAAGTAAAAAAAATTGACATTGAACGTATTCGAGAAAATATGGTAGTATTTAATGCATGTAAAAGAGAGCAAATATTAATTTGTCAGACTAGAATATCGATATTATTGAGAAAAGGCCATGTAGGCCAAAATTAACTTGATTTAACTGTTATTTTTTCTCGTTTAGTACGTTATTTAATTAGTTGACCCATTCATCCTTAAATTAAGCATTTCTATTTTTTATATTTAGGCGCTGAATGAAGGAGTTATGTACATATTTTATTCAATAAATAATTATTCTTATACTTTTATCTCATTTTTCCACTTCATATTAGTAGTTCATTACATAAACTACAATTTTACACAAACAGTTTGTTAATAATCAACAAGAAAAACTATTTATCTCGAAAACAAGTATCAAAACTTTGATGCCCATTATCTCCATTTTTTTCAAATTGTATCATATCTCCTTCATCCACTCATGTCTTCATATATATATATATATATATATATATATATATATATATATATATATATATATATATATATATATATATATATATATATATATATATATATATATATATATATATATATATATATATATATATATATATATATATATATATATATATATATATAATTTGAATAGTTTCGTCAGCATACAATATTGGTGTAACAAAGATAAAATGCACTTACACTTCTACGCTACGCTTCTACGCTACATGCTACGCATATCTCTTTTTAACTATAAATTTTTTTATTAATCATAGATTCAATAGCTTGATTTGTATACCTGTATAGTATATGAGTAATTATAATATTACAAGTAGAACATCGAAAAGCAAGACAGGAAAACAGTAAGACAACTTGACGTGCGGCGGTTGTGGGTTCGATTACCATTCGTCCTAATAACAAGACAAAGTGCAAAGTTGAACTTAATTCTTTAAGGAATATATCATAAATAATAGGCCAGAGTGTCTTAACACTAGGTTTGCTCTGCGTACCCTGTATACGGTGGTCAGCTTAAGCTAAAATAAACGATATCTTTAAATATGTCGTCAACGGACGAAGCAATAAACAAATAGTAGTATAATTATAATTGTGATTCGTTTCAGTTTATATTCCCTTGTAACGGCGTCAGCTTGAGGCGACAACTTGAACACATCGCTGTAAGATTTATTTGGACACTTAAAGAGGGTTTCTTAAATATTTAAAATTCATTTTAGTGAACATCTGTTATATTTTAGCAATTAATTATTTTGTCTAATCTTCTTAGACGTACAAATATTTCAAAATCAAGTTTTTTAAACTATTATAAAATAATGGAACTTATGGAATTTAAACTAAAATAATGGCAAGATGTTAAGAAATCTTAGTACTATGGAACAGTTTGGGCTGTTGTTAGCGGTCTCTCATGAATAAATGAATTATTGTCACCATCAATTCTTGATCTGGTAAGAAAAGGAATTGTCGCTCTGATTTTCCCCATTCGATATGCAATGTATCAAAAACCAGGCACCAGTTTTCTTACCACCCCCTGATCTACCTACTTTTACCGACTAAGGAAAGCACAATACATTGTTTTTTAGTAATTGCTCGCTGATAGATATGTACCATACAGTAGTTAATAATATATGTATTTTGGTACTCATTTTAGTTTGTTTAATTTTGCAGAAATCAAGATTTCAAGGCTCAGGTCGAAAATTAGGTTTCAATATTTTTCCATCTGTAAGTATATAAAGTTGTGGATATAAGATATATAAGGATTAAGCCAAATATAGCAAATTATATTGACATAGTATTACTTCAAAATTCAGAAGGTTAATAAACTAATTATGGATATATACTCTAAAAATGGTTTCATAATATTATTTTATATCTCAGAGAAGATTCTACCAGTATGACCCTCGCGGAACTGTCATCTATAATTGGCGTTCCATCTAGAGTCAGTCATTTACCTGAAGCGGAGCCCATCATGCCGGGACATACGCTCTTAAGACCGTCATTTGGAATGTTAAAATCTTCACTTAAGTTTCCACATAAGGAAATGGAAGACGGAGCTGGAGTTTACGGAGGTGTAAATAATCTGGGAATTAGGTAAAAACTTTTCTTAAGAAAATTTGTCATAAGATATTTTAAGATTGTGACGTAGTTGCCTGATCTGAGTAATAATATGTTCAAGTTTTATAATATTTTTCATGTATTTACATTTCTTTGGTCTTATTGGACACAAAATGGCGCTGAGTTATATTCCAATTTGATTATCTAAAAATTTAGACCTTAAATCCTTAAAATCCGTGGAAACTAATAAGAAATTAGTAAAAATAAAATAAGTTTTTCAGTCTCAGTGCAGGATGTTGTTTTTCAGTCTCAATGCAGTGGTTAAGGGATACTAAAAATTAGCTAAAGAAGCTAGAAAAGTTATGTATAATACATAACTTCAAGTCAAGCTTAGATCTCATTATCCCGCTTATCCCGCTATATAGGGATACAGCGTGAAGTTAAAAAAATGTCTTTTCTAAGCATCCTAATCATTTATTTCTTTTCCACTGACTTTTATTACTGCGAAAGAATTCCATTTTATCCATTCTGTAGTATACATTTATATATATATAGGATCTTCCCGAAAATGAAGGTGAACCAAATGTAATTTTATTCAATTAGATACGATTCCCGGAACGAAAGATTACTTTACTCAGGATTTAGAAGATTTCCATCGGATTATATTATGGTAAAATTATTGATTGACTTATACAATTTCTTTTGGGATGTAGACAATTTTTATTTTTTATTCTCCAATTTAATCGCATAGCATTTGTGTAGATACTTGTGGGTTCGATCGATTTCGATTTTGAATTCGATTCCCGTTGGGTTCATTACGACTAGACCGAAAATTATGTGATATTCCCAAAACCAGGTGGAAAGCGGGAAATAGAGAGTATTAATATATTGTTTCCTTTAAATATAAAGTAAAGCCCGAATTTCGTCATCTTATAATTTTATACACTATATAATATGTACTTATATAAATAAACTGATGAAGTAAAGATGTCCAATGTCCTAAATAATAAAATGTAATTTATTTCTAGATAGTTCCTTCAAAGAGATCAAAGTACAAAAAACCAAGGTAGTATTTTTATTTCTATCCATTGATACGATAGTTTATACGAACGAGCCTAATATACATATTTATTAGAAATTATACGAAGACTATTTTCTTTAAATTGTTCGTACCTCTTGTACGAGTTGAAGTGGGAAATATTTATATATTTTCTGAAAAAAAAATGCTTCTATCTCAAAATCTAAAAAAATGTATACCTTCTATTCTTCCATCAATTTTAAAAGATTATTTATTTTGTTTTTTTTCAATAACAAGCTTTATCCTGCATATAGCAGGGTTAGGCAGAGAGAACCCCAGAAACCGTAGGAACCTAGTGTTAAGACACTCGGCTTCTTGCTTTCTGCCTTTTCGAGGCATTACATGTTGAGTGGCGGAACTCAATACCACGCTTTGAGTAGCACGCCAGAGTGAAGAAAATGAAAATGAATAAATCAATCTTCTTCGAGAGGGAATTTAACCCACCGTCCGTCGCGTTTACAGGCAGACGCTACTGCTTTGCGCCACGACGGTCCTCAAGATAATTGTGTAGATAGTTACTTATTAGATAATTTGTTCTTGCGATATTTAAATGTCGGACACCTTAGATTGATCAGCAAATATTTTTTTTTATATATAGATTATAATTATTATTTCAATAGAATACATACATATATGTTGCAACTTTTAACAAAAATAATAGCCTATACGTATTATTTTGCTTCTTGACTGCAAAAGAAGTTCAATTTCTATGTTTTTTTTATAATTATTTTTACAGATTCACAGTACTGCCTGTTGTTTTAGATTTGGTATAGTATATCAATAAATTATATATTTTAGCTAATAATAATAATTAATTATGTCACCAATCTAATTCATTATAAGTAAATTTATATTTTACCGTGCAGCAGCGAGCTTCTAAACTATTTTTAAATTTATTCTCGCTATCTTCAGGAGCAAGAACAAAGAGCAGATAGCAACCTTCAAAAGATATTAAAAAGGTTAAACATCCACAAAGGGTAAGTCTTAATTATAATTCGCTTTTGACGCTATTTTCTTATAAATTTTCCTCATTTGCCTTCTAGGGATAGCTTTTAAAAGTCCTTTTCTTTTTTCCCAGAGTGAACGTCTTGATGTCTGGTTTGGATGGAAATGTAAGCTTGAAAACATTACTACATTATTTCATATTTCAAAACAAAACCTTTTTTATATTTATATTATATGTTTAACATATATTTTTTTTTATCTCAGACATAAGAAGATTAAACTTTTTTTTTAATATATTAGTTTTGACATTCTTATATGTTCTAATTGATAGAAGCATACACTTAGTGACTTCACTCTGTCTACTGCATACAACCCCGCTTCCTGCTTTCCGCCCAACGAACGAGACATTGTGTGTTGTGTAGCGGAAATCAATGTCAGGCAAGCGAGAAATGTGAAAATAATTCATTCACCTCGACTGGGAATCCAACCACAAACGTCGCGTTTACAACCAGCTGCTAACTATTTATTTTTATAGAAAAATTATAAATATTAATTATAGTTCAATATTCAATTTTATAGCTTAAAACATTGTAAGCTTTTTATTAATGGTATTTAAATGAACTATCAGAAGCTCGGACATATGCTTGTAAACGCAAAGGTTAGTGAGTTCAATTCCCACTCGAGGAGAATGAATAAATTCGTTTCCATTTTCTTTCCTTTACCAACGACACAAGCGCGGCGTTGAGTTTCGCTACTTAACAAATGATGCACCAAAAGATGGAAAGCTTTTAAAAGAAATGCAAATGAAAAAGTATTATATATTATATATGTAAATATTCATTCATGAGCATATGCTTAGTTAAGTAACCGAAATGGCTCATCCCATTAAGTTTCAGAGAATTAAAGCACTTAGCAAGTTAAAAGCAACCGCATGCTGAAACTTGAGTTCAAGGTGTATTTATCAAATAACAGAATGCTAAACTTAGTACAACCTAGTTTCTGATATCAAGTAATTTATAGACTCTTATTAGAATTTGACCGTCTTGGCACAGCAGTGATAGTGGCACAAGGGTTACAGAGTGTCTTGACACTACAAGCACCTTGATGTCATTTACTTACATTGAAATATCACTCATGTCAGCCCTTTAAAAAGATATCACAAATAACAATCGTAAGCTTCCTGGTGAAGCATCAACAGTGTTCCATGCACAATTATCATTATTATATTCTTGGATAAAATAATATCCATGAATATTAAAATGATAGTAGATAGGTAGTAGTAGCGTAAAGCATATTGCCTTTATTTGAAAATAAAAAATCATATTACGTACATAAAAAATCCATCAAATAACTCTAAAAGTGATCTTTGTCATTCTGGTCTTCTTGCCAAAGAGGTTAGGGTCAAGTCAAAATAAACATAATATGACATAGTTTAACGCTTTATCCGTCGCTGGTAGGCAGTGTGTACGTACCAAACACGGTCCTTGTTTACTTCTTTCGCCTCGTCCTCTGTCATTAACCTCTTTATACATAAACTCTGGGGGATCCTCATGCTTTTTACGTAACCTTTCTTCAATATTCTCGACACTGTTCTCAAAGGGCATCCTAGGTGTACCCCTTCCTATTATACTCTTGGCCTAAAATAACGTCAAAAGATTTTCTTACACAGAAATATATATTTTTTTATAAATATATATATATATATATATCGTTTTAAAAGTTTCTTTCAAACAAAGAACAAATTTAATATACATATAAATAGTACCTAGACTTATATGTAAATACATACATACCATACGTACATATACATCTATATAATCATATAAATAGACATTTAATGACAATAATGGCGTGAAAATGAAATATATCTTAATTTCCAGAACTTCGATCAGTCAATAAAGAAGCAAGGATCATATTACCTGTAAGTACGAATTCTGTCTTAAAAGCTATACGTTGATTGATTACAGCGAGAGGACATTATTTTTGATTCTCTCTTAAGGTTGGTTAAAATTATAAGCTAAGTTATATTGATTCCCAATCATAGACCAGGAGAATGAAGACTCTCGTGAACTACAAATATAATATAAAATTATAAAACAAATTAAAATCTAGCCTGCAAGTTTCCTTAACTGGAAATAAATTAGTTTTAAGTTTAAATTGAAGAAAACTTTGGAGTTCCACACACGCGTCGTGTAAACGATTCGTGCGAACTTGACTCAATACATTAAATTGTAAACATTTTATGATAAGAAGCGTAATCAGATGAAGGATAATTAAAATATATTTATAAAAAATAAAAATAAAAAATTATCAATTAAAATTTATTTCGTTTGTGAATTTTATAATTAGGTTTAAAAGTTTATTATTTTTTTATTTTATGATTAAGTTTATAATTTTAACTATATGCTATTGTCATAAAAAAATCGATTGTGTCAAGCATTGAGTCTCATTGCGAAATCTATTTAAAATTAAAGTTATATACAAGTGTTTCGAATGCTTAATATGTCAATATTTGTATATAGCTATTGATAAATAAAGGTTTGAATTAGTAAATTAATTGTGTTTTTAAATTAATTATTTAAAGAGTATTAAACTTTTCTAGCAATACAGGTACACAAGTAAGTACTTAATTATAATTTTAATACGCGAATTTACTGGTAACAAACAGTTGAAATGTTGAAAGTAGAAATTTAGATTCGAAGTCGAGCTGAAGTTAGTGAAAAGCTACGCAAAACCTTGCGTATCAGTAAAATCAAGGCTGTAGCTAGAGTCGAATTTGAAGTAGGGCAGCATTGGTTATAGGTAGGGCGGAAGTAAAAAAAATATAATTGATCTGCCCTCCAAGGACGGACCCCTAAATCGATCAACTAAAGTGATATAGGTACATTCAATAGCTTTGCGTAGATAAATAATGTATTTTATCCTAGTTTTGGTATTTTTAAGGTAGGACATTGGGCATTGCCCCACAATGCCCCCCCTTAGCTACGGCCCTGAATCAATGGCGTTCGATTCCGGCTCTTGGAACCGAATTTGTATTCACCCCCCACTTAAGGATAAGGAGAGAAAAAAATACATTATACGAATTTCATTCAAGTCAGAAATTAGAAATGTGAGGAATGGAGGTTCTCTGTGCTTATTCTACTATATTAGAAAGTGAAACAAACTTATTATTTCCTTGAAGTCATTATTACATAATAATAGAAATATCTGTTTCAATACTAACTATTTTAAGTGAAATTTGTAGCTAAAATCTTAATTTACTTTGCTTTATAATAAATAGATTATTCTTTATACAATAAATATATTAAATATTTAATGTAAAAAATTTTTCCGACTGACTATACATTCATACGGGGACGGAGAAAGCAGGGACTAAGCAACGGAGTGTCTCAACACTAAGTTCGTATGGTTCCTGCGGCTCCCTCTGCCCTGCCATGTACCTACCCTGCCATGTGCGGGATAAAGCGTGAAGCTAAAAAAAATACATTCTATAGCTATATGTTTGATCCTTATTTTTAAGAATAAACTAAATTCACTTTCTGGTCACATGGCTTGATTAGGCCAAATAGCCCTGTTAAGTATCGTCACTCTTCATATTACAATGTCTTCCATTCCGCAGAAAAGTGGAGAACGGAAGGTCTTAATAAGAGCCTTAAATTGATAAAACAAAAAGAAATAAAAAAAATGGTTGCCTGTAAAGTTGGTTTTACGGGCGAAGATTTTACGTGACAACGTCTTTTTCTCGGTAGAATATTTATTAATATGAATATTATTAAACTGCACAATAGGAACAAGGAATTGAATGAAAATAAGAATTGCACAAATTTTAACTATAGAAAATATATTTTGTTTACTAAAATATTGTACATGTGAACTTAAACTTAACTAATTCCTATTTGAGTGATTTTGTTGAGGACAGGACGATGATAGGAGAAATATGAAATGAAAGGAAGTGTTTCTGCTGTAATGTGTATTGCGAAAGTCAAGTCTATCACGTGTCAAGTGATACGCGCGGCGGACCAATCATAGTTCGGTGACTCACCGTAACGTTACCGGGTGTTACACTTTTTCATGAGTGACTCCGAGCCGCAACCTAATTTAGGACGTTGTCACGTCAATAAATAGTAAACAGCCTATTCTAAAAGAACATAGGTCTTAAAGACTGATGACTTCAATAATTAAAGAGCATCGAAGTATTTTTTATCAAAGTGTCTAAATTAAAATAAGATATTTAGATAAAGGCAATTTTACATTTGTGTAGCGTCATAGCGCCAAATTGAAAACCATTACGGGTGATAGCGAGAGGATCTCCTTAATTTCACGTTGGTGATGAGAAAGCTTAGGATTATATTTTTATTTTTACATACTTTAATGTATATGTTATTTTTCCATACTTATGTATTATATATATAGGACCGTCATGGCGCAGAGGCGCAACGTGTGCCAGTAACGCAACGGTTTCTGGGTTCAATTCCCAGTCGGAGAAGATGGATTTTTCTACTTCCATTTTCTTCGCTCTGGCAAACTAGGCAAAACGCGGCGTTGAGTTCCGCCACTCAACACGCAATGTCTCGAAAAAGGCGGAAAGCGGGGACGGAGAAAGCAGGGACTAAGCAACGGAGTAAACACTAGGTTCCCACGGTTTCTGCATTTCCCTCTGCCTACCCTACCATATGCGGGATAAAAGCGTGAAGCTAAAAAAAAAAAACAAAATAAAAAATGTATATTATTATTACCGATTTATTAACTTATTTAGGGACAATAATTAATGGGTTGTCATTGTTATTATTCAAACAAATACCTACGAACGTATGAATTAATTTTGTTTTGTTGTTAAGATTTCGTATTTTAAAAGGAAAACACAATTTAAATTAATATTTTAGTTGATTTCATAGAATAAAGCAATAAAATAGAACCGTCAGTGTACTCACAATTGATTTTTTTTGATTGAAAGACAATTTTTAATATCAAGGCCGTTGTTTACTTTATATAGAATAAGCCAAAGAAACACAAGCAAGTATTGCGTACAGACTTACCAGAAAAGGATGACATACATGAGGTTCCAGACTACGAAGAGATACAAACTACAACTGAACATCCACAATCCGCTCGCGATAAGGAATTGGAAAAAATAAAATGGATCCTAGATTCGAAGGTATAATGGATTTACAGGATTTTTCTTTTTTTTTTTTAGCTTTACGCTTTATTCCCGCATATTGCAGGGTAGGCAGAGGGAAACGCAGGAACTATTTGAACCTAGTGTTAAGAGACTCCGTTGCTTAGTCCTTGCTTTCTCCGTCCCCACTTTCTGCCTTTTTCGATTTTTCAAAATTTACATAGTCCCTATTTATTGTAGGAAAAATTAATTCTAGAATTAAAACACTCAGTTTTCTTTCGCATCTATGTTAAAGGATAATATTTTAAATTTCGTGGTTACATGTAGAATGATGTCTCATATGCTAAAAAAAGTGTGCGGTATTAAAAGTTTATACTCACCAACCTACGATGAGCTCGATACCTACATTGTATTTTTTTATATTATAAGCTGGCAAACGAGCAGAAGGGCCCTGATGTTCAGTGGACACCTTTACCCATAACATCCACACCCTAAGAGGATATGAATGCGTTGCCAACAAAAATTCCTAATCAATTTTTTATGGGTTTCCGGAACTCTCAGTCACCAGACGAAACACAGCAGCTTTAAATGCAGTTGTTTCTCAACGGTATTGTGTGAGAGCGTGGTCTGTGAATTACCTAGTTTGAGCCTGGCCCTTTTGAGCTAATGGTATTGGTGTAGCTTGGCCCTACCACAATAATGGTTCAAAATCATTAGATACTCCAACTTATTTTAGGATCGCTATAATAATATCAAGATTAGTCAAGATGCTCCAGACATAAATGACCTTATACCATCTAAAGAAGGTGCCTCCATCAACAAAATTCGCCAATGGTGGTTTTATAATGTGGTAAATTTTAATAATGAATTAAGTTTTAATTGTTTTAATAATTAAGTAAGTTAGAGGCTCTTGTAGCTCATTGGAAAAGGTTGTTTTCAGTCAGAGGCAAAGGTAACTGATCAATACTAGATACTGGCAAGGTTATCTTTAAATCCTTTTTATTTATCCGGTGTTTTCCTCCACAAGAAGTCAGTGTCTTGAAGGATTGAGTGAAAAGTAGGTGAACATCAGTCTAGTATAGTGATTATTCACTACCCTCAATCTGCGCTTTGCTTTGGAAAAAGAGATCTTATTTTATTTAGATTATTATTTTTGTAACGACTAATAAATATGTCAAGGATATCTAAGCTTAAAAAAGCCAAACTTTTTATTTTCTAACTGTATTTTTATAAAACTGTCGTTGTGCCTTAGTTGGAAAAACACATTACCAAGCTGTGACAGAAAACTAAGCGAATTTTTCAAGGGATTTCAATTTAGTTATATACGTCATATATCTTAACGAAGGTAGAAAGACAAGCTAGTTGTATGTCTGTATATATTGATATACATACATATCCATCCTTTTACATATATATTTACAATTTTTCTATTTTGTTTCCAGGAAGATTACCAGCCTTTTTACGATAAATAAATAAATGATTCGTAATATAAGCAGTTTGTATTTATTGATTCCGTACTATAACCTATTTAGTATATAACGCCATCTGTAAACGGTTTAATGTAACTTATGAAATCAAACTTAACTTAAAAATATTTAAAAACAAAGCTAGATGTCACTTTTCGGAAAATATACATAAGTTCTACTGAAAGTAATCTCCAAATTCAATAGCTTATTATATAAAAACTGGTCTGGATGTAATTAAAATATCTTTTGTAATATATGACGGCTGTGGTGAAAAAAGGCGGTTGCTAAAAGAACAGCATCCTATTATGTTAAACCAAACAGAAAATATTCACGAATGTCGCTGACAAGTGACAGCTGAAGACAATGTGCTTAGCTTCAAATTGTACTCGAGTGTTCTGACTGGATAATGTATACAAAATAAAGAATTGAAAAAATTAAATCGAAATTGTATTCTTTCCTTTCGTGAAGATCGACTTAGGAGGGTATTTTTTATCTTATTTATTTCTAAAAAAAATTACAAAACATAAACACATAGATTAAATAATTTAGTATACATCGGAAAAGTTCGTATTATAAAACTGGTAATATTTATAAAAGAGAGAAGAAGAGAGAGAGAGATAGAGATCCTATCCACTTACCGGTATGTCTGTCCGTCAAAATCATTCTACTTCAAGATCGTATGGAGATTTCGATCTAAAATTTATAGGAAATATCCAAGAGTAAAATTATTTTAAAGACAGAAAAATCAAAAATGTCAGTCAAATTAACAATCAAAATGAGTTAATAAGTTAATATATATAAAACCGAAATGGGTAAACTAAATTTTTAAGGAAAAAAAAATCCTAATAACAATAAGCAACAGCCATGAAGCAGCTCTTATAGTAATTGTTATTTAAGAGTATCTTATTTGTTACAAGAAATTCTTAACTATATCTTAATGGATCTCTGATACTGATAAATATTATGGTAACTTAAATATGATTCTAGCCATTTCTTCGTCCACGAAGTCAATTAAAAATTAATTATGTACCTATACATCAGTATTGTCATGTTTACCTTTTTATGTAAAAAGATAAATCAAGTGGATAATCGAATAATAAAATGTTTTGTCACACTATCTTGCCAAGCTCAATAAATAACTGTAATTACAATATTGCATTACTTAAACATAATAAGTATTTAAGAACTTTTTCTTAACCTGATATCATTTACTTTGCATTGACTTAACCGCAGTTGATTATATATTGAAATAGCCTCAGATTATAGCCTTTAGGCTATATAACCTCTGTTAATGTATCGACTATTTCAAACAAAAAGAATATTGAGTTTAAGAAGTTCTAGCGATTATCAAATTCATACGAATATAATACTCTGCATCTTTTTATTATTACAATACTTATATAGCACAGATAAGATATAATTTTATGTATTTTAACGTTAGAATATAAATACAATTGAAGATAAGTGTTTCTTTACTAAACAATGTATTAAGTAGTTAGTAGAAGCATACCGGCGCGACACAACGATTGCTTTTTTAACTAAATTTCGTGAAATTATAACCAATGATCTAAGTGTTCTGTGCTCTAAGTATTTCGTATAGTAACGTATGAAACGTTTTATTAGTATAAAAGTGAGTGCTAAAACAGTACTTTACCGGTAACAATATGGTCATAGTAAAATTGAAAGTAATAAATACTTGTGAAATGATAAATTATATATAAAAAATCTTGCCTTATGTAAATACGAGCTAGTATCAATTGGTTTATTCTCTGCGATCGAAAGCCAAAAACCCTAATAAGAACTCATGATTATAAATAATTGAATTATATAATAAAAAACAACGTAAAAGAAGTTATTCCTGTTCAATATTCGTTACTTACACTCATTATAAAGCATTTTTCATTGTTATTACTAAAACCTTATTTTGGTTTTACTTTACAATAATGATAACAAAAAAACTATGTTAATTAAGTAATTAAATAAACAATGAAGTTATCATATATTAAATATTTTTGTGATTTTTATAATTTTAATCCTCACTAAGGAAAGAAAAACATAATTAATTGTAATATATAAAACTTAATTATTTCTATTATATATTGGTTGCATACATAACAATACATTACTAGGTAAAAGATTTGGCCCTTTTTTGACGAAACATAATGTCACTAAATTTAAAAAAATCCTACTTCCCTAGGAAATTCTCTATATTTAGTTAAAATTAATAAAATTAATTAAAATTTACGTAGATACAAGTATAAATACTTTAAAGAAGTATTTTGTACCGTTGATAATTAACGTTAAGAGGTGTCACGTTCATTTTGTATAAAATGTTCTTCTATTTCTTTAGTTTAATTGGCTTTAAAATATATTTTTTAGCTGTTTGAAAATAACAAAGAACATTAAATATTTACTATAAATATATATATATATATATATATATATATATATATATATATATATATATATATATATATATATATATATATATATATATATATATATATATATATATATATATATATATATATATATATATATATATATATATATATATATATATATATATATATATATATATATATATATATATATATATATATATATATATATATATATATATATATATATATATATATATATATATATATATATATATATATATATATATATATATATATATATATATATATATATATATATATATATATATATATATATATATATATATATATATATATATATTATATATATATTATATATATATTTATTTATTTACAAAATATACACACGACATTGGAGGTTTGCACCAAACATTAACTTACATGGGTGTTAGTTCATATCTTAATATTATTATACCTAATATATTTATATAAAAATCTAAAAAGTCAAACGCTTATTTTATTATGACATAAGAAAAACATATTCTTATATGCTTACCCACCAAATTTAGAAATAGCGAAATAATCGTGTATACGCAACCGAAGTCGAAGGACCACACTAGTGTTAACTGTGAAGAAAATTAAAATATTCAATAAATAATTATAAAAAAAAATAAAATTACAAAAAATATATAAAAAAATCCACTAAAATACCAGTTTTGTATTAATTATTTATAATTTATAACAAGTGATAAAGTAAGGACGAGGCTATATAAGACTGACAATGATCAAAAATAAATATTGTATAGCATCGTCTATAACAGTGATGGTCGCGTTGGCATGTTTTGTTATTTTTCTCTTTGTAAATGGGTAAGTGTTTTACTTCTCCTATATTTTAAGTTGATAGTGTACTAAGTGTTTTATCACTAAAACTGTTAGTGTCAACAATTTCTTATGTAAATTTAAAAAGACCAGACTATAAAAATGAAAAATAAATGTTAATAAATTTAAAAGTTTTCGGTTAAATTGCTTATGTTTTTCATAGAAATAAATTATGATCAAATTTAGGCTTATTTTAATTTATTTCCAATATTTTGTTTCAAATTTATTATATATAAAATGTTTCAATAAAAATGTTGACCCACTTTAAAGTCATTTAAATCAAACATTTAAATACTGAAGAAAAGTAAAAAAACTGTAAACGCGACGGTTTGAGGATTCGATTCCCACTCGGGGAAGATGGATTTTTCTATTTCCATTTTCTTCGCTCTGGTAACTAGGCAAAGCGCGGCGTTGAGAGATTTAAAATACAAAAAACATATTTAGTATTCAAGCCCCTTTATTTGTGTATGTTCAATTTTTTTTATTTAATTCTGTATATGTAGTGTTATCTATTAATTTTATTTTTGCTTCGGCTGGCACCGAGTTTTTTTGTAATCAGTTAAAAAAAATGACTCACATAGTAGTGTAATAGACAAGTAATTAATAAATATACATAATATACGTTTCGTTACTGAGAGGCTTCTCGTTCGCGAAATTATTTTCAGCCGAAATCATACAGCATAAAATCTAAAATTTGAAACTAAATTTGAAGTCACAAATGTTTAAATTCAGTTAGTGCAGGGCCTTGGGGGATTTCCCGAAATTTCAAAGGGAACGCAGTCTACAGCTTATATATAGTTTAACAATTGTTTCGAAGTTAAGATGTTACTGTTTATACATATATGTATGTAAAGTTTGTATAACATGGTTTATTCACAAATCGTTCTACTTTAAAAGTTTTCATTAATATTACAATTTTTAATTCATTTAATTAAATAAAAATGTTAGTATAACAATTATAGTATAATACCGAGAATGAAATATTAAATCAAAATGTCTTCTGTGCGTATGATGATTTAAAAAAATATTTCTTTTGTTTTCAGCATTCAAACGTCAGAGATAGTACGAAAAAAAATGATAATAGATCAAGATGGTGGCGCAGACGATGCTATGGCAATATTCATGGCATTGTTAAACGAAAGATACTTTAAAGGGTAAATATTTTTTTATTAAAAAATCTTGATTTTTTTAGAGTTTCAGGCCAGAGGGGGCAGCAGGAACCGTAGGAAACTAGTGCTAAGATACTCCGTTGTTTAAACCCTTATTTCTACGTACCCGCTTTCCGCCTGTTTCGAGGCATTGCGTGTAAAGTGGCGGAAGTCAACGCCGCACGAGTATTAAGACAACCCGTTATCCACTTTTATTCACTGGGAACTTAATTTTGATTCATTGAAATCTATATTTTAGTATTATATTTAATAATTAAATTACTTTTTCAATTATTTAAAATTTAACTTAATTATTTTTATAGGCCAGAAGTAGTCGCATTGACAACTATATTTGGCAATGTCGATGAAAATCAAGTGTTCAACAACACACAAAGAATACTTACAGTTGCAGACAGAAGAGATGTAAGTAATGTCTCGTAAAATTAATTTACCTAATAAAAAATATTATATGTATAAGGTAAAGGATATTTTAAATCAATATTTTGATGAATATATCAAATCCGCTCTTGATTTTTTAACTTTATTATTTTATTATTAGCACGATTTTTTTAATATGATAAGCAGGTGAACCTATTACCATCGCAAGTACAAACAAGTCACGATTGCGTAAGCAAAATAAAAACAAATCGGCGTAAATGACGGCTTATATCTTAATTATAAATGCCAAGGATAACGAACCTGTTTAACACTAACTATTCCATAATCGTTGTACAGCCAGTTTCTACTTTAGGATAAAAAAACGCGGAGATAAATAAATAAGCAAATATTAGTACATTCGTAAGTATTTAAAAATTGAAATTTTACCGAGCAAAGCAAGGTTTGTTTAAAAGATTAAGGTTTTTATCCAAGAAAGGAGGAAAGAGCAAAATGGTCGATATATTATTTGAAGAAATCAAATCGTCAGTGATTTTTTCTATACATAAAATTAAATGTTTTAATTTGAATAATAATAAATGATTAATATTAATTATCAAGTAAGAAACAAAACAATATAAGCAACACTTAAGAAATAGTTATATTCCAGCAATTCAGGTAAGCTATGTTATCGATAAAAATATAAAATATATTAAAAATGAAATTTAAAGATTAGTATTATTTAGTAAAAATTAAACTATTTATATATTTTGTTGGTATAGAATGTTCTTCTTCTTCTTCTTCTTCTCTTTAGTTATGACGTTTCGAGCGTGCCAGTTGAGCACAATACACTTCGCCAATGTCACGTTGAGTGGAGAACACACGAAGGAGAATGTACGGTAAAAAGGAGATAGGATTACACAAAAGAGGAATGCATGTTTAAAAGAGATCCATTTTAAATACTTCACCTATAACAAAATCAACAAATAACTACAATATATACAGACAACACATTAGGTTAGCAATAGATAATATTTTACAAGGGTGTTAGCTTATACTCTAATATTATTATATTTAATATATTTACACAAAAATTTACATAAAGGACTAAACACAAACATTAACAAACACTGAACACTAAGAGGACGAGGGACTTTGAGCGGAAGAACATCATATAAAGGACGGATTAATTTAGGACAAGAAAAAAGGATATGAGAAGGAGAACCGTCGTCTAAGCCACATTCACACAATGATTGGTCCCTGACCCTGATCTTAGCCAGGTGAACAGGAGTACATGCATGTCCGAGGCGTAAGCGGCAAATTGTGGATATAACTTTCCGTTCAGTGAATTTTTGAGAAAAAAACCAAGGATGCTTTGGTATATCAGGTTGGAGAAATGCATAGTATTTACCTTTCTGGGATTTTGATAGATCCCAGTAGACCTGGTCCAAAACCAGGACTTATCCAAGTGTAAGAGTAACAGCAAGAGACAGCAGATCCTGGGCCGAATTAGAAAAGTGGTCTAGAGTGCCACATTGGGCTGCTAATTTTGCACAAGAGTCTGCAGATTCATTCCCACTAATTCCAGAGTGACCTGGAATCCACACAAGAGTGACCTCCAAACCCTTCAGATGACACGAGTATAATTCTTCACGAATCCTTAAAACAATTGAAGATCTTAATTTACTATGAATCGGGTTACCCTTTATAGCCAATAAGCAACTTAGAGAGTCAGTAAAAATAACCATCTGTTTTACGTTGTGGGAGAGCGTGAACAGGACTGCCTCTAACAAGGCAACAGCCTCGCCTGTAAACACTGAAGATTCGGGAGGGCATTTAAATTGTAAAATAATTTTGAATTTTGGTATCCAGCAAGCTGCACCAACACAGCTCTCCTTAGAAAGCTTTGATGCATCTGTAAAGATGTGAAGATGATTTGACCAATTTTCATATACAGCCTCTTGGAATTTTGTGTTGGTACCTGGATCTCCCTTGGTCAAGCCAAGATCTGTTATGACGGATGGATGATGGACCAATGCTTTGTACGGTGTACAAAACAATGGATTAGATGAAAGGCGTAGCAAAGGATGAGGTAATCTGGTGAATTTCAGGAAACTATGTAATAAGAATGGTAATGATTTATCACTGGGGATGAGGTCAGCTAACTCAGTTAACTTAGGCCACAAAGGATGGGAAGAAAGCTGTAACATTTTACCAACAAATCTATCTGCAAGGTATTGTCTTCGGATAGGTAGGGGTGGGTCAACACACTCCACTTGGAGAGCATTGGTGGGAGTAGACTTCATTGCCCCTAAGATAATACGTAGGCATTTGTACTGTATCCGATTAAGCTTTTCTGTGGCTACTTTATTAAAGGGGTCCAGAACATATAAAGCATAATCAATATGACTACGGATAAGGGCACCGTACAGAAGTTTTTGAGTATAAGGGTGTGCACCCCACCACACACCAGACACTGCTCTTAAAGCATTAATGCCTTTTTCACATTTTTTGCTAAGAAATTCAGCGTGTGCAATTCCATTCAGTCGCTTATCGAGTATCATGCCTAAAAATCTTACATTCTCCGTGACTTGAATGGGAATACCATCAAAAGCAATTTGAAAATTTGGGGTAGCTCTTTTTTTGGTAAATACTACTACCTGGCACTTAGAAATGGACAACGAGAGACCATGATCAGTCAACCACTGGTTGAGATAGTGTAAAGCAGTGTTTAGGTGGTAAGTGATGTCCTCTACAGAATTTGAGCTGTAATAGAGGACGATGTCATCAGCATACTGAAGGA
The DNA here is from genome assembly GCA_037178615.1 of Dione vanillae. Taxonomy (NCBI): domain Eukaryota; kingdom Metazoa; phylum Arthropoda; class Insecta; order Lepidoptera; family Nymphalidae; genus Dione; species Dione vanillae. The sequence continues at coordinate 313,147 of JAZFAU010000027.1, forward strand.
TATCACAAAAACTACTAACAGATAATTCGAGGTCATGTGTGTAGATGTTGTACAACAGAGGACTAAGAGCTGAACCCTGAGGAAGGCCTTTCCAGGCGTGTCTGGGGGGCACAGTAAGAAGCGGATGTTTAACAGATACTGTTCGATCGGTTAGCAAATTACATATGAAATGAGACAACCTCGGCGGAATACTCAGCTTAAGCAATTTCTGCCTGAGTACCGGAAGTAGGACATTATCATATGCCGATGCAACATCTAGGAAAACACCCACTAAATACTCTCCTTTGGCAAAAGCTCGTCGAATATCTGTAGTTAAAATGCTGAGACTATCTGCAGTACTTAGCCCCTTTCTAAATCCAAACTGAGAGGGAGCTAAGATATTTCTGCTTTCCACTATCCATTCCAAACGGTTTTTTAAAAGTCGTTCAGCAGTTTTTGATAACGTTGATGCAAGGGCAATGGGTCTGTAGGAAGAAGGATCAGAGGAACATTTACCCGGTTTAAGGATAGGAATGATAATTTGGGATTTCCATGAATCAGGAATATTGCCAGATTGGAAAATATTATTTAATACATCCAAAAAGTAAACCTTAGATTTGTCGTTTAACTCCTTGATAAATGAGTAAGAGACACCGTCCTCACCTGGGCTAGTGTCTTTTAAATCCGCTAAGATGTTTTTGAGTTCCTCAAAAGAAAAGGGGGCATCCATTTCTTCTGAGGATTCAATCGGCATAGCTGGGGATAGATCAAAAGACGGAACGAAGGGAGGAGCCAATTTGTTAGCGAAATTGTTAAGCCATATGGATGGATTGTTGGAATTTGGACTAGGCATAATGTTGAGCGACCGGCGAAATCTCTTAACATTCGCCCACACCATATGGGAAGAGGTACGAGGATTAAGGGACTCGCAGAAGGTGACCCAACCAAGCTTTTTCTTTTTCCAAATTAACTTCCTAAATTTTGCATCATTGCGTTTGTATTCAATATATTTCTCCATTGTCATACAGGCTGCATATGACACCTCAGCAGATGTTCGCCGATCGACAGAATCAGAGCATTCCTGATCCCACCAGGGATTGGAAGGCATCTGCTTCTGAATGGAGAGTTTTTTAGGAATGTTTAAGTCAGCTGCAGATAAGATGGCAGAGACAAACCGGTCATAACAAACAATGACATTCTCATGATTAACGGACTCCGGAAGATCATTCAACATGCAATCTACAGAGTCAGCATACTTGGACCAATTAGCTTTTTTTAAATTGAATTTAAGGAGCGGGTGAGGGCTATTAATAAAAGGGAGTCTATTATTTAAGGATAAAAGAATTGGAAAGTGATCACTACCATGTGTGGAAGAAAGGACAGACCATGATAGCTGGGAGGCAAGTGAAGGAGAGGACAAGGAGAGGTCAACAGCAGATCTGGGATTCTGATTAGGATTGACCCTACGAGTCGGGGAACCGTCATTGAGAATGCAGAGGTCGACATCATCAATTAAGTCCACCAACGAAGGAGAGAATCCGTCACAGTAATAACACCCCCACATAGTGTGATGAGTGTTAAAATCTCCCAGGATCAGCACTGGACTAGGAAGCGAAGTGAAGTGATGATAGACTTTATAGAATGTTAAAAAGCCTAAAAAACACATATGTATTTTTTTTTAAATAATACCTACATCGTATTCTCAATGTTAGAATTTTATATTTTACAGGAAACAACTATAGATAGGAGAAGGCAAAGCGCGGCGTTGAGTTCCGCCACTCAACACGCAATGCCTCGAATAAGGCGGAAAGTGGGGACGGAGTAAGCAGGGATTAAGTAACGGGGTGTCTTAACACTAGGTTCTAATGGTTCCTGCAGTTCCCTCTGCCTACCCTGCCATGTGCGGGATAAAGCGTGAAGCTAAAAAAAAATTATAGATAAGTGAACATAAAAAGCCTATTGCTTTTTATGTGCACTTGTTAGAAACGTCATAGTTAGATCATTTTATTTTTTATTTGCCGAATTAAAAATTAATTTCAAATTCAGAAGATTTTAATATAATTAAAATAGGAATACACACGTATTCCAATTTAATTATATTAAAATTAAAGTAAAATAATTTCACGCTTCTTCCCTTAAATGGCAGGATAGATAAAGAGAACCTAGTGTTAAGACGATCCATGTCCCGTTTCCAACCCAACATTCAACATTGAGTGGTGGAACTCTACGAAGCACTTTGTCATCTAATTTTTTCTATAACTTAAAAATGTAATAAAGCAAGCTGCATTTATTTTACTGTACATACCTTTGTTATAACTTATAGATATATCTTTCTACTAGCTTTTTAAGTGGCAGAACTCAATGACATGTTTGGATAAAACATGTTACTAGAGCGAGTAAGTAAAATAATTATTTCCCCAACTTGGAATCGAATTTACAACGATCGCCTTAATAAAAAGACTCCAAGCCATTGCGCCATGACTGTCTTCTTTTATAAAATAAACTGTAATTGTATTTATCTTTCCTCAGATTCCCATTTACAGAGGCTGTCAAAGCTCCTTGGTCAGCAACTACACGTCAGATTATTATTTCGGTCACGATGGTCTTGGAGATATCGTTAAAGAAAATTTTCAACCAATTCCTGCCCAAAGTGAGCACGCTGTAATTGCTCTTATTGAATTGTCAAAGAAGTATAAAGGTAAGATATACGAACTATATTATAACTTTGAAGGAATGAGATAAAATTAAATGACTGTTTTTACACGCCCTAGTAAGAAATCATGATTTTGCGTAGAGTTTCGCTACGCGCCATGTCTCAAGTATTGAGAAAAAAGTAGAGAATGGAGTGTCTTATCACTAAGTACTCTCTATCTGAGCGTAAGTATATGTTATATACGACGTGAGACCATAAAAAATATCTTAATTAAATAGATAAAGTAACAAATAACGTTAATAGATACTTTGTGTATTCTTCAAACAATAGATATTAGCAAAGGTAACAAAATGTTAGAATTAATCAAGCAAATTATACTTCCAATTAGAATTCCACAATAAATTACCAATTATACTAATTAAAGATCAAGATAAATGTTAGGAACGTCGTGGCGCAGATGCATAGTGTTTTTCTGAAGCGCAACGGTTTGTAGGTTCGGATTCTACTTGAGAAAATGAATTATTTCCTTTTCTTTACAACATTAAGTGTGGCAATAGATTCCGACACTCAATACGCAATGTAGAAAAAAAGCAGAAAGGGGAGAACGGAGGGTGTTAACACTAGATTCCCTCTGCCTATCCTATAGGTAGAATACAACGTGATACTAAAATATAAAATAATTAAAAAATATTCTATACATTTACAAATATTTGATGCAATTAACTTTGATTTAACAAATTGGTTTATGATTACATTTTGATTATTCATAAATTACAAATTAATTAAATATATTGATCATATATGCATGAACGTTTTACATACGTTAGGCCAAGTGGTAGCTTGCTCCAGAATCGTTTGGCTAACCATATTTTTACTTAGGAACTTTTATTTAACTATTTTAATTAAAAATAAAAATCTGCAAGTTAACAAGGCAGTGTTGTGCACTGCCTTGTTAACTTGCAGATTTTAACTTGAATAATTTTAAATTTCACGCCACACATAACCCTTGAAAATCTTTCTTTAGGTTCTCTTAACGCAAAAAATAATAAAACTATTTCTATAATATAATTACGATAAAATTCATTTTAAGCATTTTTTTTGTTTCCAGATAATCTTGTTATAGTTGCATTGGGATCCCTCACAAATATTGCTATGGCAGTAAGATTAGACCCCAATTTCTTGTCTAGACTATCACATTTGTATATAGCTGCTGGACATATTCAAGGCAAGCTTGATTTATTTTAGATATATTTAAGTTTTTTTTTATAAAATATACCATTTTTGGTTATTGTATAATAGTAATCTTCAATCTTAACGCATCACGCTGTGTCTCTTAGACAAACACTTGTTGTGCCTAGAAACAATATAAAACGAATCGAATATAAAATCGATATTCGAGTGCTACTTATTAATTAATCTCAATAGATATACAGTAGGACTCACTCGAGGACGTAACATAATTATAATATTTTTCTATGTGGCAACACAAAGTGCAGTGTTGAGGTATTATGATAAAAATGTTATGATTTTTACTAGATTTTCGTTGATTTTCTCAGCAGAAATGCAATAGAGAAAAAAAATATTTTCAACATTTAGGCGGATCGGGCTCAAAACACAATGTCTAGAATGCATTCAACTCTAGTTTACATTATTTATCTTTGCGCTCCTAATGTTACAATTTTAAAAAATATCACCTAGTAATGCTCTTATATCCGTTTATTTGTAATTTTAATTACCTAATTGAATTTTATTATATTTATTTGCTATAAATTAATTCTTTTAGGTGACGAATACAAAGAACCAGAATTCAATGCGGCGATGGATGTTGAATCTTATCACATTATAGTGGAAAAGAGTGATCCTGAAAAGACGACCATCATACCATTTTCGCAAATATTAAGCCACCAAAAACTTAGCAAGGTTGCAAGTAATGCGCTTTAAATTGCTTTGTTACTTTTTTTGCTTAACTTTAATCTTAGGAAACACCTAGAAAACTTTTCACCTAGGTAAAGATTCACTGTTCTCTACTTGTCACTTGAAATGAAGACGTAGTGTGTTTGAGCCAACAAGCTTCGTGTTAATATTTTGTTGGCAGCTTCACCCGCTTTAACGATGTTCTCACATTCACTTTGTTCAGAATAACAAAGAAAATTTTATTTATATGTACAAGTGCATATAATATTATTGCTTATAAATACACTAATTATACATACCTACATGTAAATAGGTTATGCTTACGAATCACTTTACCTACTTTCGAATAAATTTATCTATGAAAAAGTACGAAAAATGTAATACTAAAATATAAATAAAAAAAAAAAACATTTTTGTGCAATATTTAGCTACACCAGTAACTAATAATATTTAAATGAGATATAGAGACATTATAAATAGTATGTCAGTTTTTCTTCTGCTCAGCTTCTTGTGAAATTTTAGCTCAGTTCACTTTGAGTTTAAATTAGCGACTTTAAGTTAAAGCGAGCGCCTCTTAGATATAAATTTAAATAAAAACTTAATATGTTATTTTATAGGCATGGAGAAAGGCAGTGTTAGGTGCAATAGAAACAAAAATAATAAATGCTCTAAATATATATGAGACAGTGTCGTTAAGAGATTCTACTGATTATTGGTGTTTGTTGGATCCATCAGCTATGGCCATAGCTTTAACGGGAGAAGCAATCGTTAAAGAATTACGATATTCCAAAAATGATATTATTTTATGTGGTAAGTGTGAAATATTAATTAAATTAAACGAAAAGAAAAAATTTCATTCATATTGAGATTCTTTTTTTTATTTCAATAAATTTATTTTTTAAATATATTTCTTTTTTAATTTCTTAAGTTTCTTTTAATTATTAAGAAGATATTTTAAAATTAAATGTTATAGGCTACTGCCCCAAGTACTACTAATATTCAATTATAATTTCCTTTACAGGTGAGCAACGCGGTACGAATACTAATGATTTCACAACAAGTGATCCGAATGTCAAAGTGGTGTACAGAGTGGATAAAGAATCATATCAACAATTACTACAGAAACTGTTTTCAGTTCAATTAAAAACAAAATAGCGCATATTGAATGTCGTATTGTAGCAGAACCTTAAAGTACAAATAGAAAATAATTGAAATCAATATGTAATTCGAAACAATGTATAAAATAACGGAATATTATTTTGTATTATATATTTATATGTATTTTTTTATTATTTTATTTGTTTGAACCTAATACTGAAGAGATAAGTATACTTAGAAAAATATTTTATCTAGTAGCCATTAAATATCTTAATTTTAAAAGTTAGATATAGACGTGAAGACCGTCGTGGCGCTGAGGCGCAACGTTTGCCTGTAACTCGACGGTTTCTAGGTTCGTTTCCCACTCGGAGAAGATGGATTTTTATATTTCCGTTTTCTTCGTCGCTCTGGCAAAGCGCGGCGTTGAATTCCGCCACTCAACACGCAACACAGCAACGGAGTGTCTTAATAATGGTTCCCACGGTTCCTGTAGTTCCCTCTGCCTACCCTGCCATGTACAGGATAAAGCGTTAGTTAAGTTAAAAAAAACGAGATAGACATTGCCATACCGAAAACAAGAAGACGGGGTTTCGAAACTGATAACTTCATTTTTTTATTATTTTTAAGTAGTAAAATATTTAGGAATGTAATTTATAAAATAATTAATTTACGTGATAAAATCTTAGTAGTTAATAACGGAAAAAATGTGTTATTATAGTTTTATTGTCTATTGTGCTTCTATTTGACTATAGATACCAAATAAGAAAACTATACGTTCTTAGTAGCCAGTTCGTCAATAATAATTATAAAAAAGAGATTAATATGTTTTTTATATGATAACATGTAACTTATGTTTATTTAGTACAAGTAAGGAATTATTTACTTATCCTTTACTTCTTTATATGTTAGTAAGTTTAAAAATGTTTATAAACTCAAGTCCCTTTGAAGGCGTAATCCTGCTAAATAAGTAAAAAAACATAATCGATTTTATGACCTTCACGTCATAATATCGATTGTTTTTTTTTTTACCGTACTTTATGTTGTTGTTTGTTAAATATTTAAGTAATGTACAACAAACTTTGATATATATTTACGTTCTTTAAAATTATTGTTATAGCTGAAACTCCTTTTCAAAATTTTCAAAAGCAAAAATAGCATATTAAATGTTCTTATATTATCTGTATTTATAAATAGCTTGAAGCAGTCACAGCATGACACATTCAAATTTAAAATCTCAAAACAAACAAAACCATCAAGTCAGTAGTCTTGTGAAAGTTTCCTTTGTATAAATTATTATTTATATTAAAATGCAGTGCCCAAGGTAATATATATAAAACTATATATACTAGGTTAAATAAAAATATTCGATTACTGCCATATTCTTCTTAAATTATATCAATTCATATGTTAAAAATATTATTTTCTTCCCATATCTTTATTACTTATCACTTCACGTTATTCTTTTATTCTATTAGTGGTTAATTATGATTAGTTACTTTGATGAAACTGAAATGACCGTTGTTGTGTTAGATCAGTTATTGTAATTTTGAAATCAACTCTAATATATCGCGATCGACATGTAAAAAGAATACATTAAAGTATATAAAACCTTATGTTCTCTTTAGAATTATCAGTTTATCATATAACTCGAAGACAACTATCAATGTTCTATTGTTAATACTTCAAGAATTGTGTTGCAATAATGTTTTGAAGACTTTATATTGCAACTAACAGGTATGTTATAAATTATCAATTTAGAAATGTTGTTAAGTAGACACCAAGAGCAGATTTTTTAAAATAAAAATATTTGCTTACTATAAAGTCACAAAAATAGTGGTTTTATTATCATTTACAAACCTTATTAATTAGAGACAACACTCTTTATTATTGCAAAGTAAAGTTTTGTTTTTGTAATTTTTCATGTAAATGTAACTAAACAAGGTCACTATTCCCATAATGACCAAAGTAAAAGCATTGCTGGCTTTAAAATAATCTAGAAATAAAATATATTTGAAAAAGCATGTTGGAATCATATAGTATTTTTATATTCATTAATTCTAAAGGTTATTTAGTTAACATCCATATCACAAACAAAAAAGACAAAAAAGCAAGCAAAAATAGCAAAATCAAGATATAAAAAATATATATCTTGTTACAAAAGATAAATGCCAAAAGTGCATATGGAAAATTTTATTCGCTCAGTTCAAATTATACATTATAAACCTTTAAAACACTGAGACCACTATCTTTTATCACCAAATTTGATTAAAAATCTAATAATCAAATTATAATTATAAATAATTAATATCAGAAAACTACTTTATTTACGATTACATTGTAGTTATCTGTTAACATAATTGTGATAAACAATAATTTATATTAAATAACTTCTTATAATTAATTACGTAATAATAAATTTTTGTTCAGTTGTTATTTTTTTAGTTTAGTTTTATATTGATGCAAAAAATATCTTGTATGGTTGTCAGTTTGTCATTTTACTTGAAATTTTATCATTTAAGCATTATCATGACTTTAGACACTGCCCCACTTACAACAAATGATGTCATAGCATCTAAACATCATAATATAATCGGTAATCTCTATATTTTGTGTCAGTACTTTATCTACAGTGACTTGAACTTCTTGTTTAATTTGTGTTACAATGATAACATTATTTTTTCTGATACAATTCCTGTTGTATACGTCTTGTGATGTTATTAGGTAATTAAATTTTTTTTAATATATACAAAAATTATTGTAAATAAACTAGTGTTAGTGTTCAATGTAAATTATTGCAAACATATGATTGAGGAACTTTATAGTCACAATTTGTTTCTTTTGTAGTTTATTTTGTACTGTTTTGGAAATGAACCTGGGTATTTTCCTTATTATGTGACGTAATAATTTCCACTCATATGCAAAAAAGAAGATTAGCCTGTTTGTTTGTTAGGAAAGTTCTGAAACTACTTTGTCCAATTTGTTTAAATGACCTTATTAAAAATATTTACAAAACCATTAAGGATCCGTGTCAAAGTTTTGATAATTTAAAAAAAAAACAGGTGAGCTTGAGAGCTTCTGCGCTGGTGTAGCATTATTGCATTAAGCTATATGAACGATATATGACAGTATTATTCCTCTTTAAAAGTTATAAATAAACGTCTATAAAATCCAATTTACATAAAATATATAAATATATATAAAAATATTGTAATATTAGAATAAGCGCTCTTTTCACATGTAGATATATATAGACGGTACATATATAAAAATTCTTTTTACTTACTTTAGATGGATTACATACATATGGTTTTCCTGCGAGAAATAAATTTATTGCAAAAAAAAAATTACAATAACAGATGCGTAATTTGACAGGATAATTTGTACAAGTAATGTTTGTATAATATATTAGAGTAAAAACTAGTATATTCCGACCTATCCTTAGAATAAACTTATATGTCATTATAAAACCAAACGATTTATTTATATTTATATTAAAATTGGTTCAATAATGAAGTAATTGGCATATCAAAAGGTATCTTTCGCCTCGTGCATTAATCTCTTCATGCTCATCATGCTCTTCGGAGGATCCTCCTCATGCTTTTTACGTAACTTGTACATTCATTGAGGTAAAGAGTACCTCTCTTACTATTCACTTTTGCTTCATATACTATATTGTGAAACATATAAGTTATACATATAAACGTTTCTTGTAAACCGTTTTATTTATTAAAAAAAACCTTCCATCAAAATCAGTAACGTAGCTGCAAAGATTTAAAGCGGCTTGGTTTATACTATGTGACAACGCCCTATTAAAAATGTTAAATAAGAAGTGAAGGACTACAAAATATAAAGTATATGTTGACACAAAATATATAAACCACAGTCATAAAACTTCTTGGCAAGCAAACCGCCCGTTAAAAATACCGGAAAGCAGTCCAACTATTGTGTAAATGATGTACTTTGTTTGTGTGTGAAGTGGAAAGAACTAAGGGAAAAGGCCTCTTGATTCGTCTCAAGAATTTTTTACCAGCTTTTTTACTAGCTCTTACGGCTGTATCCGCATTGTCAAAATTACAACTATGAATTGTACGAGTATATGTTAAATGACATATTCAGCTGTTACAGTAAATTACATGGAAACGATTAACACGGTCAATAGAAGACTTTTTGTAAAAAAAAAAAATGGTTGCCTGTAAAGTGGGTTTTACGGGCGAAAATTTTACGTCACAACGTCTTTTTCTCGGTAGAATATTTATTGATATGAATAATAATTATAGTATAAATTGCACAAATTTTAACTATAGAAAATATATGTTGTTTACTAAAACATTGTACATGTGTCAAGTGATACGCGCGGCGGACCGATCATAGTTCGGTGACAGTTGACACATCGTTACGTTACCATTTTCATATTTGACTCCGAGCCGCACAACCTAATTTAAGACGTTGTCACGTCAAAAAACAATAAATGGACTATCCAGCACAAAAAACCTTAATAACTCGCAATTGCACTTGAAATTAGCTTGTAATCAAACAAGCTTTATAATAATATATAATCGTACTTAAGTAAAGCATAAAGCAAAAAGTAAACGTTACATTTTATTGTTTTGACTTTGATTATAATTGTGACCTCAAAAAACAGCCAATGTCACTCGAATACAAATTTTACACACAATTACTTATATTAAATATTTTAATTTACATATTTAGATTCTGATGAATTCTTCAATGATGAGGCATTTTACTTGTCCGATTGCATATGTCGGCTTTTAGCGAGGGGTTCGATGTTAGGAGGCCATTTTTATCATGAAAATACAAATTAATGTCGATTGTTTTATTCTCGTGTGATAGTTTAGCACTTTTAAAATTCTTGATTTTTACAATATGACTAAAATGTAGCAACTGACACTTATGTTTAGTTTACGAAAATTACATCATAAAGAACATGACATTACAAAGAGGTTTTACTTAATTGAACAATTAAACTTAAATAAATATTGATTTTCGCTCATATATGCGGTAGACTGATGGATATGTGGTAAAAAATATTTTAGGTTATCCTGCACCTGTATAAAAAGTATACGTATATACAAATGTACCATATATACTTTCGTACCGTTCTAATAAAGCCCCATGTTATTCCAAATGTGTGTCAATTTTCACCCTTTTATTCCGATATAGCTTTTGTAATTTTTTTTAGCTTCACGCTTTATCCCGCACATGGCGGAGTAGGCAGAGGGAACTGCAGGGACCGTGGCAACCTAGTGTTAAGACACTCCGTTGCTTAATCCCTGCTTTCTCCGTCCCCACTTTCCGCCTTTTTTCGAGGCATTGCGTGTTGAGTGGCGGAACTCAACGCCGTACTTTGCTTCGTTTGCCAGAGCGAAGAAAATGGAAATAGAAAAATCCATCTTCTCCGACTGGGGATCGAACCCAGAAACCGTCGCGTTACACACATTGCGCCTCTGCTCCACGACGGTTCTCATATATTTATAGATGATATAGCTTAATGTATAAGATTGTTTAATAATTTTTTTTGTATGTTTATATTTATAAGGTTAAAGATACTTTGTGTGTAATATATCATATTTATTAATGCATGTATATAGTTATGTATTTAAGCATATATGTATTCTCTATTTAGTTTTACATTCATATTTTTTTTATTTTTATTTTGTCAATTTTTTGTACACCTCCACATTTATTTTCCACATAACCATGGCTGGTAGAAAATGCTCTTTAGCATTAAGTACGCCTGTTGTGAATTTTATTTTATTTTATGCACAATAAAGAATAAGTAAATAAATATATTGATGTTTCAAATATATAGTGACTTTACCATCAGATATTTTATAGGTTAATATTTTTCCAAACCGATTAATGCGTTGATATTTTCAGAGATAACAGGCCGAAAATAATTATCGACAATGATGCAGGCGGAGATGACGCGATGGCCATCTTTTTGGCCTTGCTATATGAGAAGCATTTTAATGGGTGAGTAGTTGTCATATAGAAATTAAATAAACAATTAACCTAATTATCAATCATATTTTACATTATAAACATTTAATCTATCTATTAAAAACTAGTAAAATTGGTGATAAATGTAATTAACATTACATAAATATGTAGTAAAATTTAATTTTGTCACAAAAATTAACATATTGCAAACTAAAATAAAAAGCGTAGTAGTTTAAAACATTTAGAAATATTAAAAATATAATTTAAAATATTAATAAACTTAATAAGAGAACAGTTTGAACACAAAAATAATGGATTTACCGAAAACTAGTAATTAAATATTAATTTTCAAGTTTTTTAATTTTTTTTATAGTTTCACGCTTTATCCCGCACATGGCAGGGTAGGCAGAGGGAACTGCAGGAACCATTGGAACCTAGTGTTAAGACACTCCGTTGCTTAGTCCCTGCTTTCTCCGTCCCCGATTTCCCCCTTTTTTTCGAGGCATTGCGTGTTGAGTGGCGGAACTTAACGCCGCGCTTTGCCTAGTTTCCAGAGCGAAGAAAATAGAAATAGAAAACTTCATGTTCTCCGACTGGGTATCGAACCCAGAAACCGTCGCGTCTGTAGCACACATTGCGCCTCTGCTCCACGATGATTCTCATATATATAGATGATATAGCTTAATGTATAAGATTGTTTAATTATTTTTTTTGTATGTTTATATTTATAAGGTTAAAGATACTTTGTGTGTAATATATCATATTTATTAATGCATGCATATAGTTATGTATTTAAGCATATATGTATTCTCTACTTAGTTTTACATTCATATTTTTTTTCCGCCACGACGACCCTCAATATTAATTAATCTTTTATTTTCAGTCCTAAGGTAATTGGATTAACAACTGGTAATGGTAACTCGAATGAAGACAATGTATGTATTAACAACCAACGGATATTGAAAGTAGCCAAGCGACAAGATGTAAGTAATAAGTATTGACTTAATATAGTCTGAATCGAAAGTTGAGAAAAAATAATAAAAAGAAATATATATTTTTTTACTTTATTTTTTTTAAAATCTACTAATAATAATGATACTATATAGTATTATTATTATTAGTAGTTTTTTTTGTATAAGTTATAATTTTATTTGCATGAAAAAATTTCCAAATTTCATTATTATTATTGCTTTAGCAAGCAAGATTCCATTTTCCCGTTCTCGTTTTAACTTCTAACAGACATTTTTCAGGGTTGCCCTATATAGGTATATTAGTATTAGAAGTGGCATTACTTGGCCAATTTTGGATTTCTACGCTGTAAGATTTCGTATATACGTTGTCTTTCAGTCATTACTAATATATATATAACTGTATATATATATATATATATATATATATATATATATATATATATATATATATATATATATATATATATATATATATATATATATATATATATATATATATATATATATATATATATATATATATATATATATATATATATATATATATATATATATATATATATATATATATATATATATATATATATATATATATATATATGTATATATATGTATATATATGTATATATATGTATATATATGTATATATATGTATATATATGTATATATATGTATCTATATGTATATATGTATATATATGTATATATATGTATATATATGTATATATATGTATATATATGTATATATATGTATATATATGTATATATATGTATATATATGTATATATATGTATATATATGTATATATATGTATATATATGTATATATATGTATATATATGTATATATATGTATATATATGTATATATATGTATATATATGTATATATATGTATATATATGTATATATATGTATATATATGTATATATATGTATATATATGTATATATATGTATATATATGTATATATATGTATATATATGTATATATATGTATATATATGTATATATGTATATATATGTATATATATGTATATATATGTATATATATGTATATATATGTATATATATGTATATATATGTATATATATGTATATATGTATATATATGTATATATATGTATATATATGTATATATATGTATATATATGTATATATATGTATATATGTATGTATGTATGTATGTATGTATGTATGTATGTATGTATGTATGTATGTATGTATGTATGTATGTATGTATATATATATATATATATATATATATATATATATATATATATATATATATATATATATACATATAATTTCATACATATATAATAGACATATAGATAGATTTCATAGATGTGTAATAGACTAACGTATAAAAATAATATACCAAAAATATATGTTTATATGTATTTTTTCTAAAATTATATGAATAGGTCCCCATATACAGAGGCTTGAAATCAGCAATAGTTAACACGCCGGAAATATCAGAGTATTATGGTAAAGATGGACTAGGTGATATTGACGAAGTACTAACAGATCTTCAACCGGCGAAGGAACAAGGAGCGGTTTCTGCGCTCATTGAACTGTCTAAGTTGTATGAAGGTTTGTGTATACGTATTTGATAATATTTTATTATAAAGCATATATACGTTATTCACTTAAAAAAATTAAGTCATTTATTAAGTATAGGTTTGAGTTTAAAGACATTTATCCTCAAATTGCAGTAAAATTAAATTACAAAAAAAGTAAGATAAAAATAACCATGTAGTAAATATCATATAAATTTACTAAATTTCATAAGTAAAATTTATGCTACTATTTTAAGCTAAAATAATAAAAACGTGAAAGAGTTTAAAAATGGAGTCAATATAGATTATAAAAAGATATTAGAACATGCTTTTGACATGTTTTGAACTGGGCAGCATTTCCCAAAACAAAATTTAATTATAATCTTATCACAATTAAAGATAATTATTAAGTACTTATCATAGAAATAAGATTTAAATGTAGTTTGAGTGTTATACAGATTAATTATGCTATTAAAATGACTCTCATTTTATTACATATACAGTTTTTTTTTCATGTTTTCAAACAAATATATAGAATATACATTTATATAAATATGTATATAAAGATTTATATATACTTACTATATGAATATATGACAATTAATATATACTTCTTAATAACATATATAAGATTATTATACACTGAGGATAGAAAAAATGATTAAAGAAAATATATAAAAATTTGAACGTACCGGACCTCGAACCCGCGCCCTCTTGCGAACCGTGCAAGCGCTCTCACCGCTGAGCCATGCGTTTTTACATCACGCCGCGTTAAAATTATTATAAGCTTTATTTCGTAACAACGAAATTTTAATATAATATATACAAAATATATTTCAGGCCAATTGACTGTAATAACACTGGGAACACTAACAAATGTTGCAATGGCTTCCAAAATGGACCCTGACTTCCTAAATCGTTTAACACATTTGTATGTCGGTGCTGGACATATATATGGTAAGTAAATTTTGAATAAAAATAAATTTCTCTTATTATTATTAAATCTTTTTCTTTGAAACTTCACTTTTAGTACAAATTTTGAAATGAAAAATACGTCGTTCCCTAGAATTGGCATCAAACCTAAGACCACGACGTTTACAACCGCACGCTATTATACTACGTCATGTTGGTAAAATATATTAATACGCTTTTATTATGATATTAATGTATGTATGTTTGTATACAATGTTTTTGGATATGATTTTGAATGACTAAACGTTTTTTTTTTTGAAGAAAATGACAAATAAATAATAGATTTATTTTGAAACATAATTACAATTAAATATTTTGTGAAAATTTAAACGTCTACTGTCCCGTTATTGACACTAAGCAAATATACGAAAAAAGGTTCTTTAATATGTTCCTTCTATTTTGAGTATTTCTTGTTTTTGTTGTTGCAACAGATTGTTTTTGTTTAATTTATCTTGTCACTTCAAAGATGCGTGAAAAAAACCTTAAGAATCTTATATATATCTTATCTCCAATTTATCTTACTAGCAGATGTGCTATTTTCCAATGAATTGTTTATTTCGAAGATGTAAGTCTTTTTAGAAGTCTCTTGTATCTAAAGTGGGTTTTGATTGTAGATAATGATAACAAATAATTTTATTTTATTATATATATAGATAATTTTATCCGAGAAAATTTTCGATATTAATATCGATAGCATGATTCGCGATAAAAACTTGCTTTATGACCCTTTTCTTTCTTTTTCCGTTTTCTTTTAAATTTTTATTTAAACACATAAGTGAACACACTTTCTCCCTAAACTAACTGACTGACTGATTTTATCAAATGTCGAAATTACTTATTACTAATTAAGTATTATAATAATCTACATTGTATTTATTTTAATTTACATATATTTTAATATATATTTTTAAGTTATTTTTCTTTTCTTAGCCACATACTGCTTTAGAAATCCTATAAATATAATTTATACTATTTTTTTATTTTAGTTACAGTTCCAAGAACGACTGACTGACTTTAAACATGACTGGTTCTACTTTAACTCCAAATTAACACTACGTTTCCCTTTCCCACCCTGTTATATCAACATAATTTCCTGCAATACATATTATTAAATGTTTTTCCAGATGAAAATTTCCCAAAGGCAGAGTTCAACGCACGCATGGACGCGGAGGCGTACCACATAATTATGAAACAAGCGACGCCTGATAAAGTCACAGTGTTTCCGTTTTCACAAACTAAGATATATTTGAATTTCTCTAGGGTAAGTATTCCAGGTTCAAATCTAGTTTTAGATGAAACTTAGTGCTTTGGTATTATATCAAAAAAATATTCACAAGTGGAACTCGTACTTACAATCGTTGCATTTTACATTTAAATAATGTTATTAATGATTTTTGTTAATTTCAACACACCTTTGAAATAAAATGCTCGCTCCAGTCTGTCTCAAACGTATCATTGTCCAAAATGACCATTTTATGACCATTTCAAAAAAAATGTCCCGCTGAGTTTCTTGCGGCGGTTCTTCTCAGGTCTGAGGCGTTAACTTTAGCGAACCGGTGGTAATGTTTTGACGTTCAAAAAATTAATCATGTATTCTTATTTTGAATCAATTGTTTCGATTTTGTGACTGACTTAACTGTTAACCCGATGATTATGATTATGGTGAAGATCACTCGGAAAAACAACATAATTAAATTTTCCGCTCTGGTAAGGAAAAAGATGTCTTTATATATAATTTTTTGAATGCCAACAGTCTACAATGCGGAATATAGAGTAAACTAATCAAATCACACATGTTTATCAAACAAAGCAAGGCTCGTGAGCAACTGAATATATTTTTGGGGTAAAAATAGTGCATTCGGGCCAATTTATTTATATCTTTTAAATGCCTTTCGTTTCGGTTTTATTCTTTTATTATAGGCACTGTATTTTTATATTATAGGCACGGAATAGGTACACTTGAGGACCGTCTGCATGTAAACACGACGGTTTGTGGGTTCGATTCCCACTCGAGGAAGATGAATTTTTCTATTTTAATTTTATTCGCTCGGAAAACTAGGCAAAGCGCGACGTTGAATTCCGCCACCCAATACACAATGTCTCGAAAAAGGCGAAGACGAAAAAAGCAGGGAGTTAAGCAACGGAGTGTCTTAACTATAGGTTCTTATGGTTCCTGCAGTTCCCTCTGCCTACCCTGCCATGTGCGGGATAAAGCGTGAAGCTAAAAACAAATGAGCACTATACTTTTAATTATAAATTATAGGCATAATATAAGAAAAATATAGGTACGGAACTCCAAAAACATTATTTTTAACAGGAATGGCGAGTAAACGTCCTAGGCGCCATAAACACAGATATAATGAAAGCACAGAATCTGTACGAGAGGATTCCCCTCCAGCGCAACGACAGGTGGCAGTCGCTGGACCCGGCGACCGTGGCGCTGGCGGTCAAACCAGATTTGGTCGACGAGTACAAATACTCTCAAAATGATATTATTTTGTGTGGTAGGTTTTGTTTTTTTGTTTTATTTTTCACGCTTCTTTAGAAGCGGGTACGAAAAAAGCAGGGACGGAGTGTCTTAACACTTTTTCGGTTCATACGGTTCCTGCAGTTCCCTCTGCCTACCCTGCCATGTGCGGGAAAAAGCGTGAAGCGTGAAGCTTTTTAGATTGTATAGTTGGATGGATGTAAGTAGTAATATTGCGTGTTTAGTAGCGAATTTCAAAGCACCACTTCATCTTGTTAATAGAGCGAGGTATTATAAATAATTTTCGTAGTGGGAATCGAACTCGCTATTGTCGTGTTTTCACTAAAACGTTCTGCCGTAATGCCACAACAACATCAAAATTATTGTAAAAAATTGAATTTTTTACAATGATTTTTTTTTATTTACTTAAGAATTTATCATATTAATTAAGATTTTTAGAAGCGTCAGTCTCACAATAAGTAACGCTTGCACAGCAATATCTATATATCTAATAAAAGTTACTGGATTTTATAACAACTTTAAATAAAGTTATCCTACATATAATTTTTTTACAGGTGATAAAAGAGGCATAAATACGAACAAGTTTGTGGATAAAAGTGAAGCTAACGTAAGGATTGCCTACAAAGTGAATAAAGACCGATATGAAAAGTTTTTACTGGACACATTTGCTTTGGAATAAATTGTTTATTTAAATCGAATTAATAAATAAATTTGAAGATAATTTCTACACTTTTATTGTCATATTTGAATAACACATAGATATATTAGTATGTAAAGCCAAAGTTGGTTTGGTTGATCCCACTAATCTCAGGAACTTGAAAAGCCTCGGATAATACATTTATTGCAGAACTTAACGGCTATATAGGCTTAGTTACATTATGTTATTTTTTTGATGTAGTCCTCTACTTATTTATGTCGCTTCAACCTACTACCAAACCAACGCACTGTTATGGGATTTTTAAGATCAAACGAGTTTTAAAAAAAACATCTATTAACAGTGTTAAATTAAACTGGTAACACTGATTAATTATAGATAACTGATTGTCACTGTAGCTTCAACAGAACTGAATTTTGAGTGACCATTATGACTATTTAAACCTAACTGAGGCTATAGGGGAGCAAGGGGCGTTACACTATGGTGTACATATTACTATACATTGACAATATATAACAGCACGCACAGACACACGCGCATACATAATACACACACACGCACACTTGCAAGCATAAATAAAGTTGTCTTCGATTTTAAATTGAAACGATGCACTTAAAAAAATATGGTTGAAACTGAAATTAAAGAATAATAAATACAATGTCTCCGTATATAAATTACTAAAGTCCAATACTGTACTAATAAGCACAAATATATGATGGTAATGTTTTGTTTTAGATATATTAATATTTAATAGTTTATAGTTCTTTTTATAGTTTTATAGATAAAATGGAAAATCAGAACATTTGTAGGAGCAAGCATAATTAAAAATAAATGCCCCCGATATATAAAACATTTCATTTTAAGTCAACGCAATAATAAAAGCTACTTTTTTGTAATTTTTATGAAATTTGTCGCGTAACAAGACCTAATCAGTGTACCCAGAATATAAATATTTGACCAAAACTTAAGTTTTTCACAACAAAAAAGAATTAATTTTGGGACGGAATCTGCGGTTTGAGTATTAAAATTCAACAGAAACATCATCACACACATCATAATGCGTTAGAAAATGACATTTCACAATAGCGTTTTCGTTTATAGAATTCTTAGTTTTTCCAGGAGATGGCGTTGAAAGTTATATTTTTTTAATCTTCAAGCTTTATCCCGCATATACATACATGTATATACACAGGGTAGGCAGAGAGAATCGCAAAAACCGTGGAAACTTGGTGTTAAGATATTCCGTTCCTCGCGCATCGCCTTTCCGAGGCATTGCATGTTGAGTGACGGAACCCAATGTCGCGCTTTGCCTAGTTGCCGAATCGATGGAAATGGAAATCGAACCCACAAACCGTCGCGTTTACAGGAAGACACAACGCCTCTGCGCCACGCCGGTGTAAATTTTTGTATTTTTATATTTATTTATTCGTTATAATATTAAAATTAAATACTTAATTTAAAGTAAACACTTAAAGTAACCAAAACTATATCGGGAAAAGGTAAGTAGTGTTTATCTATATATAGTAAAGATATAATATAAGTTAAAAAAATAGCTCAATAAGATTTTAGTCTATGTAATTTTCAATGTAGACCCACTTTTAACTACAGAATTTGTTTTGAATAAAATTACACACGCCCGCCAATCACACATATAGAATAATATACGGTTCTGGTTTAGAACCCACGAATTTTAATTACGAAGCATGAATGTTGATATAAATACTTATTAATTTAAATTAATTCTCAAAATTTTAATTTCTGGAAATATTTCTAACAGGCTATATGGCTCACATAATCATTTGCAGTTTGAAATTTGGCATCAGCGGACTCACTGGTGTTCTGCAGTTGATCAATAATAATAATTCTATATCAAAAATAAATATAGAAGAACGATATTAAAAATAAAAAAATGTACGAAAAGTTGGCCTAATTACATATACATATTACCTTAGAGTAATATACACCTTAAAAATCATAAATACATCAAATATTTCATATATTTCTTTTATTAGTCGGATTAAGGTGACAGGTAGGGTAAGTGACCCAGAGTACAAAGAACTTTTGATAGAAAAAGTTCAGTTTCAAAAATAGTATGAAGGAAATAAAGTATCATAAAATAGTGTTATAATAAAAATTGTAATCAGACTTTATGACATCAATAAATTTTTATTATTGTAAGAAAGGTCGAGGCGATTTCTAACGTGATTTTATATAATGTTTGAAAATAGACTTAGTTTATTCGAAAATTTCTTAGAATTAAATTAAAACGTTTTTCTGCATGTAGAATAGCAACAGACCATGTATATTTCTTTTAAATATTTTTTATTGAGTGTTAGTATGTTATATCGCGAACCACCGTGACGCAGAGGAACAAAATCTATCTAAACGCGACAGTTCTTGGGTACGAATCCCAGTCTAGTAGTAGTAGTAGTCATAATTTTAATTTTCTTCACAATGTTGAGTTACACTACTCAACACGCAATTCTTCGAAAGTTGGAAAACAGGAATTAGAGTATGGTAACACATGGTTTCCACGATTTTCTTCTGCCTATCCTACCTTGAGCAAACTATTATCTCTATACTAATATTAACTTTAATTTTTTTTAATTACTGCCTGGAACTAACACAAGTAAGCAAGGTTTACATTATTAGAGACATACTTTGAGTAGCACTCGCGGCGAATTGCCATGGAGTCAGGACATGGAGTCATGGAGAACGGACAAATGGAGAAAGGAGAATTCATCATTTATTCTCTTAACACACATTTTACGCAGAGACGTAGCGTCTGCATATAAACGCAGAGGTTCGTAGGTTCGATTCCCTCTCGGGGAAGATGGATTTTTCATTTACATTTTCTTCATTCTGGCAACTTGGGAAAGCGCGGCGTTGAGTTTCGTCGCTCAACACGAAATGCCTTGAAAAATGCAGAAAAAGAAATGTCTTAACACTAGATTTCCTGCCTATCCTGCTATGTGTGGGGTAAAATGTGAATACATGAAAAATAGTTTTTAAAGATATATCAGATTCCGAACATATAATATGTAGGTACATAATCGTATATTAAAAAAAGTAAATATTGTATTAAAAAAAGCTTCAATTCCATTTCCATGGGCAAGCGAACGCAAAAACAAATGGACAGATATGACAAATACATAATTCCCAATTTTGACATCCGACTATAGAACTCTTGAACGTTAATATATTAAATTCATAAAAATTTTGAAAGGTGATATCTTTAGTTTTCCAGCATTATTTCTTCTTTTGCCTTTGAAATGGTGTATGAATGATAAAGAGCTACCCTTGAAAGCCTTTGATAAATGATTCTTTCGGGGTTTTTAGTGCTTTTAACAGACACTTCATAATCTGATCGGGTGGGGACGTGATATAAGGATACTTGTGTAGGTAGCCTTACATATATTTTGTTCCATATTAATTGAAATCCAAAATTTTTTATATAAATATAATTAACTTTTAGTTATTTTTATGATTTTAAAATATTAATCCTCATTAAGGATAGAATAAATACTTAAATAAAATATATAAAACATTTGAATCACGAGGACCGTCGTGGCGCAGAGGCGCAACGTCTGCCTGAAACGTGACGGTTACTGGGTTCGATTCCCAGTCGGGGAAGATGGATTTTTCTATTTCCATTTTCTTCGCTCTGGCATCTAAGGCAAAGCGCGGCGTTGATTCCGCCACTCAACACGCAATGCCTCGAAAACGGCGAAAAGCGGGGACGGAGTAAGCAGGGAGTAAATAACGGAGTGTCTTAACACTAGGTTCGTATGGTTCCTGCAGTTCCCTCTGCCTACCCTGCCATGTGCGGGATAAAGCGTGAAGCTAAAAAAAAAAGTTTGAATCATTCAAGTCATTGGAGTGTGTCACCGACACTAGTTATTCAGTAAATCATAGTCTCACTGATGTCCGACAGTCATATGTTAAATATAGTAATAAAAGCAAATCATGCAATTAATCTCATAGAATGCCTAACTTTGTCAGTCATCTATTATAGTTTATACGTTTTTTTTTTCTTTTTTATGTCTTCACATTTTATCCTGCACATGGCAGAAAAGGCAGAGGAAACTGCAGGAATCATAAGAACCTAGTGTTAAGACAATCTGTTGCTTAATATCTGCTTTCTCTCTCACCGCTTTCCGCCTTTTGCAAGGCATTGCGTGTGGAGTGGCAGAACTCAACGCCGCACTTTGCCTAGTTTCCAGAGCAAAGATAATGGTAATAGAAAATTCATCTTTCCCAATTGAGAATAGAACCCACAAACTTACAATATAGCTGATTTGTTTAAAATATATGATGAGAATATAATAAAAATATACAATAAATTTTACCGATAATTTCTCACACAATTCCTAAATTAAAATGGCGGCAGATGTTTTATGTAAATTTCTAGTAAATACTTTTGTATATCTCATGAAACATCTCCATGATCTTATTTCCAATTAATAATATTACTGTATTATTAATAATATAAAAAACTTACCCTCAAAAATTTTCATGTTTTATTTATATTACCAACTTCGATTATTTCGATTATAATTATATTTTCTCTGTCATATTTATCTTAAATATTAAATAACAAATAAAGCTGAATTGAATTAATTATATATTAAAACTTGTTTTGAATAATTTAAGCCCTAGTTTTTACGTGACACTCGCGCCATTCCTGTTTTTTTTTCTTTTCTTTTTATTCTTCTCTTCATACTGCCGATAACTCATTCAGCCAGCATTATATTATAGAATATTAAAATGATTAAATATATTTATTTTGTTAAATGTTTAATTTAGTGTTTTAAATAGTGAATTAAAATTATTGTATTATATTAGTATTAAATTGTTTACGTCATAAAAATATTTTAAGCTCTGCATATATTATCTATGTTATATACAATTTAAGAAAAATGTCCTATTTTAATAGTTAACGCAAATTTAAATTATAATAGAATGTTGTAAAATTTTTCAGGTATTTTTTTTTTATTTTAGAATCGCTTGCTGTTGCAAAAAATGACAATAAAAATGATAATGGAAAAATGAAAAGAATATATTTAAATATAAATAACATGTAACTATAACTTATAGCTGAAGACCATCGTGGCGTAGTGGCACATTGTTTATCTGTAACGTGACGGTTTGTTGTTTCAGTTGAGACTCTGGGAGAATAAATCATTTTTTTTTAAACTAGTAACACAGCAAACACTATTCTTAATACTAGGTTCATACGATTCCCTGATAAAGCCATAAAAAAAAATAAAAAATCTTCAACTTGCACAGAGTAAAACCGAATATACAACTCAATGTAATAAGTGCAATGAAAAAGAAAGCAATGCAATGAAAAAGTAGCTAAACATAGTGTTCTGTTTAATTAAAGGACTGACAAATAGTCAGGCGTAGGCGCAATAAGAGATTTCAGAAAAGTAGTGCTTGCCTTAGGCCTTGTTCACATAATATCATCTCATGTAGCAATATATAATAATAACTTTTTATTTCAAGTGACTAATATGTATCACTAACAATAAAAATGAGTCAATTTTTATTGTTAGTGATACATATTACTTATATCCTATGTTAGTATAATAAATTAGTTAACAATAAACAATCACTGAAATTGTAATTATGGTAGTAATCGCTGAACTAATCCGCTCGAAATAGCACAGCAATGACTAACATACTTACAATCAAACCTGCTAGCAATTACCTTCATGATGCTGTTGGGACTATCCCGCAATCTATACACCAAGGATCCGCATCTTTTGCGTATAATGGCATAAAAGCAATCGACCCTCGCTGCCGCGAACATCCCTGATGCACTACAATGGCGAGGCAATCCCATCAACACTCTAAAGGCATTGTTATATTGGACCCGGAGTGCGTTATACGACTTTTGAGAGTATTTGGCCCACAGATTGCACGTGTAAAAGGTGGTACAATAGGCTCTAAACAGTGTAAGCTTCACTTCCCTCGAACAACGTATAAATCTGCGGGCCAACATATTCGCCCGTACAGACAACGCCCTCCGTTCCCTCTCAATGTCAGTGTCATCTCTGAGGTCGGGTGTCAAGATGTACATAAATATATATATGTTTTTGGTTTAGGATAAGTTGAGATACTTAGGCGTACGTTATATTATTCAATTAAGGGTATAATAATAAGGTAATAAGAAAATTATTGCAATTTGTGATTTGGCAAAGATTATAATCACATCACATTTATAGCAGGTACATAGTGCCAAAGTTATATTATTCTATTTCTTAAATCAGAATTTCAGGATTTTTGAAATAATAATAAAATAACTACACCCTTACTGTTGATCTAGTCAATAATAATAATGCTGAGAGTGAACTGTCTTGCTACGGCATGATTTAACCATTATTTTGCAAATATTTGATTCAATTTTAAACTGTCTTCTGTATATAGCTGTGTGAGATATGGTATGAGGATAATAAAAGAAATAAATACAAAAATATAATAAAAACATACCAAAATTACATATTATAAAAATTTTGTAATATAAAAATTTACCAAATATAGCTACATTTTCATACTCACACATGCACTCACACAAACAGACGCACCCATACATATATATACACACACATTCACTTAAGTTCATATCATATCTATGGAGAAAATATTGTCATTTTATATTAATTTCTCGCAGTTTTTTATTGCTTTAAAATATGTATTTTTGATTTAATTATACTTTCATAACAGGAAGACACATTTTTGTTGGGCTATTTAGACAAACATCAATTTGTTATTTTGTTCCTATTGCTGCTGACTTCATTTTTGTACAACTTCTCGTCGTTTGATGTTTATAATATGTTTTTTTCTTAACAATAAATGTGTACACTGCCTTACAATCGATTGGGACATCTGAGCTTAAACAGCAATTAGTGTGTGACGTGACGCCCTCTTGATTACGACTCGATGGTTCGATGATTCGATAGAAACCTATATTGAGAGTTTATTTTCGTCTTTTTCGAAACTTGCCACACATACCTAGTTGTTTTGTTTGGGATTGAGTCTTAGATTATAGAAAATAATATTAATAAATATACAGCAGTTTTATTTATAAATAACATTAATCGAAACACATTTTTAGTGCAGGAGGAAACTGTATCAAAAACCTCTTTCGATTATCGTCTTTTTATTTACATAATCACGTGATATTTAATATACTTAACCTAAAACAGAAAATACAGTATATAATCGATTTTTTCTGATCCTTACGGATGCAGAAAGTATTAAGTGTTAAAATAGTCGCATAGGATTAATGATATATGTAAGTTAAAACATATGCACAAACGGTACATAAAACACAGAGACATGATATTCCATCTCCGTGGAGCAAGATCCGAGTTTGCACTACACGTGGACGGCTTTGTATAGTATTTTTCTTATATATTTATTTAACTTTTTTATTTTTTCATTTTAGACACACAATAAATCGAAAACCTTCATATCCCGATAGAACGTTTTGTTTCCCTCCCTGAAACGCCAAATTTCTATAAGTTATCTCTAAGAGAAAGCAGGGACTAAGCAACGGATTGTCTTAACACTTGGTTAACGTAGGTATGTTTCCTGCAGTTAACTTTGCCTACCCTACAATGTGCGGGATAAAGCGTGAAGCTAAAAAAATATTTATTTTTAATTTCAATAAGAATATATAAAACCGTCTAAATTTATGAGAATGATGAAAATATTTTGAAGTCCGTATGTGGTACGTAATAAGATTACTTTGATATCACACACGAGTTGTGAAAATAATCGCCGAAATTCAAAGTTATAATATTTGTAATATTTCCTGATTAATAAAGTGAAGTGTGCGAATGTAAATGCTTGATAAAGTTAAATGCTTGGAAAAATGAATATGTCATGTTTAAGAAGGTTCACGTTGTATCCCGCATATTAAAGAGGAAAGCAGTGAGAATTTAGAGTTAAAACACTCCGCTCTTCTTGTCTCGTCTAAATTTTGAACGACAGAAATCGACTTCGCATGCCTGAGTGTTGATTTCATCTAAGTCCGAATCAAATGAATTTACATCGAAATCTAATACATGAAACAAAAAGAACTAAAGTCAAAACCTTTACTGACTTTTATTCTACTAAGCTTATGTTATTCATCAGATTCGAACTCATGATAAGATATATATACTTATATATATAAGATTTTTGAAACGTTTTTAATTACTAAAAGCCCTATTTTTTCCCAATTCCTTAGTATAAGAAAGTACTAAATGCAGAATTCGTTGCAATTAAATATAATACTCGGACAAAGAAAAAAATATGGAGTAATTCAGGTGTAATTTTCTCGCAGCCAAATTAAAAAATGTTCTGTTCATTACTAGAACGTAATGGCAGTTAATTATGTTTTTTGTTTTATAATAAAAATTACACTTATGTGGTTTGGTTTTTTGTTCCTACGTAACTCTATATGAATGACGCATTTACTTAAATAAATCGTTAGTTTATTGAAATATTCTCTACAACAAGCGGACAAGATCACGATTTACCAACATTGATCGACTTCTGTGGACGTACGTGAAGTCGAAGGTTTATGAGAATAAAACCAAGACTATTGTAGAGCTTGAGGCCAATATCTGATGTATATATATTTGTACATGACCCGTTAGTAAGGCAAAATAAGTAATGAAATCAAAAATGATGAGTGGCGGAACTTAACGTATCTTTTTTTTATAATATAGGTGGCAAACGAGCTGACAGATCACCTAATGGTAGGTAAGTGAATACTGCCGCCCATGGACATTTGCAACAACATAGGAGCTACAAAATGCGTTGCCGGCCTTAATCTAATTTTTCTCCAGCGTTTTCGTGTGAACGAAATCTTTATTTAGCTAACATCTTTATAAAAAAATACAATAATCTACCTTAAAACCGTATACAGCTACCACAACCACAATACCAATATTAAAAAGAAATGTAATAATAACAAACTTTTCAATAATTCAACAACCTTATACTTGAGCTGATTTGAAAAAACTTAATTTATGTTTACTTTAAGTTGAGTTCGCTTCCATTTGGAATTTTAATACATATCTTCTAGTGTGTGATATATTTTATTTTTGAAGGTTCGATTCCGTTCATGACAATGAATTATATTAGATTCCATTTTGGATGAATCGCGCGTAATATTTTTTGGAAATTTAATTTTTTTTATTGTCACACACATCTTCACATTCTATCCCTAGCAGGGTAGTCAGAGAGAACGGAGCACCAAACGAAGCGGTGTCTGCATACCTCTTTCATTAACTTTTTCTACATGTCATTAACTTTTTCTACCATGTCCTTTTCTATATTAAATAATTTTTTAATTTTTTATATTATATATAAAAGTTACATTTTTATATTATATTTAATTAATGTCTAAAAGAATGTATAAATTATCTCTGTCAAAAATGATATTTTGCAAATAATATATAATCTTAACAATATAATTCTCGAAAATTACCTTTAAAAAGTGAAAGGGCACTGCGCTTTTTGAGCAAAGCTGGTTAAAGGCGTAATGATGAGAGTAATGTGAGTTTGACACGTTTGTTTTATCTGCACTGTAATGCTCAGCAGGTGAGACATCTTCAGGTTCCTGATCCAATCCTATCCTTCTAATATATTCTTAATTAAATTTCGATATGGAGAGCGTTTTGTCAATATTCTTGTTTCACCCTGGTACGTCGACCTTTAGCTCAAAACGACTAGATTGTAAATTGTAGTACGTATGAAGAGTCCATAAATCGTCCCATAATCAATGTTTTAGCCATAAACTGTATTATATTCGTAAACTTTATTTTTCTTCTTTTCATTTACTAATTGAACTTTTTTAAAGGAACGTTCAAAAATTAATTAAAAAATACAAGCTATAGCATACTGTTTAAATTTGAGAGTAAAAAATAATAAAAAGAATAAAGTACATAATTTGTTAATAAGGTAGGTCCTAAAACTTTACGTTGAGGAACATTGAAATTTAGAGTTTCTTCTGTACTTAAAACGTTATGTATTCTAACACACTGTACAAACTGTTAGCAAACTATTAGCAAAGTGGCTTACAAATGTCATTTACTATACCTCTTATGCCAAAATTTATCCAAAAGCATCGAAACGGAGTCAGTCAGTGGTAATGTACAAATGACTTCGAATAATGTAAAACATTATCCACTTGATTTACCCTCTCTGAAACCACATTTATTAGCAACTGTTTTATAATAAACATTGCTCTGAATTCAAATACTTTTTGAATATATTTTGTATCCACTCGTTAACTAAATTTAGCTGAGGCTATTTTTTTAAATTACGATTTTGTTTTAGTTCTTGTGCTGCTATTTATATATGAGTAGAACTAATTCTGTTATCGAAATTTCAAATCTCATGTAGAAGGGAGGCTTCTAGGCTGTTATTTTTTTTACAAAGTATTATTAATATAAAATTAATATAGCCTCAATTAAATAACATACAACTAAAACTTTTTGAACTCTATAAGAACGATTTTGTATACAGTTACAAATTCCTAAATAGTGTAGTTAATAGCCTAGAAAAGATTTTTTTCCTGAGTTTTGCATAGCGTATCAACTGCATCCATCGTTTTTACAGTCAACTGCTGTCTCGCTGAGTTACGATGGCTCAGTGAGTGCATCATTCAAAAAGCGTTTTAATAATGACATTTAGTTTCTCCTACTGGATATTTTACATTGGTAATTAGTCTTATGAAAAAGCGTCAGCACCTGACTTCAAGCGCTACTGTTTGTGAGTTTGATTCCCACTCAAAGAAATGAATGATTTCATTTCCTCACTTTGCAAAGACGCTAATGCCCAGCATAATGTTTTAAAAGTGTACAATAGAGTGTCCTAATACAACTTTCCCTCTGGATAACAGGCTACAAGCGGAAAGACGTGACATAGTTAATAGTATTTATGAGAAATCCTTATATTTGTATCATTGCTATATCAATTTCATGTAACGTTATCACTGGAATATTGCGAGAGCGTGTGTCAAGATTACCTAATGATGATAACCAACCAGTGTGTACGATGTATAGTCGGTGCAAGCGTGGCTACAAATATTTCGTGAAGTAAATATGGGTGACCTGAAGATAAATAGCTTGTTATACACAGATAGATATAGAGTTGCAGGCATTCTTCAGGCATTCTTAAAGACGTATGTGAAACTACTGTTCTGAATGCAAGCCTGAATAAAAAATATTAAAACAAATGAATGAAATAGTAGCACAATACTTAGGAATTAAGTTAAGTAGAGATGGTAGATAAGGTTACTGACAGTGAACGAGTGCTCGAAAAGGTTCTCCTTCTTTTTCTCTTTAATTATTTTGTAGTTTCGAGCGTCCCAGTTGAGCACAATTCACTTCGCCAATGTCACGTTGAATGGAGAACACACAAAGGAGAATGTAAAGTATTCATATACATTAACTGCGAGAGATTGATTGTCATCAGATCGTATCACAATTAAGTTTATATGTAAAAGGGCGTCCACCTTATTTCGTTTATCTTTCTTGTAACTTAAAAATCTTATTCTTGTAAACGAAAACATCAAAGTCCGTGCATTAGATTCCCTAATATAATATGACCTACTCAGTAGGCGATGGTCTATGTAAATAGTAAGTTTTCGAACGGGATCGAATATAAACGGGATCTAAAGTGTTTAACAGTCATAATTATTATTAGTGATTTACGCTTATTATACTATATTGATTTTAAATACCACTAAGAGTTCAGTTACCACAAGCAATAGAAGATCGCTTCCAAAAATCTAGAGACAACAACTCCTTCACGTTGGATTTCGCCTGGTTTTTGGTTGGTTGAAGGCAACACGTTTAGTTGATCAGCTTTAAGTCAAAGAATACAATAGCAACAGTAATTGATAGAATTCTTCTTTTCGTGTATCAAAAACTATACGATGAAAGTCGTATTGTCGGCTTTATAAATACAAAAAAATATATTTATTAATACACCAGAACATCTTGGCAACTTTAATTTGATAACAATAACTTAACAAATATTATTTTAAATAACAACACTCATTGGGAATGAAATACTCGCTCTGGTCTATTTCAATCAAATGTAATATTGTATGTTTTTTTATGTCTTCACACTTTACCCGCACATGGGACGGTATCATACAGCCATTGCAACCTAGTGTTAAAATACTCCGTTGCTTAGTGATTGCTTTCTGCCTTTTTCGACGTGTATAATTGTTAAAAAAAGGAAATCAACCAACGTTTTACATTTGTTGATTCCCTATTTCTTATATGGTAGCGTGCTACGTAGTTTCAGCCTTTGCAACTTATACGGTAAAAGTACGTACATATTCACAAATTTGAGAGACAAATTTCCATTATTTCCTTATTAAGATAAATTAAGCAAAATAAAACCAAAATTTGTCTAGCTTGTACTGAATGTATAAATAAAAATATTTTTTTTATCAGAAGCCTTTATTAGAGTCATCGAGAAATCAATCAATCAATTTTTAATTTGTATATCTACGTCATAAAAACTAGCCATTTTGAATTAAAATATCGCAAATCAAAATGATTGAAAATTACTCAGTAATGCATTAAGGATAATTTTTGTGAGTGGCGCTAGAATACTTTCAAGTCGATCCCGAAAAAAAAAACATAGGTAAGAAAAATGGCTATATGTTGGAAGAAAAAATATTACGAATGATTTTTTCTAAAATCAAAGTTAGAATGTAGGCTTTAAAATTTAAAGTTCAAAGATATTCTTCTTTTAAAATATCACTTAATGCAGCAAAAAACAGAGTTGATAAGCCAATCGATATCTGGTAATTACGTCCGGTATATCATTTTCAGTCAAAATAATATTTATTTACTGGTTATTTAATAAATGTTATGATGAAATCATCCATTTAATTTTTTTTATTTGCATTTGCAACATTGATGAAAAGTAAATAATGTGCACACGTTATAATACAAAATTTAATTTGAAAACTTACCCTAATATCATAAAGAAAACCAACCAATGTGTCACGAACAAAAATGTTAACGGCGTCTGAGTAGTCGTTACCTAAGGCTTGCACCGACAATTGAGGCTGTAAATAATTAGAACTAAATAAATGCATATAAGATTGATTCCTATAAGAAATTGTGCACGTTTTTTTTGAAAATTCATTTGACTTGACATTTTACCGAATATGTATATTACAGAAGAAAGAACCTAGGCAAGATCTGCATTTTTGAATCTCCGATAATTGCTCACTGAATCGCTCGATGAAATAGGGAAATTGGCAAATATACATACATATATATATATATATATATATATATATATATATATATATATATATATATATATATATATATATATATATATATATATATATATATATATATATATATATATATATATATATATATATATATATATATATATATATATATATATATATATATATATATATATATATATATATATATATATATATATATATTGTAAGGTTAATTGGTCAAAGTACAATATTAAGATGTATTTATTAATTATTATATACTATGTAATATATTCTCATTATCGCATTATAGATTAATATAAGATCTAGTAAATTTCACTTGCATTATTAATATTAATTTTATTATTTAAGAATGGCCATATTAAAAATAGTAGTTGCTTGACGTTTAAAAAGTAATGTGACAATGGGAATAATTTTTCTATTGACGACGATGATATCGAACGTTTTGGGTGGAATAAATTGCTGAATAACGTAATATTTGAAGTTTGATTGGGATATCCTTTATCTCAGAAGTGGGATTTTGCTATTGCGCCCACAATTTTAAGTAAATTTAAGTAATAATGGATAAAGTTGATGATAAAAACAGGCGTAAACGTCGCCGTGACCAAAGCAGCATTCATAAGCAGCGGAAAAACCGATCGAACGATAGTTCTTCGGATTCGCTTCGCGAACGAACTACAAGATGTCGCCATCAATCGAACGGAAGTCGTAGCCATAGCAGACATCGCAGCCGGTGTAGCAGTTGTAAGCGACCGGATCGACGTGGCCGCCGCCAGGATTCGGACAGAAGTAGCAGCAGGGACCACCGCAGCAGGCGCTCCGAGACTAGCAGTGGGGGTCATACACCCCCAGTTTTCGTACATTAACGCCGCCCTTCTCATCGGGGCTCTGGCAACAGAAGCAAAAGCGGAGGTCGCAGCGGACGCCTAGACCCTGGCAGCGAGCCTCATACACTGTCAACCTCTGCGCACGTGAGTACCACAAACGTTATTAATAATGACACACAAACGTTTCTTGCCTCATTAGTAGAAATGCTAGCCAAAAGTCGACCTCAAAGTAACAAATTTCCTATGCTGGGTAACGTTATTCCTGATTTCGACCCTATGGTCAAGAGCCAGACCATATTTATGTGGATTAATAAGGTGGAAGAGTGTGCGCGGCTTTACGGTTGGGGAGATGATCAAATAATTCACTACGCATTACCTAAACTGACTGGAGTTGCGAAGACGTGGTACCAAGCACTCCCAACCATGTCGTATTCGTGGCCCGAATGGAAAACTAAATTAGAAGAATCATTTCCTAGTAGCGACGACTATGCTGAGCTATTAACAGAATTGCTTTCCAAACGTGTCAAATTTAACGATTCTTTAGAACATTATTATTATGAGAAATTAAATTTTTTAAATAGATGCGAAATACAAGGTAAGCGAGCGGTAGATTGTTTATTATACGGTATTGAAGATCGATCCTTAAGGTTAGGCGCGAAAGCTGCAAAGTGCCAGGAACCAGAACAAGTCCTAAAATATTTTCAATCTATTAAACGGCAACCTCACGAATCTGACAAAACAAAATTTAACTATGACAAGCGAAATGAGAGTACCAACGCGTCTGTGAATTGTTCTATGCAAGTGATCAATGACAGCGAATCTAGGACCTCTAGCTCTCACAAAAATTCCATACCAGTGGTATGTTTTAATTGTAATGAGTCTGGACATTTCAGTTCGAGATGCCCGAAACAGATATTAAAATGTAATACTTGTAATAGATTAGGTCACTTGTCTACCAACTGCCCAAGATTGCCTTCCTTGAAATAAATATGACTAACTACAGTAAATATTAAGTTCTTATTGGACACAGTTATACAGAGAAACCTGATATAACTATTATTAAAACTATAAATTCCTTATTATTTACGCGCGATCGATCAGTTAAACTGTATTTAAATTTAAAATCAGATGTTATTTTACCGCTCAAGGAGATGTTAGTGTTACCGAGTCCTGCTACGACTACCTAAGTATTAAAAGTAAACGAACCCGCGTTTCGCGTTTCTGGGTACGTCAAAAAAAAAACGAATATTATCTGATGCTAGGCAAGTACAATATAGATTGTAGACTGCGGTGAATGTAAAATACTAGTGCAAATGATAGTATATGGGACGATAGTGTCGGAGAAGTTCAGTTAGGCATTAACACCACTATTAATAAAACGACTAGAAAGAACGCCTCAGAATTATTATTTGTATCCAGATTGATGAAAATCTTTTGCCCGACGTTACTGAAACAACCGAACGCATTGAGGGTGAGATATTAGATTGGCTGAGATCAGATGCTAGAGAGAAAATAGAAATACAACAGGATTATACAAAAAAAAACATTTGATAAACATAGGAAATTTTAGAGGTGGTATAATGTAGGTGATTTGGTCAGGATAGAAAGGACAGTAATAGACTAAGATCATGGAGGAAAAATCATAAAAACTCTTTTCTAAATTTCAAGGTCCCCATAGGATTCTATAGATGTTACCCAGTGACAGATTTTATTAATACGAAGGGGTAACAAGAGGAATGAGAATGTTATCGCGTTAGATAAAATCCATCCCTGGATGAACTTCGAAGGTTGCATTATTGATAGCACTGACAGTGATAAGAGTGAGGATCCAGATGTTAGAGAGTTAGATACAGTTATAATCAAACAGTGATTTATTTATTATTAAATTCCCCTGTTAGCACTTATAAAATTGTGTGTGTCATTACTAAGAACGTTTAAATTTTTTTTTTTTGATATATGAGCAATCAGTGCAGATAATGAATGGCATCAGATGATGTCGCACAGATGATTGCAAGATAGTTTGTAAGATTTAAACTTAAATTTTTTATGAGCGATCAGTGCAGATAATGAATGGCATCAGATGATGTCGCACAGATGATTGCAAGATAGTTTGTAAAATTTAAACTTAAATTTGTTATGAGCGATCAGTGCAGATAATGAATGGCATCAGATGATGTCGCACAGATGATTGCAAGATAGTTTGTAAGATTTAAACTTAAATTTGTTATGAGCGATCAGTGCAGATAATGAATGGCATCAGATGATGTCGCACAGATGATTGCAAGATAGTTTGTAAGATTTGAGCGTAAATTTATTATGACTGGTCAGTGCAGACAATGAATAACACCATAATAAATGGTGTCGCACAAATGACCTAAGACTGTGACAAATTACGTAAGAAAAAAAAAGAACGACAATATAGAAGTATTATTAATGAAATCTAATAATAAGAAAGATTTGTGATCATATTAGGCATCTAATGAGAATATTTAATCAAATATAATATATGTACGTGATAAAGTCAAATAATTAGGAATATAACTATGAATTATGTTAATTAGTTTGACTTGAAATGTATTAATGTAAACTATAATATATATATTTTTCAATCAATGTACTGTCTTGTTGTGTTAAGATTGTTGTGTTACAATTTGTATTTTCTTTACCAGCCTTACGTGATGTATGTAGGTCAGTTTATAATAAATCTAAATATATAATATTGAATAATATAATTTGACTAAGACTACGTCGCGCTGATTTTTTTGTTATGTTTTGTTTTTTTAATACTAGCAAGTGGGAGGACCCACTCAGTGAGGATGGCCGAGCTGTAAGGTTAATTGGTCAAAGTACAATATTAAGATGTATTTATTAATTATTATATACTATGTAATATATTCTCATTATCGCATTATAGATTAATATAAGATCTAGTAAATTTCACTTGCATTATTAATATTAATTTTATTATTTAAGAATGGCCATATTAAAAATAGTAGTTGCTTGACGTTTAAAAAGTAATGTGACAATGGGAATAATTTTTCTATTGACGACGATGATATCGAACGTTTTGGGTGGAATAAATTGCTGAATAACGTAATATTTGAAGTTTGATTGGGATATCCTTTAATATATATATATATATATATATATATATATATATATATATATATATATATATATATATATATATATATATATATATATATATATATATATATATATATATATATATATATATATATATATATATATATATATATATATATATATATATATATATATATATATATATATATATATATATATATATATGTATGTATGTATATTTGCCAATTTCCCTATTTCATCGAGCGATTCAGTGAGCAATTATCGGAGATTCAAAAATGCAGATCTTGCCTAGGTTCTTTCTTCTGTAATATATATATATGTATATATATATATATATAATGGGTATATATATATATATATATATATATATATATATATATATATATATATATATATATATATATATATATATATATATATATATATATATATATATATATATATATATATATATATATATATATATATATATATATATATATATATATATATATATATATATATATATATATATATATATATATATATATATATATATATATATATATATATATATATATATATGTATATATACACTGTACTTTATTTATAGATGGACAGGCCATAGAGATTAAAATATTCATATATAAAAACGAAAGTAAAAAATAAATACCAGAAACTCTCCAATTGTTAACATAATGTTAACGTTGTTAACACTTAATCCGTTATCGAAGTCATCGAAATCGATTATGGCAGAAAGAACAAAACGGTCTACGGTGACACTGTAATAAATAAAGCAACAATTCAAATATAAAATTTAATAAATTTGTTGGAATTACAAAAAACTATCATAGTAAAGTGTAAAGTCGAAGCCTTGAAAACTATTTAAAAGGTATATTAACCTTTAAAGGTAAGGTAATATTAAGTAAACTTACTTGCCGCTCAGTTCAAACTTATATTTGTTGTTTAAAATATTAAGTTCCACCTCGGCGTTACCTGAAATTAGCAATTGATCATATTGTTTAGAAGTATTACCAAATTTAAAATGCACCCACACAACACAAAACATTATTAACAACTATACACTACGTTAACAAGTGTAAATTACGAATGGCATAGTAAATGCGAAATAAATATAACCAAATTTAATAAAAAACAGAATCTTTGGATATGGGCTTGTAATTTTTTTTTTGTATAATATAAATTTAAAATTTAGAGCCAAAACAATCAATAAATCAGTATACATATATCTGTATATTTTCTTACTTAGAGACAGAACAACGAAAGGACTTACCGACTGTTATAGTAATGGGACTAGTCCATGAGTTTGCAATATCTATACTCAATCTTCGGATAGAAGGCACATATGCCACAGTTTCTGCACTAAATCTGCTAAGATGTAACACTGATAAACTATCAACAGAGGCGTTAACTTCCAATAAACTGTAATAAATAAAAGTGCACTAAATTAACATTAATTAATTATATTTTCTTCTTACACAAGAAAGAGAGGGAGAGAGAGAGAGTTTCATCAATATCAGATCATATTTATCTGTTAATTGGTGGAATCCGAAGAAAAACTTGGTTATAGGTTGCACAAACCAACCGAACTTTACTTTCAATTCCAACTTTCCACTCGATACGCAATACGGTAAAAGCGTTAAATAGATAACAGAGTGTCTTAACACTAGGTTCCTTTTACCTACAGTTCCCTTCCTCTGCTTGTCGTGCTATGCATATCCTATGTATAGCAGATACAGATATATAAAATATTAACTTTTCTTCATCATTTCATTACGGCCTGAAATACATTAAATTCATAAATAAACGTACCCTGGAACGATTGCCTTTTTATATTCAGCTCTGTCAATTTCTATAGGATCGAGTCCAGCTTTTGCTACCTCGTTTGCAATTCCATCGATAAAATTAGCAACTTGTAGACTAATTCTATCAGACAGTTGCTGATCTGCAAATAATTATTTGATTTATTACTTGATACTGCATACAATTAAGCATGTAACAAAAACTGAAACAAGAAATTAAGCGAAAATACCAGTCATAGAACGGGAATCTGCTAAGGTGCTTCCACCAAATGAGCAAATGAGCAAAAATAGTATACAAATCTCCATTTTACTATGGGTATGCTGAAAAATAACTACGTGTCAGTTTTTAAACCAAACCAATTCAAACTTTTACAATAATGCTTACCGTATCACAACCACAATTATAAAATGTACATATGGGTTTATAAGTAATATTTATACTCTATTATAATCTACTAATCAATTTTATCAAGAAATATACTAATAATGAAAATTATTTAAACTGCTTATTACAGATAACATCATTCAATATCAATAACTATAATTTGCAATATTATGATTGATTTTGAAGTCAATGATATTGTTAGATAGCGAAAAGTCATTATCATTCCTAATAATATTATTGTAATTATTTTTGATACGTCATCTACTAACTATCAAGATCAAAGATAATAAAAAAAAAATAATTTTAAAATAGGATATTGAAATCATATAAAAAATCAATGACACATCTTATCTGTACCGTTTTCCGCTTTAACACAACTGATATAATACTAATGTGATAAGCAAACGATTAATTTTTTTTTTTTTTTTTTTTAACTTCACGCTTTTATCCCGCACATGGCAGGGTAGGCAGAGGGAACTGCAGGAACCATACGAACCTAGTGTTAAGACACTCCGTTACTTAGTCCCTGCTCATTTCGTCCCCGCTTTCCGCCGTTTTCGAGGCATTGCGTGTTGAGTGGCGGAACTCAACGCCGCGCTTTGCCTTAGTTGCCAGAGCGAAGAAAATGGAAATAGAAAAATCCATCTTCCCCGACTGGGGATCGAACCCAGAAACCGTCGTGTTAGTCGCGTTACAGGCAGACGTTGCGCCTCTGCGCCAAGACGGTCCTCATCAAAATCAGTCAATCCGAGAATAGGTGAATATTAAAGGTGTAAAAGGTAATTTTGTCATATGATTCTAAATATTTAAAAATAGAATTATAAGTAACTAATTAATCGTTTGCTTATCACATTAGTATTATATCAGTTGTGTTAAAGCGGAAAACGGTACAGATAAGATGTGTCATTGATTTTTTATATGATTTCAATATCCTATTTTAAAATTATTTTTTTTTATTATCTTTGATCTTGATAGTTAGTAGGTGACGTACCAAAACTAATTACAATAATATTAGGAATGATAATGACTTTTCGCTATCTAACAATATCATTGACTTCAAAATCATTCATAATATTGCAAATTATAGTTATTGATATTGAATGATGTTATCTGTAATAAGCAGTTTAAATAATTTTCATTATTAGTATATTTCTTGATAAAATTGATTAGTAGATTATAATAGAGTATAAATATTACTTATAAACCCATATGTACATTTTATAATTGTGGTTGTGATACGGTAAGCATTATTGTAAAAGTTTGAATTGGTTTGGTTTAAAAACTGACACGTAGTTATTTTTCAGCATACCCATAGTAAAATGGAGATTTGTATACTATTTTTGCTCATTTGCTCATTTGGTGGAAGCACCTTAGCAGATTCCCGTTCTATGACTGGT
The DNA here is from genome assembly GCA_037178615.1 of Dione vanillae. Taxonomy (NCBI): domain Eukaryota; kingdom Metazoa; phylum Arthropoda; class Insecta; order Lepidoptera; family Nymphalidae; genus Dione; species Dione vanillae. Next base: position 352,199 of record JAZFAU010000027.1, read on the forward strand.
ATTTTCGCTTAATTTCTTGTTTCACTTTTTGTTACATGCTTAATTGTATGCAGTATCAAGTAATAAATCAAATAATTATTTGCAGATCAGCAACTGTCTGATAGAATTAGTCTACAAGTTGCTAATTTTATCGATGGAATTGCAAAAGAGGTAGCAAAAGCTGGACTCGATCCTATAGAAATTGACAGAGCTGAATATAAAAAGGCAATCGTTCCAGGGTACGTTTATTTATGAATTTAATGTATTTCAGGCCGTAATGAAATGATGAAGAAAAGTTAATATTTTATATATCTGTATCTGCTATACATAGGATATGCATAGCACGACAAGCAGAGGAAGAGAACTGTAGGTAAAAGGAACCCAGTGTTAAGACACTCTGTTATCTACTTAACGCTTTTACCGCATTGCGTATTGAGTAGAAGGTTGGAATTGAAAGTTAAGTTGGGTTGGTTTGTGCAAACCATAACCAAGTTTTCCTTCAGATTCCACCAATTAACAGATAAATATGATCTGATATTGATGAAACTCTCTCTTTCTCTCCCTCTCTTTTTTGCGTAAGAATAAAATATAATTAATTAATGTTAATTTAGTGCACTTTTATTTATTACAGTTTATTGGAAGTTAACGCCTCTGTTGATAGCTTATCAGTGTTACATCTTAGCAGATTTAGTGCAGAAACTGTGGCATATGTGCCTTCTATCCGAAGATTGGGTATAGATATTGCACACTCATGGACTAATCCCATTACAATAACAGTCGGTAAGTCCTATCGTTCAACATTTATATTAATATTAACTTAGTAATTAACGTAAATAAAAATAAGACGGAGGTCTTAACCTTAAAAGCAACAGCTGCGTCTTTTCATCATCACCCAAGTATTAGCCAAATTTAAACTTAACTTCATCCATAAGACGGTTTTGTTCTTTGTCTTGTCTTTGTATATATATATATATATATATATATATATATATATATATATATATATATATATATATATATATATATATATATATATATATATATACATACATACATACATACATACATACATATATATATATATATATATATATATATATATATATATATATATATATATATATATATATATATATATATATATATATATATATATATATATATATATATATATATATATATATATATATATATATATATATATATATATATATATATATATATATATATATATATATATATATATATATATATCCTTCGAAGAGATCGCATCTCCACAGCATTCATCTTTCTTTCATTCTTCTTCTGTAATACCCACGTTTCACTGCCATATAACAGCGTCGGAACCAGAACTGCGTTGTGTACAGCCAAACGTGCAGCGATGCTGATGTTCTGCCGTCTCAACTACGCAGCTAAGGCACCGTTCATTCTGTAACCGGCAGCAACGTCTTTCCACATCCATTTCGTATCTACCATCTCTACTTAACATACTTCCCCAGTATACTGCTTCGTTCACTTGTTCTAATAATTTAATAATAATTTAATTTCTAATAATTTATAATTATGCGGAGTCAGCTTAGCTGATCGAATCCGCAACGAAGAGATACACAGGATGGTAGGTACCAGCGAGGATGTCACAGTAAGAATGAAGAAGAACGTGCTCAGATGGTTTGGGCACGTCGAAAGAATGAGTGACGAAAGAATGGTAAAAAAGATGATGGAAAAGTGAGCGGTAAGAGAGGTAAGGGGAGACCTCGGTTGACTTTCGAAAACACAGTATCGAAAATACTGGAGGAAGGTCAAAAGCATGAGGACTCCCCGGAGAGCATGTATGAAGAGGTTAATGACAGTGACGAGGCGAAAGAGGTATGCAGGGACCGCAGCGTTTATATATATATATATATATATATATATATATATATATATATATATATATATATATATATATATATATATATATATATATATATATATATATATATATATATATATATATATATATATATATATATATATATATATATATATATATATGTATATATATATATATATATATATATATATATATATATATATATATATATTATTATATTCATTTGACTTCACATTTTACCGAATATGTATATATGAATGTATATATATATATATATATATATATATATATATATATATATATATATATATATATATATATATATATATATATATATATATATATATATATATATATATATATATATATATATATATATATATATATATATATATATATATATATATATATATATATACATTCATATATACATATTCGGTAAAATGTGAAGTCAAATGAATTTTCAAAAAAAAGCGCATAATTTTTTTATTTTTTAACAATTTTATATGCATGTATTTAGTTCTAATTATTTACAGCCTCAATTGTCGGTGCAAGCCTTAGGTAACGACTACTCAGACGCCGTTAACGTGTTTGTTCGTGACACATTAATTGGTTATTTTTATGATATTAAGGTAAGTTTTCAAATTAAATTTAGTGTAATAACGTGTGCACATTATTTATTTTTCATCAATTTTGCAGGTTTTTTTTATCAATTTAAAATAGTACTAGTAAGGGAAAATTGTGAATGTAATTGGTAAATTGCAAATAGAACAGGTCACATAAATGTATTTGCAGTTTTAAATTAAAATGAAATAGTGAAATTAATGTTTTAAAAGATTTAACTTAACTTCCATTGTCCACCTTTCTACCCCTCAACCTGGTTCTATTTACAATAAGTTTGTCAAATTAAAATCACAAAGATTATTATATTATATACATATCTACATATATCTTTAAAGACATACCAGCATGTCTTTTATCATACAGTTTTGGATACACGAAAAGGATGGTACCATCTATCACTTATTAATTATATTATTTAACTTAAAGCTTTTCAACTATATTATGTATCTCTTCGAAACCTTCAAGACTGTTCAAAATTAACCGTAAAAAACATCAACATCAACTTTTGTAAAATCATAATATACACATTTCATTCGAAAGCAAATATAAAAAATGAAAATGGATGGACATCATAATATTTATTAAATAACCAGTAAATAAATATTATTTTGACTGAAAATGATATACCGGACGTAACTACCAGATATCGATTGGCTTATCAACTCTATTTTTTGCCGCATCAAGTGATATTTTAAAAGAAGTATATCCTTTAACTTTAAATTTTATAGCCTACATTCTCACTTTGATATTAGAAAATATCATTCGTAATATTTTTTCTTCCAACATATAGCCATTTTTCTTACCTATGTTTTTTTTTCAGGATCGACTTGAAAGTGTTCTAGCGCCACTCACAAAAATTATCCTTAATGCATTACTGAGTAACTTTCAATCATTTTGATTTGCGATACTTTAATTCAAAATGGCTAGTTTTTATGACGTAGATATACAATTAAAAATTGATTGATTGATTTCTAGATGACTCTAATAAAGGCTTCTGATAAAAAATGATTTTTATTTATACATTCATTACAAGCTAGACAAATTTTGGTTTTATTTTGCTTAATTTATCTTAATAAGGAAATAATCGAAATTTATCTCTCAAATTTGTGAATATGTACGTACTTTTGCTATATAAGTTGCAAAGGCTGAAACTACGTAGCACGCTACCATATAAGAAATAGAGAATCAACAAATATAAAACGTTGGTTGATTTCCTTTTTTTAACAATTATACACGTCGAAAAAGGCAGAAAGCAATCACTAAGCAACGGAGTATTTTAACACTAGGTTGCAGTGGCTGTATGATACCGTCCCATGTGCGGGTAAAGTGTGAAGACATAAAAAAAACATACAATAATACATTTGATTGAAATAGACCAGAGCGAGTATTTCATTCCCAATGAGTGTTGTTATTTAAAATAATATTTGTTAAGTTATTGTTATCAAATTAAAGTTGCCAAGATGTTCTGGTGTATTAATAAATATATTTTTTTGTATTTATAAAGCCGACAATACGACTTTCATCGTATAGTTTTTGATACACGAAAAGAAGAATTCTATCAATTACTGTTGCTATTGTATTCTTTGACTTAAAGCTGATCAACTAAACGTGTTGCCTTCAACCAACCAAAAACCAGGCGAAATCCAACGTGAAGGAGTTGTTGTCTCTAGATTTTTGGAAGCGATCTTCTATTGCTTGTGGTAGCTGAACTCTTAGTGGTATTTAAAATCAATATAGTATAATAAGCGTAAATCACTAATAATAATTATGACTGTTAAACACTTTAGATCCCGTTTATATTCGATCCCGTTCGAAAACTTACTATTTACATAGACCATCGCCTACTGAGTAGGTCATATTATATTAGGGAATCTAATGCACGTACTTTGATGTTTTCGTTTACAAGAATAAGATTTTTAAGTTACAAGAAAGATAAACAAAATAATGCAGACGCCCTTTTACGAATAAACTTAATTGTGATACGATCTGATGACAATCAATCTCTCGCAGTTAATGTATATGAATACTTTACATTCTCCTTTGTGTGTTCTCCATTCAACGTAACATTGGCGAAGTGAATTGTGCTATTGGCACGCTCGAAACGCCATTATTAAAGAGAATAAGTAGAAGAACCTTTTCGAACATTCGTTCACTGTCCTTATCTACCATCTCTAACTTAACATACTTCCCAAGTATACTACTTCACTCATTTGTTCTAATAATTTTCCATTCACAAAAATCTTGCATTCTGTCCTTTCTTCATCTCTTTCAAATATGAGAACCTTTGTTTTACTTGCATTCTGGCTTATATCAGACCATTAGTTTCACATACGTCTTTAAGAATGGTGACTAATGCCTGCAACTCTATATCTATCTGTGTATAACAAGCTATTTACCTTCAGGTCACCCACATTTACTTCACGAAATATTTGTAGCCACGCTTGCACCGACTATACATCGTACACACTGGTTGGTTATCATCATTAGGTAGATCTTGACACACGCTCTCGCAATATTCCAGTGATAACGTTACATGAAATTGATATAGCAATGCTACAAATATAAGGATTTCTCATAAATACTATTAACTATGTCACGTCTTTCCGCTTGTAGCCTGTTATCCAGAGGGAAAGTTGTGTTAGGACACTCTATTGTACACTTTTAAAACACTATGCTGTGCATTAGCGTCTTTGCAAAGAGATGAAATGAAATCATTCATTTCTTTGAGTGGGAATCAAACTCACGAACAGCAGCGCTTGAAGTCAGGTGCTGACGCTTTTTCATAAGACTAATTACCAATGTAAAATATCAAGTAGGAGAAACTAAATGTCATTATTAAAACGCTTTTTGAATGATGCACTCACTGAGCCATCGTAACTCAGCGAGACAGCAGTTGACTGTAAAAACGATGGATGCAGTTGATACGCTATGCAAAACTCAGGAAAAAAAATCTTTTCTAGGCTATTAACTACACTATTTAGGAATTTGTAACTGTATACAAAATCGTTCTTATAGAGTTCAAAAAATTTTAGTTGTATGTTATTTAATTGAGGCTATATTAATTTTATATTAATAATACTTTGTAAAAAAATAACAGCCTAGAAGCCTCCCTTCTACATGAGATTTGAAATTTCGATAACAGAATTAGTTCTACTCATATATAAATAGCAGCACAAGAACTAAAACAAAATCGTAATTTAAAAAATAGCCTCAGCTAAATTTAGTTAACGAGTGGATACAAAATATATTCAGAGCAATGTTTATTATAAATGATGTATATGCTGTCTACGCACACTGTATTATGGTGCCTTGTGCGTATGTGTGTGTGTGTCTATAAATAGCTGATGTACCGCATAACCAGCGAGTAATAAAGTGACCATTGCAACAGTACTATCTCTTTTATTCTAAACCGCATACATATCAGTGGCGACGAGTTTCTACCCACAATAAAGAAGAAAAAAATAGAAAATTTTGTTGAAGATGTCTGGATTTGTTGGAAATCTCTCCACTTTTGATACCAAGTTCCAGGATTGGCAAATATTTAGCAGCAAGTTAAAGCAGTTTTTAATGTTAAACAATGTGGTGACGGAAGATCAAAAAAGGGCGGTACTATTAACACATTTGTCGGATGAAGCCTATCGCTTACTAATAAATTTAGTACACCCGCAAATCGTAGAAGCAGTGGAATTTAAAAAATTACTCGAAATTTTGGAGAAACATTTTACACCGAGAAGATCGACGTTTGCAGATAAAGACAATTTTTACAATGCTGTACAGCAAGAAGGGGAGACAATCGAAGACTGGGCGGTTAGATTAAGAGGCTTAGCCGCCTATTGCGAGTTTGGACCGGCACTGGACACGATACTACGAGACCGTTTCGTCATCGGGTTAATCCTGGGTCCAGAACGAGATCGCCTATTCGAGCAAGACGCTATTAAATTAACGTTTGCAAATGCTCTCGAGCTGGCGCAACAAGCAGCGTGCGCCCGCAAGGCAAGAAACATGGCGGCCAGCAAAGCAGTCGACGTGAACGTGAAGGAGGAACCGTTGTACCGGACGAGCGCGGGACGCTCTGGCGGCAATAAATCTGCGACCGGACGAGAGTTCGCGAAGCCACAGTGTACTGTGTGTGGTCTTAAAAATCACTCTGCAGAAAAGTGTCGATATAGGTTTTATAGGTGCCAAAAATGTAACGAAAAAGGTCATTTAAAAAAAGTTCGTGAGGTTAAGAAGAGAAATTATCACAATAATAAGTTGGATACGCAGTTAGAATCAAAGGAACTGGACAGTTGTGACGCTAATTGTGAAGAGTGCCAATTATTTACTCTAAGGTGTGTGAATTACAGTCCTATCTTATTATCAGTAATAATTAACAATAACATAAATTTAAACATGGAGCTTGATACAGGATCAAGTACAAGTGTGATTTCTGATGATATTTATAAAAAATTTTTTTGTCATATTCCCTTAGATAACTGTTTTATAAAAATTGTTTTTATAACGGTCATAAAGTCTCACCATTGGGTTGTTTTGATGGTAAAATGACGTATCTACACAGAACAGAGAACATAACTGTGTAGGTAATTAAAAATGGCGGTCCACCATTATTGGGACGAGATTTTATGGTTAGCTTCAACATAACATTGTCAACTGATAACAACAACTTAACTGCGAGCAATTGCAATGATAATGAGGTTCGATTACTGTTAAATAAGTTCAATAATCTATTTACGGATGGGTTGGGTTGTTTTAATCAGTTTGAGGTAAAATTAGAATTGAAAGAGGGAGCCAAGCCAAAATTTTTTAAAGCTCGATCTTTACCATTTTCATTAAAAGACAAAGTAGAATCGGAAATTAGTAGATTAGTTCAAAGCGGCATTTTAGTCCCGGTAAATTACTCCGATTACGCAACCCCTATTGTACCTGTGATTAAACCGAACGGCAGTGTTAGAATATGTGGTGATTATTCTATAACAGTAAACAAGGACATTTATATAGATAAATATCCATTACCGCGGATTGAGGAAATTTTCGTTAAATTAGGGGGCGGTCAGCGGTTTACTAAGTTAGACTGTAGCCAGGCTTATACGCAATTTAAGCTATCAAAAGAATCACAAAAGCTTACCACTATTAATACGTCAAAAGGTTTATTTATGTATACGCGTTTAGTGTACGGTTTAGCGAATGCACCAGCGATATTTCAGCGAGCACTAGAAAACTTATTAGTAGGTATAAACGGCGTATCAGTTTTTCTTGATGATATTTGTATCACGGGGTCTAACAAATCTGAACATTTAGAACGATTACAACAAGTGTTTGAACGTTTAAGTAAGGCCGGTTTAAAATTACAAAAAAATAAATGTGCATTCTTTGAAAAAAGTATTAATTACTTAGGTTACATAATCGATGCGACGGGATTACATAAATGTCCAGAAAAAGTAGTAGCTATTAATAATGCGCTCCCGCCTAAGAATTGCACGGAGTTAAAACGATTTTTGGGTATGGTAAATTATTATAGAAATTTTGTGCCGAACGTGTCATCAATATTAAGCCCGCTTCATGAACTTTTAAGATCGTCAAAACGCTGGGAGTGGGGCGATAAACAACAAACCGCATTTAAAAGAATTAAAAGCGAATTATCGTCCGACCGAGTTCTGACTCATTTCGATCCTAACGCACAGCTGACTTTGGCGGTAGATGCGAGCCCCGTAGGCTTGGGCGCAGTGTTGTCACAGATTAGCACCGACGGCGTCGAGAGACCGCTGGCATTCGCGTCGCGTTCTTTGTCGGCTACTGAACGGAACTACAGTCAATTGCACAAAGAGGCAACAGCGATTATATTCGGTATAAAAAAATTTCATCAGTACGTATACGGATGTTGCAAACCTTTTATTTTAAAAACGGATCACAAGCCATTATTAACGATATTTGGCAAGAAAAAAGGCATATCTGAAATGACAGCGGCTAGATTAATAAGATATTCGATATTCCTTTCTGCGTATAATTATCAAATTCATTACGTAAAAAGTGAGAACAATCAAGTTGCTGATTATTTTTCTCGAGCGCCAATATGTACGAGTAACGAAAAAGATATTTACGCGTGCCGCAGCCTGGTAGCAAATTTCTGGCAGGTAGATAATTTACCTATCACCTATAAAAATATTCAATTGGCTACGGATAAAGATAAGACGTTAAGAATAGTAAAAAAATATGTAAACTACGGCTGGCCTAAAAAAATTAAATGTAAAAAAATATTACCGTATTTTTTATGTAAAAATGATCTTGACATAGAAAAAGGTTGTTTATTAAGAGGACATAGAGTAGTTATTCCTTTAGAATATAGGGACACATTATTATCGGAGTTGCATAAAACTCATCAAGGCGTCGTAAAAACAAAAAGCATAGCGCGCTCGCGTCTGTGGTGGCCGGGCATAGACAGGGACATAGAACAAACAATCGGCGCTTGCACCGTGTGCGCGGCGACGCGCCCCGCCCCGCCTCGCGCTGCGCCCGCACCCTGGCCGCAGCCGGACGGGCCGTGGGAGCGGCTGCATATCGACTATATGACGATAAAACAAAAAGTTTATTTAGTAGTCGTGGACGCATACAGTAAATGGGTGGAGTGCTTAGAGATGAATACCGGGACTGCAAGTAAATCGTTAATATATAAATTAAAGACATTATTTTCGCGATTTGGCCTGCCTCAGACAATTGTATCAGATAACGACGTAAAAATTGTTGCACCAGAATTTTCTGAATTTTGTTTATCGAATTCAATTAAACACGTTACAACTCCTATATATCATCCATGTAGTAACGGCCAAGCTGAAAATTCTGTGCGAAATATTAAAAAAATGATTAAATCAATCTTAGAATCATCCGCAAGTGGAATTAATGAAAAGTTATTAGATTATTTATTTCAATATAGGAATACAGTTCATTGTGTCACTGGAGAGACTCCAGCAAAGTTATTGTTGGGTCGTAATTTACGAAATAAATTAGATTTTTTAATACCTCCGCGTTGTAAAAAAGAACAGGTGAATAATGAATCGATTGATGAAATACACAATAAATGTCGTTTACTAGAAATAGGTCAGCATGTTTGGGTTAAATGTTTCAAAAATCGTAAACCACATTGGGATAAGGGGATAGTTTTAAAAAAATTGGGGAAGAGAATGTACTTGGTTAACATAGAAAATAGTGGCTCTTCATGTAAACGTCATATTGACCAACTATTAATATATAAAAATGATAATAATGACAAAAATTGTAATATGCCCAAAGACTTATTGTCATTTCAATATTCACCTGGTTCTATAGATACACGGGGGCAGGAAGAGAAGGACAAAGAAGGTATAGAGGTAGGGGAAATATGGGAAGATGCCGAAGGTAACGATGCGGTCACGGGAGTCGATTCGACAACTAATTTAAGTACGCCTCATGAGTGCGATAATAGTCAAACCAATGTTTTACCAATCGAACCCGATCCACCGCAACGTTATAATCTTCGCCCGAGAAATATATTAATTACAAAATATAATTGTAATTAGATATAAGAATTAGTGGTATGATCATTTTTGTATTTTTATATATTTATTGTTATTATGCAGGTTTCAAAATTAATGTCAGAGGAATGATGTATATGCTGTCTACGCACACTGTATTATGGTGCCTTGTGCGTATGTGTGTGTGTGTCTATAAATAGCTGATGTACCGCATAACCAGCGAGTAATAAAGTGACCATTGCAACAGTACTATCTCTTTTATTCTAAACCGCATACATATCAATAAAACAGTCACAGTATATGTAATTTATTGTTGTTTTGGTCGTAAATTTTATTTTTCGATGTCTTTCAAAACATAAAAACAATATACTAACAAAACTAACAATTTTGGTTGTAAGAGTAATGTATTTTAATTAAAAAAGCTAGTGCGAAGTAAATGTTGAAACATATTTAGTGAGTTAGAGTAGTAAGTCATACCTTCCTGATATTTCATTCGAATAAACTATTTAATTAAATAATATTCTAATCGGTACCATGAATAATTTAATAATTGCGTTTCTTACGACAAAGATACGAACTCCTGACCTGTCCTTTTCGTTGCTTAAGGGGTCTTTATACCAGTTTGGTTTGGCATGCTAAATTATACAGTCAATAAGTGTTTGAATTCGTATTCAGAAAAGATAATTATATTTACAATTTTTTATGTTTTAGTTGGTAGAAAATTGAGTTTCAGCTGTGTATATTTAGACAAATCTTCCTAGAATAAAAAATATCGGCTATTGTAGAGACAATATCATATTAGTACAGTCGACAGTGGTCGACTGTACTAAATATTATTAAGGCCACTTCACCATATATTTTTTTAAAGGCCTTAGGCTTCAATATATATATATATATATATATATATATATATATATATATATATATATATATATATATATATATATATATATATATATATATATATATATATATATATATATATATATATATATATATATATATATATATATATATATATATATATATATATATATATATATATATATATATATATATATATATATATATATATATATATATATATATATATATATATATATATATATATATATATATATATAATAAAATAAAGGAAAAAAAAATACAGTGCAACTACTACAGTATTTACCATTTATTCGTATGAAAGTAAAGTTTCTTTCAAAATCGTTGTGGCCCTATGAGAACGGGAATAACAATAAAACACAATCACAGTTCACAGGGCTTCATAACAAAACACGTACTCCTTTGCTATACGAGCGTACGAGCGCCATTAAGAAAAAGAGTTTATTGAGTGGGATATTCGAAATGTATCTTGTATTACTTATTTTGCTTGACTGGCGACTCGTGTACTGTGTGTGTATTAGACTATATATATGAATATATGTACATCAAATTTTGGCATTGACTGTTTATCACGCTGGCACGTGGCTGAGTAGGCAGAGGGAACTGCAGGAACCCTGGGAACCTAGTGTTAATACACTCGGTTGCTTAGTTCCTGCTTTCTACGTCCCTGCTTTCCGTCTCTTCGAGGAATTGCGTGTTAAATGGCGGAAATCAATCGAGAGAATGATTTATTCAATATTTAGTAAATGAGTTAACCATGTCAAAGTTATGTACGAGGGTCAAACTGAAAGTTCTTAGAAAATCAAAAACTAAGCAGTCTAGCAATTTATTAGTTTTATTATAACTTTTCAAAATAGCGTCCATTTACATCAATACATCGCTGCATTCGATGGAACCATTGAGAAAAGCACCTTGCCCACTCGGCCTAAGGGGTCTCTTCAACGGCGTTTTGAAACGCAGCCACTGCTTCTTCGGCGTCCATAAAATGTTTTCCTCGAAGTTTTTCTTTTATTTTTGGGAATAAATAAAAATCGCAGGGTGCGAGATCGGGGCTGTACGGCGGGTGACCCAGTAATTCCACGTCTAAGGTCGCCAAATAGTAGATCGTTTGCCTGGCGGTGTGCGACGAGGCATTGTCGTGATGAAGGAGGATCCTGCTGCGAGGTCGTTTCTCTCGAACTTTTTCCAAGACAAGTTGCAAACAGTTGTTAGTGTACCACTCTGCATTAACCGTTTTCTGATCCTCTAAGACAACTGTCGCGTAATGACCTGTTTTTCCGCAGAACGAGGCCACCATCTTTTTTCCAACACTTCGACCTCTCTTCACTTTAGTTGGCAACTCTTCGGAAGGAAACACCCACTGAGCAGACTGTCTTTTGGTTTCCGGATCATAACAGTAAATCCAGCTTTCGTCACCCGTTAGTATGTCGAACACAGCATTTGAGTCACCTACCTTAAATTTTTGGATCATTTCTCGGCACCAATCAACACGGCGGAGTTATTGAGCCTCGGTCAAATTATGCGGTATCCAGCGGGCACAAAGCTTCCTGACCGCTAAATGTTCATGGAGGATTTTGTGCACTTGACTCATACCTATGCCTAGACTTGTCCGAATCTGCTGATAGGTCACTCTTTTGTCAGTCTCTATCATACGCCGCACAACACTGATATTATCTTCAGTCGTCGCTGTAGAAGGCCGTCCCTCACGCAAATCATCGGTGAGATTAGTTCGACCACGTTTGAATTCATTAAAGCAGTTGTAAACTGTGGCACGAGATGGGGCTTCATCGTGAAAAGCCAATCGTAGTCTATCATAACTTTCTTGTAGACTTATATGACATCGAAAGTCATAAAAAATCATTGTACGAAAATTTTCTCGGCTTAAATTCTGACGTGCACAGACAATTTTCAATTTGCCGCCAAATCGTAAAACAAATGACAAATGAATGAAATGTATACTCAATATTATTGGTAAAGAGTTCTATTTTCAAAATTTAAACTTATTTTTTTAATATAATGCTTTTAAGTTGCCAGTTCTAAAAACTTTTAGTTTGGCCCTCGTAAGAACGAAAGAAAAATAATCACATTGTGCAATTTTTATTTTCAATTTCGCCGCAAGAAAATTATACCTGAATTACTCCATATTTCTTTCTTTGTTCGAGTATTATATTTAATTGCAACGAATTCTGCATTTAGTACTTTCTTGTACCTACTGAAAAATTGGTTCAAAAGAAAGTGTTTTGTAATCAAAAGGCAATTAATTGTGACGTATTTCTTAATTTTTTACAAGATTTCCAAAATCTTACTTTACTATAAGTATATGTATCTAATCGTGGGTTCTTATCTTATTTTTCTTTTATTGTTAGATTTCTATGTACATTTATCTGATTAGGCTTCATGATTAGGTGCAGGTGCGTGATTTCTATTTTTTTTGGCGGTAGGTGTAAAAGTAATAACAGCTGTTTTTGAGCACTCTATATTTATATTATTTAATATCAGTTTTTAATACATTGTTTCAAGTTAAATAGTTATGATTTAAACATTTCACCTACCAGTAGTGTTTTCCTTTAATAATTTCCATTATTCATTGAAAGTTATTCAAAATACAAGTGACCTTGAAGAAGTAACTTTTGTGAGTTCTACTTTGGTTTCACATTAAACAGCAGTAAAATGGAGTCTATCAAACACTCTATGGTTGAGTTAACACAACACTTTAACTCTAAAATGGAAGAATTTCAAAAAAACTTAAATTCTTCGAGCAACACAACAAGTCCAACTGCAAATATTGCAGCACAATTTAATGCATTTCGCTCCTTTATGTTAAATGCTCTTGAGGGACTTCAACTACAAGTTCAGCTGCTGACTAAACAATGTTATAATATTGAAATGCGAAGCAGAAGAAAAATCTTGTTATTACATGGTGTTAGTGAAGAAAAAAAGGAGGATACTGCCTCACAAGCTATCATGGTGTTGTCTAAGCATCTTAAAATGCCAGATATTTGTACTGATGATATAAGTAGGTGCTAGCGCCTGGGTAAATCTACGATAGGGAAGCCAAGGCCCATTTTGGTTAAGTTTAGAGACCAACTTCTACGGAATCAAATCTGGTATTCAAAAACCAGCCTTAAAGGCACTGGAGTTACTCTGTCTGAATTCTTGACCAAGATCAGGCATGAAATTTTTATGGCTGCAAGACAGCGCTTTGGTATATCTAAGTGTTGGACAAAAGATGGGTGTATTATTATTGTTGGGCCGGATGGCACGCGCCATAGTGTTGTCATGTGCTCTGATCTGGACCATATAACTAATACTCCCGAAGTCCACCTCAAGGAATCTTCTAGTGCAGGTACTACGCAGCCATTGGCAAAAGCTAAGCAAGTACTTCGTACAAGAAAAGCTTTGAAAAAGTAACTCCTTCTTTTTTTCTTTTTTTTTTTATTATTTTATTTACTTGTTTTAAAGTTTTTTTTTTCTTTATTTTTTACAACAAATTATTTTAACAAATCATTGTATCTAGTTTTTGATATTTATATTAATTTTCTTCATTTAATAACTTAAAATAACTCTTAAAATGTTAGTTCTCACTTTTTACTTATCTCAGTATTTTACTTATTTTATAATTTCTTTTGTTTTTCTTATTTCCTATCTTTTTACTGGTTATGTACCAATTAGTTATGTTGTTATTAACTTTTCATCTATCTAATAGTTATAACAATTTAGTGATAGGATAATTTTTATTGTAATGCTTATTGCCTTGTTTTGAAAACAAACCATGTAGTGACAGTTGACAGCCGCAAGCAATAGCGTTGATATGCTTGCTTAATTTCGTCCCGTTATACGCTAGCATACTTTCAATTTTAATATTTATCCTTGCAAGACACTGCTGATAGGTGTAAATAATATTATTATTATTTCATTTATTTTTTTATTTTTTTTTATTATTTCATTTTATTTTTTATTTTTTTTATTATTTCATTTTATTTTTTTATTTATTAAACAATATTATTATTTTGTTTTCTTGTTATTTATTTATTATAGTTTTTTTTTTATCATTATTTATTTATAAATACATATATTTTTTTTTACTGTTTACTTTGATATTATTGGGATTTTTTTTCTTTTGTAATAATTATATTATTATTATTTTTATTTTCAATATATTGCTTATATTCATTATATATTTACATATAAAATATGTTTCACGATAGTGCTAGTAGTCATAATACCGATATTGATATATTTTCCCAGTGTAATTCATCCACGTCTGATGATAGTTTTCATAGTATTCCCGATCCTCTCAACTCTTCCTTAGCCACTAAATTCAAACCATTTCCCAAAAATTTTAATGTAGTTCATATCAACGCTCAAAGCATCCCTGCCCATTATCCAGATCTCCTTGATTCCTTCGATGTAGAAAATATTCACGCTATCCTCGTTTCCGAGACCTTTCTTAAACCATCCTTACCTTCAACTGCATATGCCTTGCCGGGTTTTCATTTAATAAGGAATGACAGGACTGAAAAGGGTGGAGGAGGGGTAGCTATCTACCTGCGCAGCCACATTCCTTTCTCAATCCTAGATAAATCACCGTCAGCCTACTCAAATTCTGCTGAACATATTTTAATAGAAGTTCTCTTTGGTACACTTAAAGTTTTACTTGGTGTTTTCTATAGTCCCAATTTACTTGTAAATTACTTTGAGTCGTTTGAAATTTTATTAGAAAAATACATTCCTGGTGCTGACCACACCATTATAATGGGGGATTTTAATACATGCCTTATTAAAAATGACTCTCGCGCTCGGCAATTAAAAACCGTAATCAATAGCTCCAACCTTGATATCCTACCTACGAATGCAACCCATTTTTTCCCTGGTTGTGCACCATCCTTATTGGATCTTATGATAGTTTCGTCAAATGAACGTATTGCTACATTTGGACAAATGTCAGCAGAAGCGTTTTCGTATCACGACCTCGTCTACCTCTCATATAAAATACGTCCACCAATAAAACCTACAGTAGTGATGCGAAGATGCTTTACTAATATAGATAACGTTAAATTTATGCACGACCTTAACAGTATTGACTGGTATTGCATATTTAGTGCTGAAACAGCCAATGATAAAATAAATATCTTTAATTCTCTTTTGATTGAACTTTTTGATAAACATGCCCCTCTTCGACCAGTGAAAATAAAACATCTCCCTGCTCCGTGGTTAACTCATGAAATTAAGACACTCATGGCAAAACGCAACGCTGCAAAGTCTAATTACAAAAACATCCTACCGAGGAAAACTTGACGAGGTACAAAAAACTACGGAATAGATGTAATAAGACTTGCAGAGATGCTCGACGCAGTTACATACATTCCTCAATCAATAACAGTGATCCAGCAAAAACTTGGAAATTTCTGAACGCGATGGGAATAGGAGGCAAGCGCATGCGTGATACTACCTTAAACAGCTTTACGGATTTGGACATGCTGAATAAACATTTTACGACTATCGATCTGATGGATAATAGCACAAAAATGAAAACCCTCCAAATGTTATCCTCACTTCCTGTTCCTGCAACGGTCCCGTTCCTGTTTACATCTATCACAACAGCAGAAATACGAAAACACGTACTAGCCATCAAATCTGATGCTATTGGCTGCGATGACATAAGTCGACGTATGATTCTGTTTACTCTTAATCCTATTCTTCCTATTTTGTGTCACATCTTTAATTGTTCCCTTTCCTCTAGTGATTTCCCTGATGCTTGGTGTCATGCATTAGTAATCCCCTTACCAAAGGTATCCAATCCCACATCCTTTTCAAATTATCGTCCAATATCCATACTCCCTTTCCTTTCTAAAGTCTTAGAGCGCATTGTACATGAACAATTATATCAGTTCCTACATGATAGGCAGCACCGCGCACCCGGCCCCGTAGCTTTACCTACGACGACGGCGGGAGCACAGTCAATGCGCAATCACGTATACGAGACAGGAACGCCGGGATCGTTTGGACTCCGCAAAGGGAGCGCGCCCGATCACACGGATCGTCCCCGTCCGACCGCATAGTATGTTTGTGGGTTAAAAGGAGCGAGCGCGCAATTTTCGACGATGACTTTGTGTGGTTTGCGACGACGGCGATGGGGCGCGCAGAGCGCGATCGGGTACGCGATCGGGGAGCATCCGTCCGACGGCGAGACTCTTAACGGTGCTAGCGGGTAAACGTGGTGTGATCGACTCGCGGCGCGGATTCTTACCGGTCTGCGTCGCTCGCGTTCCACCACCCGCCTCACCGAGTCCACCACCAACGCCCACTTCAGTGTGCGTCTCGGACGATATATGCGTGCATCCTCTCGCGTGTCGATCGCCACAATGGCACTCCCATCGGTCGTTTCGCGCGACCTTCGGTTCGTCTAAATATGCGCGCACTCGCTGCGCTCTATCACCGCACAGGGGTGTCTCTCTATCTCTATATGATTTTGTAAATCAGAGATGTGTCGATTATTATTATTATTATTATTATTATGTTTCTCTTAGTAATTCTCGGGTTCAAGCGAACCCGGTCCTTTGGAAGGCTTGCGTGGGGACACAGATCCAACACGTAGAGGCCCCTTAGAGAATACAAAAGATTTTACTGTGACGCATCACCCGGGATCCATCTCTGAGTAACCATAGGTAATTGCCCAGAGATAGTCGCCGGATAATGCGTAGGAGCTATGGAGGATATGAAAAACTAAATTGTTACTATGGAATGGAGTTTGGATGGACTGGGTACTGGGCTATTGCATGAGACTAACGGATTATTATTATTATTATTATTTATTAGTTTTCGGCATACCGAGACTCGAATTTCCTTCGGTTTGTCTATATATCCCGTCCTAAGACCTTCAGGAAAAAGGATATACAGCCTCCCTATCATTGTCTCCTTCCTTTTCTACGCTTATTTATAGTGTTTAATGAACTGATTTGGATGTTTTGTGTACCTGAAGTAGAAGATGAAGCATGTGGTTTTTGTATTTGTATTGACGTAGTTGGTAAGCTTTCAGATGTTTCTGGCGTGGATTGTAATGTTGTGTGTGTATTGGTTATAAACACGGTGTCTCCCAATACCTTGCTGAGTATGGTAGTTGTGTGAAAGGCTGCTTGTTTTTGTAGAATTGTTACGTCTATTTTACTATCTAATTGATCTATAAATCTATGTAAGCTTTTGCTTATAATACCTGTCGCTCCTATTATAATTGGAATCACTGTACTGTGTGTCTTCCAGAGGCGTTGAATTTCTGACTTTAAATGGTGATATTTACTCAATTTTTCTATCTCTTTAGCTCCTATGTTATAATCGGACGGTACTGAAATGTCTATTAAGTAAGTGTGATTGTTTGTTTTATTAATGTAAATTAAATCTGGCCTATTGTGTGTGATTGTGACGTCAGTATGAATTGGTAATTCCCACATGATCTTAGCTTCACTATTTTCCTTTACCTGTGGTTCTGTAAGGTTTTCTTTCCACCATAAATTGGACACTTCAAAGTTATGTTTCCTTGCTAGACACCAATGCACATATTGAACCAAATTGTTGTGACGCTTGACATAATACGTGCCGGCTAACTTATCACACCCTGAGATGATATGT
This sequence comes from Dione vanillae, assembly GCA_037178615.1. Lineage (NCBI taxonomy): Eukaryota > Metazoa > Arthropoda > Insecta > Lepidoptera > Nymphalidae > Dione > Dione vanillae. The sequence continues at coordinate 370,691 of JAZFAU010000027.1, forward strand.
TGCGCTGTTTCGTCTTTGTTGGCGCATAATCGACATTTTCCGTTCACGTCCAGCTTGTGTATGTCGCGTTGATGTTGCCGCGTCACAACAGCTTGATCCTGTATAGCGAATAGTGTAGATTCTATGGAGGGTGATATTTGTTGTCTCTTAGTCCATTTAAACGAGCTTTCTTTATCTATATTAGCTTGGTCCAAAACTGCTTTAGGAAACTGCCCATGTAGTGGTTTGCTCCTCCATGTATCTTTCTGCTTCTTGACTATTGCTTGCTTAATTTCTTTATCTGTATGTATAGATTTTTGTTGTAGTCCTAGTTCTTTTTCTATTTCTTGAGCTTCTTTTACTATTGAATATTTACTTTTATTTTCGTCATGTTGAACTATAACTTTAATGAGGTCATCGGTCTCTTTTTCTAAGTATTGTTTGTATTTAAGTACCTGTGTATTGTATAAGTTTTCAATATTTATTAATCCCCGTCCTCCTTCAGTTATAGGCAAGTACAATCTTTCTTTATCAGCTTTTTGGTGTTGTGCTTTCTTTATGGATAGTAATTTTCGAGTTTTAATGTCTATTGTCTTTAAATCTCTATTTTTATAATTAATAATTCCGAATGAGTATAGTAAAACAGGAATTGCGTATGTGTTTATACCTTTTATTATGTTCCTTGAATTTAAATGTGACTTCAGTAACTTTTTAGTTCTCTTAAAATATTCTTTTGTAACTTGTTCCCTAATCTGATTATGTTCTATTTTTCCTGATTCATGGATCCCTAAATATTTATATGTCCTTCCTATACCTAACTGTGCAATCGTATCTCCGCTTAGTAGTACGTGTCCTTCGCCTATGGTAGTATTTTTACGTCCTGCTTCAATGTGTATTGTGTTACATTTGTCCAAACCGAAACTCATTCCTATATCGTTAGTGAATATTTCTGTACTTTCTAATAAGACCTCTAAATTTTTTCTATTATTTGCATATATTTTTAAGTCATCCATGTACAATAAGTGGTTTACCCAGAAGCTATCTTTAAGTTTATATCCTTTCATAGTGTACTTATTGAGTATGAAGGAAATCGGATTAATTGCTAAACAAAACAACAACGGCGACAGTGAATCGCCCTGGAATATCCCGCGTTTAACATGAATCGGTTCAGTAGTTAATGATTCGTCACTTCCTCGAGCTGTCATAACTACTTTCCATTTAGGTATAACAACATTAAGAAAGGCCTTAATCATGGGTGGGCATTTGTAAATATCAAGAACTCTCAGAAGCCATTCGTGCGAAACGCTATCGAATGCCTTCTGATAGTCTATCCACGCCATGCTTAAGTTCTTCTGGGACAGATGTGCATCCTCTAAAATTGCTTTGTTAACCATAAGGTGATCTTTACATCCCCGAACTGCTCGCCGGCAACCCCTCTGTTCTATTGCTATGATTTTGTTCTCCTGACAATGATTGTTAAGTTGGTTGGCCAACACAGACGTTAATAATTTGTACGTGCTAGGTAGACAAGCTATTGGTCTCCAGTTTTAGGAGTTTCCGTATTCTCGTTTTTTGGAATTAAAATAACCTGTCCTGTGGTAAACCACTCTTCTAACTGTTCGCTACCATTTGTGATATTTGTGAATACTGTTGCTAAATATTTATGTGTACTTGTAAGGTATTTTATATAATAATTATGTATCCTATCAATTCCTGGAGTCTTCCAGTTTTTCAATTTTGTAACGGCAAGTTTTAATTCTTCTTCTGTTATTTCTTGTGATTCTTCTGTATTTATTCTTTCAGATGAACTTTCTATTTCTTGTATCCATTTTGCGTCTTTGTTGTACGTTATAGGCTTGGACAGTATCGTCTTCCAAAATTCTTCTACACTATCCTTACTAGGCAGTTTTATATTATTAGCGACATTACTCTTTCCTAAATTTCTATATAATTTATGTTCATTTTCGTAAAATAACCTATTTTGTATTTTTCTATTGTTAATATCGTCATATCTTCTTACTCTACCAGCAAGTGCTTTGACTTTTTGTTTTAAAATCTCTACTGTGTTAGTTCGATCATTTTCATTTTTTATATTGTATTTTCTGTATAATTTAATTTTGATATTGATCATTCTACCTGTATTTATCCCTCTGCCTATTTCTAAAAGTTGTCCTAACTCTTTCCTTATTTTTTCAGTCTTACCTTTGATTCTTCTCTTCCAAGGTGGATCTGATATTATATTTTTTACATTTTTAGGCACAAACGGAGTTTGCTTATTATTACTTATTAATGTTTTCGCAGTAGCATATATAATATCATTTAAATCTTTTAGTTTTTCTGTAGTTATTAAAACATTTGGTAAATAGCTATTTAACGTGTGTAGGTTTTGTAAAAAATATTTGTTAATTTTTGCTTTAGGTAAGAAATATCTACTAGTTATTGGAGTTTCCCTGGTTTCAGCTAATATTTGAAGAAAGCTCAATATTAATGGATCTTGATCTTCGGTAACTGTTATATTTGTAGTACGTTGATAATTTGTATCCCCTTGTTCGAGTAACAATTGTGCATTCGTTTGAGTTTCGTGTTGTGTATTTGTGGGTAAGTTGTGTTGTGTGTTTGATATTTCTGTTGGTGTATTTGATTCTGTTATGTTAAGAGTTGGACAATTATTTTCAATAACCCTTCCTTCAGCTTCATCTTTTATAGTGTTCAAAAGTTCTTGTGATATTAAATTTTGTTTTATTATTCTGCGTGCCTGAGTTGCAAGTGTATTACCGTTAAATTTATGAATCTTTGAATTAGTGGGATTTCTATCTTTAAATAACGTAAATAATCTATTGATGTAGCCGGGTCCCTGATTTTGAGCTTTATAAAAACAGAACAAAAGTTCCCTTTCTTCCTCTTTCGACCATTTCCTTCTTTTATCACCCTTTGGTTCTTGTATGGTCTCACCAGATGAGCCGACAGAGTGATCTATAGGCGTTGAAGCCTCACTCCGCAAAGCATCACCTGTACCCTCCCCACCCCGCTGTTCGGCTGTGATCCCTTCGGGTTCCCCGACTCTTGCCCGCCTGTTCAGCAAAGAGCCACTGACGGCTTGCATGCTGTCACGTCCAGCGTCAGCTCCAGACGTGCCCCGGCGCTCACCCCCGGGAAGCGGCCCTATACGTTTATCAACATTAAAAGTCTCCATGATTAAATGGGTTACCAGTGCCACGTTAGCCACGTCAGTAGTTATATATCGTGTGTCCGCCCCCCACGTGATCTGATGTTCGATCCGGACGTGTGGTTGGATTTTGGGGGGCTTATTATTATTATTATTATTATTATTATTTAAATGTACTATTTTCTCAGTTGAAAAACTGGTTTTTATTATATCTACGGGTTGGAACCAAGTAGATACAATATACGTAAAAAGGTTCGATTATTTTATTTAATTAATTTCTTCATCTATTTGTAAAAATTTCCTTACTATTCTACATGTATTTAATATTGCTGCTCGCTGTAATGTGATATAAATAGTATTTTTTAAATCTAAAATGTTAATGCTACGGTGAAGATGTTTCGGTATGACGCCGGTAGTGGAGAGAACTATAGGAACTACGTATACTTTTTTCTGTTTCCAAATTCTTGTTATTTCTTCTTTTAATTCTTCATATTTATTTATTTTTTCGGTTATTGTTCTTTGTATGTTATGGGTGTTAGGCACAGCTATGTCTATAAGGTAGGTAATCTTATCCGACTTATTTTGTAATATGATATCAGGTCTATTGAAATGTATAGTTTTATCTGTCAAAACTGCTCGGTCATAATATAATTTATGAGAAGAATTTTCTAATATAGTCTCCGGAGTATACTTATAGTAAGGAATATCAATTGCCGTAATTAATTTATTTTTATAAGCGAGTTGTTGGTGTACGATATTAACAATTTGGTTATGTCTGTATGTGCAGTCTGAATGTGTCAAATTGGAACAAGCACCTGTTATGTGCTGAATGGTCTCTGGCTGGCTTTGGCATCTACGGCATTTATCATTCGTAACTTTAGTATCTTTAATTATATGTTTTCTGTAATTTTTTGTATTTATAATTTGATCCTGAATGGCTATTATAAATCCTTCGGTTTCGGGGAACAAGCTACCCGCTTTGAGCCACATATTTGAACCTATTGAATCTATATGTGCTTGTTCCAGATCATGTGGATGTCTTCCATGAAGAACTTTTCTTTTCCATTTATCTATTTGCTGATTTTGTAGGTCTGTGCTGGGATCGATTTCGACATTACCAGATTCTATTAAATTTAGTGGAGTGTAATTATGATCATTTTCTATTATAGTTTTATGTATTACGCTATTATGTAATTTATTAATAAAAAATGTTTGCAAAGAATGAATTTGCTTTTGCCATAAAGTATTAATATTTATGAGGCCCCTGCCACCTTCTAATCTTTTAATGGTGAGTCTTTCTATGGCAGATTTCGGATGAAGGTAATTGTACTTTGTTAGTGTAGTACGTGTTGTCCTCTCTAATTGCTCTATATCTGTTTTCGTCCATTTTACAATACCAAAAGAGTACGTTAATATTGGGATGGCATAAGTATTTATTGCTTTAATAAGATTTTTTCCAGATAATTGGGTTTTGCAGATGGCATAAATTCTTTTTTTATATTCTACAATTAAAATTCTTTTTGTATTTGTATGATCTAAGCCTTTTAATTGATTATATCCTAAATATTTGTAAATATCATTTGGTTCAAGAGCTAAAATAGTGTCGTCATGTTCGTTAAGTGTATAATTACCTTGTCGTATTTTACCTTTAACTATATGGAGAGTTTTACATTTATCGAGGCCAAATTGCATTTGAATATCGTTACTAAATTCTGTGGTTATATCTATTAGTTTCTTCATATCTTTATGTGTTTTAGCATATAGTTTTAGATCATCCATATAAATAAGGTGTGATATTGGCGCCTGTTTTATGCGTGAATTAAAATTGTATCCCAACCCACTTTTATGCAGTAAATTAGATAATGGATTTAAGGCAAGACAAAACCATAGGGGACTCAAGGAATCACCTTGATAGATACCTTTTTTAATATGTATGTGTTTGGTAGTTACTTTGGTATTATTAAAATGGAGTTGTAATGTTGTTTTCCACTGCATCATAATATTGCTTAAAAATTCAATTATAGTAGGACTTATTTTGTATATTTTTAATATTTGTATTAACCAAGTGTGGGGTATGCTATCAAAAGCTTTTCTGTAATCAATATAAGTGCAATGTAAGTTTCTATTTTTTGCTGTAGCATGCTTGTGAATGGTGGAATCTATAATGAGTTGTTCCTTGCATCCCATATGGCCTCGCCTACATCCTTTTTGTTCTTCCGCTATTATGTTATGTTGTTCTATATGTGTAGTAATTCTAGCCGCTATTACTGAAGTAAGGATTTTATAAATTGTGGGTAAACATGTTATAGGTCTATATTGTGCAGGTTCTGAAGAAAATTTGCCTTTAGGTATCATGTACGTGACTCCAGTCGCCATAAAATTGGGTATATTTTGTTTCCTTAAAACAATTTCCGTTAAATTTTCCGCTATTGCTTTATGAAATATTGTTAATTTTTTGTACCAAAAATTTTGTACTTTATCAACACCGGGTGATTTCCAACTATGTAATTTGGCAGTAATTTTTGATATTTCAGTTTCGGTAATATCAGTAAAATTCATGACATCTAATGTTTTATATTTATTTATTTCTTCTAAAATCCATTGAGCATTTTCGTTATGTTTTGATTGTTGTTCCCATATATCTGACCAATATAAAGTTAACTGTTCTTCTGTAGGTATACTCTCTTGACTTTCTAGATTTAGATGATTTGGTTTTGAAATCTGTCTATAGAATAGTTTTTCTTTCGTTGCAAATAAGATATTGTCTTCTTTTCGTTTCTGTGCCTTCTTGTACCTTTTAAGTCTGTGAGATTTGAGAGCTAATTTTTGTTTTAATGTATCTAGAAATTGTTCTGCTTTTTCATTATCATTTTCATGTTTAGTATGTAACGTTGTGTTGCGAAAAATTTTCATGACTGTTTTTACTACTTTTTTAGATCTATTATTGTTAATATATTGTGTAAGACGTCCAATATCAGCTCTAAGTTTAACTATACTTTTTTCTAATCTTATTTGCCACGATGGCTTATTTATATATTTTTTCTTTTGTTCTGTTTCACATCTTTGTGCGATTTTATAACCTAATTCTTCTCCTATTACTAAAGCTGTGCAATATATCAATGTATGTATGTCTATTAATTGAATGTTTTTGGAATTATATTCGTTTAATATTTGAAGATTAAATATTTTTATCAGTTCGGTGAGTTTTTGTGTATATTTTAATTTCGGTATACTTGGTCGCATCGTTGGGTCTAGGCCTGAAAAAAGATTAAGTGTAGTTGTTAACTTTTCCTTTAAAACTTGAACGTAATCTTCAGTGACATTTGTAGCTGGTACTATTAGAGTTTCTATTTCATTTTCTACTAAACAAGATAAAAAATCGGTTTGCGTAGATGTTTGTGTAGTTTGTGTAAAAGTAGTTTGTGATTGTGACTGCGTGTTTGAAAAAGTGACATGACTCAGGGTTTGGGTATCAATATTTTGCATTTCTGTTTCTTCTAATTCTATTTGAAATTTAACTTCTGCTTTAATTTGATTAAGTAGATCCTGTGGAATTAACTTGTTCCTAACTATTGTTCTTCTTTGGTCTGATATTCTTTGCTCAGAGACATTAATGTAAGGATATTTTTTACAAAATAGCTGATGTAAGCGTTGTCTGTATGTGGTGAGATCTGTTTCTAACTTAGTGATGTGATAGTAGGTACGCATGATAAACATATTAACTTCAGAACTCCATGTCATGCGTACTCTTGGTTTTCCAGCTTTGGTGGACGAGGGTAAAAAAGCATTAGCCTCCCGCGCAACACTCAAAGTCGGAACATTTTCATCTGAATGGCTTGAAGAAGATGAAGATAGTGTGGAAGGAGCGTAAGATTCGCTATCTGAGCTATAAGGTTCTATGGGACTATTGGGTAATGTTGTGTGTTCGGCTGTAGTATGCTTGTCGGTGGGAGCCCGCCTGTTCAACTCCAGACCGCTGACGGTTCGCATGCTGAAACACCCAGCGTCAGCTCCAGGTGTGCCCCGACGATTACCCTCGGGAAGCGGCCCTCTCAGTTTCTTTTGTAACCGTGTCTCCATATTGATGGGTTACCTTTGCCTTGTTGGCCGTGTAAGTTTTGAATGTACACGTTACCGCCCCCCACGTTAGCTAGATGTTCAGCTAGGACGTAAGGTAGGATTTTGGGGGGCTTATTATTATTATTATTATTATTATTATTATTTTCAAATGTTATTTTTACTCAACCCTTTCAAGTTGGTATGATATTATTACTTACGGGCTTAAGCCAAGTAAATAATAATTCCTTATTTTATGTTGGTGTGGGGGAATCAATTGTGTGATGCTGTATGAATATTTCGTCTTCACTTATATCCAAAAACTTACGCACTATACGACATGTGTTTAAAATAGCTGCTTTTTGTAATGTACAATATAAATGTTCGTTGAGATTTAAAAGTTTTAAACTATTGTGTATATGTTTTGGTATAACACCTGTGTTAGATATTACGATCGGTACAATATAAACCTTCTTTTGTTTCCAGATTGTAAAAATTTCTTCTTTGAGCTCAGCATATTTGTGTAACTTTTCTGCTATTGTTTTTGTGATATTATGTGTGTTAGGAACGGCGATGTCAATTATAAATGTTACTTTATTAATCTTGTCTTGTAAGGTAATATCGGGCCTATTATAATGAATTGTTCTATCTGTTAATATTGCTCGATCGTAATACATTTTATATTTCAAATTTTCTAGTACTGTAGCTGGTTTGTATTTATAGTATGGTTTGTGGGTATCTAGGATTAGTTTTAGTTTAATAGCTAGGTTTTTGTGTATGATATTAACAAGTTGATTGTGTCTGTGTGTATAATCATTTTGTGTAAGATTAGGGCATGCTCCGGTTATATGCTGGATAGTCTCAGCATGTATGTGACATTTTCGGCATTTATCGCTTGTAATGGTATGATCTTTAATTATAAATTTTCTATGATTTCTAGTATTAATAACTTGGTCTTGAATTGCTATAATGAATCCTTCTGTTTCAGGGAATAATGAACCTATTTTAAGAAATTTGTTTGAAGCTTCTACATCTATATGTGCTTGTTCAAGGTCATGAGGGTGACGACCGTGTAATACCTTTTTCTTCCAAGTTTCTTTTGTAATTTTGTCCTGATCTGTTGCTGATATATTATTAGATTGTTTCTGGGCTAAGTTTAAAGGTGTGAAGTTTATGTCATTATTTACTATTGCTTTATGTATGTTACTTGAATTTGATTTTGAGTAAAAGAAATTTCTTAAGTTATTTATCTGTTTTTGCCACAAGTACTGAATATTGATTAGGCCTCTTCCACCCTCATGTCTTTTTATGGTAAGTCGTTCAACAGCCGATTTTGGGTGGTGAAAGTTATGTTTCGTCATAATCTTACGGATATTTCGTTCAAGAGAATTAATATTAGTTTTAGTCCAGTGTATAATTCCAAACGAATAGGTGAGTATTGGGATTGCATATGTATTAATCGCTCTTATTAAATTTTTTCCATTAAGACGGGTCTTGCATAAGCGTGTTATTCTCCTTTTGAATTCCGTACTGAGAGATTCTTTTACTTGTTTCTGATCTATTCCTAAATAATGTTGTTGGTATCCCAAATATTTATATATATCGTTTGACTCCATAGCTGTAATAATTTATTTTGACCTTCATCCACGTAATAATCACCTGATTTGACTTTACCTTTGACTATGTGCAACGTTTTGCATTTGTCTAATCCAAATTGCATGTTAATATCGTTACTAAATACTGATGTCGTATCTATAAGTGTTTTCATTTCCTTGGCTGTCTTACTAAATAATTTTACATCATCCATATATACTAAATGTGAGATGGTTGTTTCTGTGTTATTGTGGTTAAAACGATATCCTGCTCGGCAATTATTAAGTAAATGAGATAATGGATTCATAGCGAGGCAAAACCATAAAGGGCTCAACGAGTCACCTTGGAATATTCCTCTTTTTATACAGATGTCTCTTGTTTTTAAACTATCAATGCTGTTATTTAAATAAAGATTAGTTTTCCATTTGCGCATAATAGATTTTAAGAATTTTGTGATAGATTTATTAATTTTGTAAATTTCTAAAACATTTATTAGCCACGTATGTGGTACACTATCAAAAGCCTTTTGATAATCTAAATAAGTACAGTGTAGATTCCTTTTTTTTGTAAATGAACTCCTATGAATAACTGAATCAATAACCAGTTGCTCTTTGCACCCCATATGGACTCTTCTGCACCCCTTCTGCTCTTCAGCTATGATATTATATTTTTCTGTGTGAAGTCGTATTTTATGCGTAATTATTGAAGTGAGAAGTTTGTAAACAGTAGGTAAACATGTAATTGGCCTATACTGATCAGGTTGTGACGTATACTGTCCTTTAGGTAACATGTAGGTAATACCTTTGGTGAAAAAATCCGGTAATTCTTGTTGACACAATATTATTTCGTTAAAATTTTTTGCCAGTAATTTATGTAATGTAGATAGTTTTTTAAGCCAAAAATTATGAATTTTATCAACGCCAGGTGATTTCCAGTTATGTAATTTAGCTGTGATGTTCTTTATTTCCTCTTCTGAAATTTCTTCATAGGGCATTTCTTCAAGCAATTCCCAACGGTTCTTTTCCTCTGTAATCCAATCTGCTCCAGCATTATGTCTCACGTTCGTTTCCCATATTTTAGACCAGAATGTTTCTAGCTCTGCAGTATCAGGTGTTTGTAAATTAGATCTTTCTGTTGACCTTATAGGTTCCGGATTCAAATTCCTATAAAAATGTTTTTGATTACTGAGAAATTGCCTATTGTCTTCTTTTCTTTTTAGTGACTTGTTATATCTTCTGAGTCTACTTGCTTTTAATGCTAGTTTTTGCTTTAATGTGTCTAAAAATTCTTCCGGTGTTTTGTTACTTTTTTCGTGTTGTGTGTGTAAAGTCAAGTTTTTAAATATATTTGTTACTCTTAAAATTCTTCCGGTGTTTTGTTACTTTTTTCGTGTTGTGTGTGTAAAGTCAAGTTTTTAAATATATTTCTTACTTATTATTATTATTATTATTATTATTATTATTATTATTATTATTATTATTATTATTATTATTATTATTATTATTATTATTATTATTATTATTATTATTATTATTATTATTATTATTATTATTATTATTATTATTATTATTATTATTATTATTATTATTATTATTATTATTATTATTATTATTATTATTATTATTATTATTATTATTATTATTATTATTATTATTATTATTATTATATTATTATTATTATTATTATTATTATTATTATTATTATTATTATTATTATTATTATTATTATTATTATTATTATTATTATTATTATTATTATTATTATTATTATTATTATTATTATTATTATTATTATATTATTATTATTATTATTATTATTATTATTATATTATTATTATTATTATTATTATTATTATTATTATTATTATTATTATTATTATTATTATTATTATTATTATTATTATTATTATTATTATTATTATTATTATTATTATATTATTATTATTATTATTATTATTATTATTATTATTATTATTATTATTATTATTATTATTATTATTATTATTATTATTATTATTATTATTATTATTATTATTATTATTATTATTATTATTATTATTATTATTATTATTATTATTATTATTATTATTATTATTATTATTATTATTATTATTATTATTATTATATTATTATTATTATTATTATTATTATTATTATTATTATTATTATTATTATTATTATTATTATTATTATATTATTATTATTATTATTATTATTATTATTATTATTATTATTATTATTATTATTATTATTATTATTATTATTATTATTATTATTATTATTATTATTATTATTATTATTATTATTATTATTATTATTATTATTATTATTATTATTATTATTATTATTATTATTATTATTATTATTATTATTATTATTATTATTATTATTATTATTATTATTATATTATTATTATTATTATTATTATTATTATTATTATTATTATTATTATTATTATTATTATTATTATTATTATTATTATTATTATTATTATTATTATTATTATTATTATTATTATTATTATTATTATTATTATTATTATTATTATTATTATTATTATTATTATTATTATTATTATTATTATTATTATTATTATTATTATTATTATTATTATTATTATTATTATTATTATTATTATTATTATTATTATTATTATTATTATTATTATTATTATTATTATTATTATTATTATTATTATTATTATTATTATTATTATTATTATTATTATTATTATTATTATTATTATTATTATTATTATTATTATTATTATTATTATTATTATTATTATTATTATTATTATTATTATTATTATTATTATTATTATTTTCAAATGTTATTTTCACTCAACCCTTTCAAGTTGGTATGATATTATTACTTACGGGCTTAAGCCAAGTAAATAATAATTCTTAATTTTATGTTGGTGTTGGGGAATCAATTGTGTGATGCTGTATGAATATTTCGTCTTCGCTTATATCCAAAAACTTACGCACTATACGACATGTGTTTAAAATAGCTGCTTTTTGTAATGTACAATATAAATGTTCGTTAAGATTTAAAAGTTTTAAACTATTGTGTATATGTTTTGGTATAACACCTGTGTTAGATATTACGATCGGTACAATATAAACCTTCTTTTGTTTCCAGATTGTAAGAATTTCTTCTTTGAGCTCAGCATATTTGTGTAACTTTTCTGCTATTGTTTTAGTGATATTATGCGTGTTAGGAACGGCGATGTCAATTATAAATGTTACTTTATTAATCTTGTCTTGTAAGGTAATATCGGGCCTATTATAATGAATTGTTCTATCTGTTAATATTGCTCGATCGTAATACATTTTATATTTCAAATTTTCTAGTACTGTAGCTGGTTTGTATTTATAGTATGGTTTGTGGGTATCTAGGATTAGTTTTAGTTTAATAGCTAGGTTTTTGTGTATGATATTAACAAGTTGATTGTGTCTGTGTGTATAATCATTTTGTGTAAGATTAGGGCATGCTCCGGTTATATGCTGGATAGTCTCAGCATGTATGTGACATTTTCGGCATTTATCGCTTGTAATGGTATGATCTTTAATTATAAATTTTCTATGATTTCTAGTATTAATAACTTGGTCTTGAATTGCTATAATGAATCCTTCTGTTTCAGGGAATAATGAACCTATTTTAAGAAATTTGTTTGAAGCTTCTACATCTATATGTGCTTGTTCAAGGTCATGAGGGTGACGACCGTGTAATACCTTTTTCTTCCAAGTATCTTTTGTAATTTTGTCCTGATCTGTTACTGATATATTATTAGATTGTTTCTGGGCTAAGTTTAAAGGTGTGAAGTTTATGTCATTATTTACTATTGCTTTATGTATGTTACTTGAATTTGATTTTGAGTAAAAGAAATTTCTTAAGTTATTTATCTGTTTTTGCCACAAGTACTGAATATTGATTAGGCCTCTTCCACCCTCATGTCTTTTTATGGTAAGTCGTTCAACAGCCGATTTTGGGTGGTGAAAGTTATGTTTCGTCATAATCTTACGGATATTTCGTTCAAGAGAATTAATATTAGTTTTAGTCCAGTGTATAATTCCAAACGAATAGGTGAGTATTGGGATTGCATATGTATTAATCGCTCTTATTAAATTTTTTCCATTAAGACGGGTCTTGCATAAACGTGTTATTCTCCTTTTGAATTCCGTACTGAGAGATTCTTTTACTTGTTTCTGATCTATTCCTAAATAATGTTGTTGGTATCCCAAATATTTATATATATCGTTTGACTCCATAGCTGTAATAATTTTATTTTGACCTTCATCCACGTAATAATCACCTGATTTGACTTTACCTTTGACTATGTGCAACGTTTTGCATTTGTCTAATCCAAATTGCATGTTAATATCGTAACTAAATACTGATGTCGTATCTATAAGTGTTTTCATTTCCTTGGCTGTCTTACTAAATAATTTTACATCATCCATATATACTAAATGTGAGATGGTTGTTTCTGTGTTATTGTGGTTAAAACGATATCCTGCTCGGCAATTATTAAGTAAATGAGATAATGGATTCATAGCGAGGCAAAACCATAAAGGGCTCAACGAGTCACCTTGGAATATTCCTCTTTTTATACAGATGTCTCTTGTTTTTAAACTGTCAATGCTGTTATTTAAATAAAGATTAGTTTTCCATTTGCGCATAATAGATTTTAAGAATTTTGTGATAGATTTATTAATTTTGTAAATTTCTAAAACATTTATTAGCCACGTATGTGGTACACTATCAAACGCCTTTTGATAATCTAAATAAGTACAGTGTAGATTCCTTTTTTTTGTAAATGAACTCCTGTGAATAACTGAATCAATAACCAGTTGCTCTTTGCACCCCATATGGCCTCTTCTGCATCCCTTCTGCTCTTCAGCTATGATATTATATTTTTCTGTGTGAAGTCGTATTTTATGCGTAATTATTGAAGTGAGAAGTTTGTAAACAGTAGGTAAACATGTAATTGGCCTATACTGATCAGGTTGTGACGTATACTGTCCTTTAGGTAACATGTAGGTAATACCTTTGGTGAAAAAATCCGGTAATTCTTGTTGACACAATATTATTTCGTTAAAATTTTTTGCCAGTAATTTATGTAATGTAGATAGTTTTTTAAGCCAAAAATTATGAATTTTATCAACGCCAGGTGATTTCCAGTTATGTAATTTAGCTGTGATATTCTTTATTTCCTCTTCTGAAATTTCTTCATAGGGCATTTCTTCAAGCAATTCCCAACGGTTCTTTTCCTCTGTAATCCAATCTGCTCCAGCATTATGACTCACGTTCGTTTCCCATATTTTAGACCAGAATGTTTCTAGCTCTGCAGTATCAGGTGTTTGTAAATTAGATCTTTCTGTTGACCTTATAGGTTCCGGATTCAAATTCCTATAAAAATGTTTTTGATTACTGAGAAATTGCCTATTGTCTTCTTTTCTTTTTAGTGACTTGTTATATCTTCTGAGTCTACTTGCTTTTAATGCTAGTTTTTGCTTTAATGTGTCTAAAAATTCTTCCGGTGTTTTGTTACTTTTTTCGTGTTGTGTGTGTAAAGTCAAGTTTTTAAATATATTTGTTACTCGTTCTACTACTTTTTTTGATCTATTGTTATAATTTATGTATTGTGTAAGTTTTCCTATATCTGCTCGTAACCTTTGTATGTCCTTTTCTAGTCTAATTTGCCACGCTGGCTTAAAGATCCTATAAATTAAATTTACATTATTATTATTTTGTTTATCTCTAATTATGTAACCTAACTCTTCAGATATAACATACGCTGTGCAATATATTAAAGTATGAATATCTGTAATTTTTACGTCATCAGATAAATACTGGTTAAGGATATGTGTATTAAATATGTCAACAAGATTAAGTAGATTTTTACTATATTTTAATTTTGGCAATTTTGGTCTCTTCTCGGGATCGAGTCCTGAGTATTTTATTAAAGCTGTCTTAAGTTTAGCATCCAATTCTAGTACATTGCTATTTTCATGTGTTTCTTCGATGTTTAAAGTTTCTATATCATTTTCAATTAAAATGCAAGTTGAATCTGTCTGAGTAGCAACTTCCCCAGAGCTAAGAATGTGTCCCTCCAGATCTATAGTGTTTTGTGCTTGAGTTGTTTCGATAGATATTGCATTAATCTGTGATGTTAAAAATGTGTTTGACTGTGCGCGAGCCACATGTGTCTCACTAGCGATAGTTGATTTAGTTGATATTGTGTAAGTTAGCGTTTTTGTTTGTAGTTCGTTTTCTTCTTGATCTAAAATTTGCTTCACTTCTTTTTTTTGGATTGCTAAATTATTTTCACTTAACATTTTATTTCTAATGATAACTCGTCTTTGATCTGATATTCTTTGTTCTGTGATATTTATATCTGGGTACTTCTCTTTAAATTTTTTGTATAGTAATGGTCTGTATGTGGTCATATCGGTTTCTAATTTTGTGATATAGTAGTAGGTACGCATGATAAATGTATTAAGTTCGGTAGACCATTTCATGCGCACTCTTGGCTTCCCAGCTTTCGTGGACGCGGGTAAAAGGTTTTGAGAAGCCTCCCGCGCAACAGCAAAAGTAGGATTAACAGAATCTAAAGAGTCTTCATCTGTGTATATAGGTGTTGGTTCGTAACATGAGGTATCTGGGCTGTATGCCTCTACTGATGAAGGTGTCGGTGAAATATTAGTGTGCATATTGTGTTCTTGTTGTTGGTTGGCTGTAGTATATTCGGGTAACCCGGTGAGAGCCCGCCTATTCAACTCATCACCACCGACGGTTCGTCCACTGTCACACCCAGCGTCAGCTCCAAGTGTGCCCCGGCGATCGCCCCCGGGAAGCGGCCCTATACGATTACGATACTTGCTACGTGTCTCCATGTTGAATGGGTTACCCTTGCCATGTTAGCCGCGCCAGTAATAGCACAATGTGCATCGCGTGTCCGCCCCCTACGTGAATCAGATGGTCGATTCGGACGAATGGTTGGATTTCAGGGGGCTTATTATTATTATTATTATTATTATTATTATTATTATTATTATTATTATTATTATTATTATTATTATTATTATTATTATTATTATTATTATTTTGTATATAACTTTTTCTCAGCTCTAGGCTGGTTTTCACCTGCACTCACGGGCTAAAGCCAAGTGAGTGAAGGGTGTAGTGTGTAATCATGTAATGTTTGTAGTGTTTTCCTCCAACTGCATAAATTTTCTCACAATCCTGCATGTGTTTAATATTGCCGCTTTCTGTAGTGTGATGTAGGTGGCATCTGTTAGGTCTAGGAGCTTAAGGCTATGATGTAAGTATTTTGGAATCACACCCGTAGTGGAGACAACAATAGGAACGACGTATACTTTTTCCTGCTTCCATATTCTTGTGACTTCCTCTTTCAGTTCGGTATATTTACTTATTTTTTCCCCAGTCGTTTTCTGTAGGTTGTGTGTATTTGGTACTGCTATATCTATTAAGTAGGTGATGTTGTTAATTTTATCTCGAAGCGTTATATCAGGTCTATTGTAGTGAACAGTTCTGTCTGTAAGAATGGCGCGATCATAGTACATTTTATATGTAGCATTTTCTAATATATTTTGTGGTGTGTATTTGTAATAAGGAGTGTTTGTGTCTGTTATGAGTTTATGTTTAATTGCTAATTGCTGATGAATGATGTTTACTAACTGGTTGTGTCTGTGTGTATAGTCTGTCTGAGTAAGTGTTGTGCAAGCCCCTGTGATGTGTTGTATGGTCTCGGGTTGGGTGTGGCATTTACGGCATTTATCGTTTGTAACTGTGGGGTCTTTGATAATAAATTTCCGGTAATTTCTAGTGTTGATGATTTGATCCTGTATTGCAATTATAAAACCTTCAGTTTCTGGGAATAAGTTACCTATTTTAAGCCATTTATTAGAAGCTATTGCATCTACGTGTGTTTGTTCAAGGTCATGAGGATGGCGGCCATGAAGCACTTTCTTTTTCCAGTCTTGTACCTTCTGTTTTTGCGGGTCGTTGCTGATGTTGTACGTAATGTTTGGTTCGTGTAGGTTAAGTGGTGTGTAGTTCCTGTCGTTTGTAACAATGGCTTTGTGAATAATACTTTTATTAGATTTTGTTAGAAAAAATAATTTTAATGTAGTTATTTGTTTCTGCCAAAGGTGGTGAATATCAATAAGGCCTCTCCCACCATATTGTCGTTGGATAGTCAGTCTTTCTATCGCAGATTTAGGGTGTAAGTTGTTGTGTTTGGTGAGTGTGGTGCGTGTCGTTCTTTCTAGAGAGAAAATTTCAGTTTTTGACCATTTGATCACTCCAAATGAATATGTTAGTATCGGAATTGCGTAGGTGTTAAGTGCTTTAATCAAGTTTTTGCTCGAGAGCTGTGATTTGCATAATGCGCTGACTCTATTTTTGTACTCAATTCTCAATGTATTTTTGATTGTAGAGTGATCAAGGCCTTTAAGCTGTTTGTAACCTAAATACTTATAAAAGTCCTCCGGTTCTAACGCTGTAATAACGTCGGTATTGTCAGTAATATGGTCGCCTGGTTTAATTTTGCCTTTTATTATGTGTAAAATTTTGCACTTATCTAGCCCAAACTGCATATTAATATCTTTACTAAATTTTGATGTGATATCTATTAATGTTTTAATTTCTTTTTCTGTTTTTGCGTATAACTTAATGTCATCCATGTAGATAAGGTGAGAGATAGTACTAATTTCAGTTGTCTGCTTAAGGCAATACCCGGCTCGGCTACGTTGAAGTAAATGTGATAGAGGGTTAAGGGCGAGACAGAACCACATGGGGCTAAGGGAGTCTCCCTGGAAAATTCCTTTTTTTATATTAATTTGTCGAGTCGATACACTATTGCTCCGATAATTCAGTTGTAATGTGGTTTTCCAGTGAGACATAATGTTTTGTAGGAAACTTATAATTTTGGGATTTATTTTATATATATGCAAAATTTGAATCAGCCAGGAATGTGGAATACTATCAAAAGCTTTTTTGTAGTCTATATAGGTACAGTGTAAATTTTTATTTTTTAAGGCAGCGTGCTTGTGTATAACGGAATCAATGACTAGCTGTTCCTTACACCCCATATGGCCTCGTCTGCACCCTTTTTGCTCCTCTGCTATTATATTGTGTTGTTCAATGTGATTGTTAATTTTTGTGGTGATGGCTGATGTTAGTACCTTGTATATTGTGGGTAGGCATGTAATAGGTCGATATTGGGAAGGTTGTGATGTGTATTGTGCCTTTGGTAACATATAAGTTATACCAGTAGCAATAAACTCTGGTATGTCCTGTTTTCCTAAAACTATGTCTGTTAAATTTTTTGCTAGACTTTTATGTAATGATTCTAATTTTTTAAACCAGTAATTGTGAATCTTATCAATACCGGGGGACTTCCAGTTATGAAGTTTCGCTGTAACAATAGCTATATCATCCTCAGTAATTTCTACGAAATCCATTTCTGCCAATGTACTCCACCTAGTTGTTTCATCTAATATCCATTTAGCTTTCTCGTTATGATGCGTTACATTTTCCCATATGCCGGACCAAAATGACTCCAGTTGCTCTGTCGATGGTAATTCTGCGCTATTTTCAGGTGCTCCTGGTGTTTGTGATTTTGTCCGCAAGTTCCTATAGAAGCTCTTTTCATTTGTAGCGAATAAATAATTATGATTTTTACGTTCTTGTGCCTTTATATATCGTTTTAATCTGTGGGATTTTAGTGCTAATTTTTGTTTCAGGGTATCTAAATATTCTTCTGGTTTTCTATTTTCTTTTTCATGTCTGGTATGTGTAGTGTATCTTGTGTTTTTAAATATGGCTTCTACTCTCTTAGTTACTCTATTTGAACGATTGTTATTTATATATTGTGTTAATCTACTACAGTCTGCTCTAAGCTTATCTATGTCTCTTTCAAGCCTCCGTTGCCACGCTGGTTTATTGTTAGTTTTAGCTCTTAGGTTGCCTGAATATTCGGTGATTTTATAGTTAAGTTCCTCCGAAATAACTAGTGCTGTGCAGTAAATAAGGGTATGTACATCTATTAACTTAGTTTCTTCACTGACATATTGTATGAGAATATTTTTGTTAAACAAATTAATTAGTTGATTAAGTTTTGGTGAGTACCTAAGCTTTGGTAGTTTGGGTCGTGTTGCCGGATTCATCCCGGCATATAGAGTAAGTGCTGTTTTAAATTTATCATGTACTTGTTGTATGAATGTGTCCGTTGCCTGTTGTTGACTGTTAGCTAAAATTCAATGTCATTTTCTATTGTTATAGTTATATTTTCGGTTTGAGTAGATATGTGTGTTATCTGAGAGTGTGTGTGTGATTCATAATTTGAAAGAGGTTGTGGGTTAAATTCTGATTCTGTCAAGGTATGATGTTGTTCTTGTTGAATATAATCGCTTTCATTTTGTGTCAAAATATATTTGTCAGGATTTTCAACATTTTCTAATTGCAATTGTGCGCGCACTTCTTCTTTTAATTGATTTATGAGTTCTTGGGATAGTAGTTTATTTCTTACAATAGTTCTTCTTTGATCTGCAATTCTCTGCTCTGTAACTGTAATATCTGGATATTGTTGGGAGAAAAGTTTATGCAGTTGCGGTCTGTACGTGGTCATGTCTGTCTCTAATCTGGTAATGTGCAGGTAGGTTCGCATGATGAATAGGTTGACTTCTTGACTCCATCTCATGCGAACTCTTGGTTTTCCCGCCTTGGTGGACGCGGGTAAGAAGGTAGACACCTCCCGCGCAACACTCAAGGTCGGATTCGGTTTAACTGTATTCAAAGCATTAATAGGTAGTGATGATGATGATGATAAGATGGGTGACGATGGTATAGATGGTGAAGATGACCTGGATGGTGCGTATGATGCCGTGCTTGGACTAGACGGTTCAACAGGGGTATTTATCCTGCCCGTTATTCCCCTACCATTGTCAATAATTTCGGCTGTAGCATCTTTGTCGGTGGGAGCCCGCCTGTTCAGCTCCACACCGCTGACGGTTCGCATGCTGAAACACCCAGCGTCAGCCCCAGGTGTGCCCCGGCGATCGCCCCCGGGCAGCGGCTCTAAACGTTTTCTTTTTGACCGAGTCTCCATATTGAATGGGTATCCAGAGCCACGTTAGCCACGCCAGTAATTTCAAAATCGTGTGTCCGCCCCCCACGTGATCAGATGGTCGATCAGGACGTGTGGTTGTTTAGGGGGCTTATTATTATTATTATTATTATTATTATTATTATTATTATTATTATTATTATTATTATTATTATTATTATTATTATTATTATTATTATTATTATTATTATTATTATTATTATTATTATTATTATTATTATTATTATTATTATTATTATTATTATTATTATTATTATTATTATTATTATTATTATTATTATTATTATTATTATTATTATTATTATTATTATTATTATTATTATTATTATTATTATTATTATTATTATTATTATTATTATTATTTTGTATATAACTTTTTCTCAGCTCTAGGCTGGTTTTCACCTGCACTCACGGGCTAAAGCCAAGTGAGTGAAGGGTGTAGTGTGTAATCATGTAATGTTTGTAGTGTTTTCCTCCAACTGCATAAATTTTCTCACAATCCTGCATGTGTTTAATATTGCCGCTTTCTGTAGTGTGATGTAGGTGGAATCTGTTAGGTCTAGGAGCTTAAGGCTATGATGTAAGTATTTTGGAATCACACCCGTAGTGGAGACAACAATAGGAACGATGTATACTTTTTCCTGCTTCCATATTCTTGTGACTTCCTCTTTCAGTTCGGTATATTTACTTATTTTTTCCCCGGTCGTTTTCTGTAGGTTGTGTGTATTTGGTACTGCTATATCTATTAAATAGGTGATGTTGTTAATTTTATCTCGAAGCGTTATATCAGGTCTATTGTAGTGAACAGTTCTGTCTGTAAGAATGGCGCGATCATAGTACATTTTATATGTAGCATTTTCTAATATATTTTGTGGTGTGTATTTGTAATAAGGAGTGTTTGTGTCTGTTATGAGTTTATGTTTAATTGCTAATTGCTGATGCATGATGTTTACTAACTGGTTGTGTCTGTGTGTATAGTCTGTCTGAGTAAGTGTTGTGCAAGCCCCTGTGATGTGTTGTATGGTCTCGGGTTGGGTGTGGCATTTACGGCATTTATCGTTTGTGACTGTGGGGTCTTTGATAATAAATTTCCGGTAATTTCTAGTGTTGATGATTTGATCCTGTATTGCAATTATAAAACCTTCAGTTTCTGGGAATAAGTTACCTATTTTGAGCCATTTATTAGAAGCTATTGCATCTACGTGTGTTTGTTCAAGATCATGAGGATGGCGGCCATGAAGCACTTTCTTTTTCCAGTCTTGTACCTTCTGTTTTTGCGGGTCGTTGCTGATGTTGTACATAATGTTTGGTTCGTGTAGGTTAAGGGGTGTGTAGTTCGTGTCGTTTGTAACAATGGCTTTGTGAATAATACTTTTATTATATTTTGTTAGAAAAAATAATTTTAATGTAGTTATTTGTTTATGCCAAAGGTGGTGAATATCAATAAGGCCTCTCCCACCATATTGTCGTTGGATAGTCAGTCTTTCTATCGCAGATTTAGGGTGTAAATTGTTGTGTTTGGTCAGTGTGGTGCGTGTCGTTCTTTCTAGAGAGAAAATTTCAGTTTTTGACCATTTGATCACTCCAAATGAATATGTTAGTATCGGAATTGCGTAGGTGTTAAGTGCTTTAATCAAGTTTTTGCTTGAGAGCTGTGACTTGCATAATGCGCTGACTCTATTTTTGTACTCAATTCTCAATGTATTTTTGATTGTAGAGTGATCAAGGCCTTTAAGCTGTTTGTAACCTAAATACTTATAAAAGTCCTCCGGTTCTAACGCTGTAATAACGTCGGTATTGTCAGTAATATGGTCGCCTGGTTTAATTTTGCCTTTAATTATGTGTAAAGTTTTGCACTTATCTAGCCCAAACTGCATATTAATATCTTTACTAAATTTTGATGTGATATCTATTAATGTTTTAATTTCTTTTTCTGTTTTTGCGTATAACTTAATGTCATCCATGTAGATAAGGTGAGAGATAGTACTAATTTCAGTTGTCTGCTTAAGGCAATACCCGGCTCGGCTACGTTGAAGTAAATGTGATAGAGGGTTAAGGGCGAGACAGAACCACATGGGGCTAAGGGAGTCTCCCTGGAAAATTCCTTTTTTTATATTAATTTGTCGAGTCGATACACTATTGCTCCGATAATTCAGTTGTAATGTGGTTTTCCAGTGAGACATAATATTTTGTAGGAAACTTATAATTTTAGGATTTATTTTATATATATGCAAAATTTGAATCAGCCAGGAATGTGGAATACTATCAAAAGCTTTTTTGTAGTCTATATAGGTACAGTGTAAATTTTTATTTTTTAAGGCAGCGTGCTTGTGTATAACGGAATCAATGACTAGCTGTTCCTTACATCCCATATGGCCTCGTCTGCACCCTTTTTGCTCCTCTGCTATTATATTGTGTTGTTCAATGTGATTGTTAATTTTTGTGGTGATGGCTGATGTTAGTACCTTGTATATCGTGGGTAGGCATGTAATAGGTCGATATTGGGAAGGTTGTGATGTGTATTGTGCCTTTGGTAACATATAAGTTATACCAGTAGCAATAAACTCTGGTATGTCCTGTTTTCCTAAAACTATGTCTGTTAAATTTTTTGCTAGACTTTTATGTAGTGATTCTAATTTTTTAAACCAGTAATTGTGAATCTTATCAATACCGGGGGACTTCCAGTTATGAAGTTTCGCTGTAACAATAGCTATATCATCCTCAGTAATTTCTACGAAATCCATTTCTGCCAGTGTACTCCACCTAGTTGTTTCATCTAATATCCATTTAGCTTTCTCGTTATGATGCGTTACATTTTCCCATATGCCTGACCAAAATGTCTCAAGTTGCTCTGTCGATGGTAATTCTGCGCTATTTTCAGGTGCTCCTGGTGTTTGTGGTTTTGTCCGCAAGTTCCTATAGAAGCTCTTTTCATTTGTAGCGAATAAAGAATTATGATTTTTACGTTCTTGTGCCTTTATATATCGTTTTAATCTGTGGGATTTTAGTGCTAATTTTTGTTTCAGGGTATCTAAATATTCTTCTGGTTTTCTATTTTCCTTTTCATGTCTGGTATGTGAAGTGTATCTTGTGTTTTTAAATATGGCTTCTACTCTCTTAGTAACTCTTTTTGAACGATTGTTATTTATATATTGTGTTAATCTACTACAGTCTGCTCTAAGCTTTTCTATGTCTCTTTCAAGCCTCTGTTGCCACGCTGGTTTATTGTTTGTTTTAGCTCTTGGGTTGCCTGAATATTCGGTGATTTTATAGTTAAGTTCCTCCGAAATAACTAATGCTGTGCAGTAAATAAGGGTATGTACGTCTGTTAACTTAGTTTCTTCACTGAGATATTGTATGAGAATATTTTTGTTAAACACATTAATTAGTTGATTAAGTGTTGGTGAGTACCTAAGCTTTGGTAGTTTTGGTCGTGTTACCGGATTCATCCCGGCATATAGAGTAAGTGCTGTTTTAAATTTATCATGTACTTGTTGTATGAATGTGTCCGTTACCTGTTGTTGACCGTTGGGTAAAATTTCAATGTCATTTTCTATTGTTATCATTATATTTTCGGTTTGTGTGGATATGTGTGTTGTCTGAGAGTGTGTGTGTGATTCATAATTTGGAAGAGGTTGTGGGGTAAATTCTGATTCTGTCAAGGTATGATGTTGTTCTTGTTGAATATAATCGTTTTCATTTTGTGTTAAAATATGTTTGTCAGGATTTTCAACATTTTCTAATTGCAAATGTGCGCGCACTTCTTCTTTTAATTGATCTATGAGTTCTTGGGATAATAGTTTATTTCTTACAATAGTTCTTCTTTGATCTGCAATTCTCTGCTCTGTAACTGTAATATCTGGATATTGTTGGAAGAAAAGTTTATGCAGTTGCGGTCTGTACGTGGTCATGTCTGTCTCTAATCTAGTAATGTACAGGTAGGTTCGCATGATGAATAGGTTGACTTCTTGACTCCATCTCATGCGAACTCTTGGTTTTCCCGCCTTGGTGGACGCGGGTAAGAAGGTAGACACCTCCCGCGCAACATTCAAGGTCGGGTTCAATTTAACTGTATTCAAAGTAGTAAAAGGGAGTGATGATGATGATGATAAGATGGGTGACGATGGTATAGATGGTGAAGATGACATGGATGGTACGTATGATGCCGTGCTTGGACTATACGGTTCAACAGGTGTGTTTGTCCTGCCCGTTAGTCTCCCACCATCGTCAATAATTTCGGCTGTAACATCTTTGTCGGTGGGAGCCCGCCTGTTCAACTCCTCACCGCTGACGGTTCGCATGCTGAAACACCCAGCGTCAGCCCCAGGTGTGCCCCGGCGATCGCCCCCGGGCAGCGGCTCTAAACGTTTCCTTTTTGACCGAGTCTCCATATTCAATGTGTATCAAGAGCCACGTTAGCCACGCCAGTAATTTCAAAATCGTGTGTCCGCCCCCCACGTGATCAGATGGTCGATCGGGACGTGTGGTTGTTTAGGGGGCTTATTATTATTATTATTATTATTATTATTATTATTATTATTATTATTATTATTATTATTATTATTATTATTATTATTATTATTATTATTATTATTATTATTATTATTATTATTATTATTATTATTATTATTATTATTATTATTATTATATTATTATTATTATTATTATTATTATTATTATTATTATTATTATTATTATTATTATTATTATTATTATTATTATTATTATTATTATTATTATTATTATTATTATTATTATTATTATTATTATTATTATTATTATTATTATTATTATTATTATTATTATTATTATTATTATTATTATTATTATTATTATTATTATTATTATTATTATTTTATTATTATTATTATTATTATTATTATTATTATTATTATTATTATTATTATTATTATTATTATTATTATTATTATTATTATTATTATTATTATTATTATTATTATTATTATTATTATTATTATTATTATTATTATTATTATTATTATTATTATTATTATTATTATTATTATTATTATTATTATTATTATTATTATTATTATTATTATTATTATTATTATTATGTTTCTCTTTTTGGAATTATCGGGTTCAAACGAAACCGGTCGTTTGGAAGGCTTGCATGGGGACACAGGTCCAACACGTAGAGGCCCCTTAGAGAAGATAAAAGATTTTACTGTGACGCATCACCCGGGATCCACATCTGAGTAACAATAGGTAATTGCCCAGAGATGGTCACCGGATAATGCGTAGGAGCTATGGATGATATCAAAAACTAAATTGTTACTATGGAATGGAGTTTGGATGGACTGGGTACTGGGCTATTGAATGAGACTAACGGACGTTCGTCATTTCAACAGTCTCAAATTGAAAGGTCGACGGACGGTGTCTCGCCTCCCACTAGATGGGCCCCCACAAAGCGGCGTAGTGCCTCGGGTGCAACATCAGTTTGGTCAGCTAAGAGTGTCGAGAGGTGTGCACCGGTTTCATCATCGCGAGAAGCTCGTGAGCGGGTTTCCCCGTTATTACGCAGATTAAGCACTTCCACCCTTTCAAGCATAATGCTCTTGCGGTAAACTCTGCCGGCCAATGAAGGCAAGCATGAGGCGGGGGATAAATTACAATTCCCCTCTGGAGGTCTCAGGTCCGTGGGGTCGACACTCCCCAACAACTCGCCACAAACTGCCCTGCAGGCTTATTATTATTATTATTAATATTATTATTATTATTATTATTATTATTATTATTATTATTATTATTATTATTATTATTATTATTATTATTATTATTATTATTATTATTATTATTATTATTATTATTATTATTATTATTATTATATTATTATTATTATTATTATTATTATTATTATTATTATTATTATTATTATTATTATTATTATTATTATTATTATTATTATTATTATTATTATTATTATTATTATTATTATTATTATTATTATTATTATTATTATTATTATTATTATTATTATTATTATTATTATTATTATTATTATTATTATTATTATTATTATTATTATTATTATTATTATTATTATTATTATTATTATTATTATTATTATTATTATTATTATTATTATTATTATTATTATTATTATTATTATTATTATTATTATTATTATTATTATTATTATTATTATTATTATTATTATTATTATTATTATTATTATTATTATTATTATTATTATTATTATTATTATTATTATTATTATTATTATTATTATTATTATTATTATTATTATTATTATTATTATTATTATTATTATTATTATTATTATTATTATTATTATTATTATTATTATTATTATTATTATTATTTTGTATATAACTTTTTCTCAGCTCTAGGCTGGTTTTCACCTGCACTCACGGGCTAAAGCCAAGTGAGTGAAGGGTGTAGTGTGTAATCATGTAATGTTTGTAGTGTTTTCCTCCAACTGCATAAATTTTCTCACAATCCTGCATGTGTTTAATATTGCCGCTTTCTGTAGTGTGATGTAGGTGGCATCTGTTAGGTCTAGGAGCTTAAGGCTATGATGTAAGTATTTTGGAATCACACCCGTAGTGGAGACAACAATAGGAACGACGTATACTTTTTCCTGCTTCCATATTCTTGTGACTTCCTCTTTCAGTTCGGTATATTTACTTATTTTTTCCCCAGTCGTTTTCTGTAGGTTGTGTGTATTTGGTACTGCTATATCTATTAAGTAGGTGATGTTGTTAATTTTATCTCGAAGCGTTATATCAGGTCTATTGTAGTGAACAGTTCTGTCTGTAAGAATGGCGCGATCATAGTACATTTTATATGTAGCATTTTCTAATATATTTTGTGGTGTGTATTTGTAATAAGGAGTGTTTGTGTCTGTTATGAGTTTATGTTTAATTGCTAATTGCTGATGAATGATGTTTACTAACTGGTTGTGTCTGTGTGTATAGTCTGTCTGAGTAAGTGTTGTGCAAGCCCCTGTGATGTGTTGTATGGTCTCGGGTTGGGTGTGGCATTTACGGCATTTATCGTTTGTAACTGTGGGGTCTTTGATAATAAATTTCCGGTAATTTCTAGTGTTGATGATTTGATCCTGTATTGCAATTATAAAACCTTCAGTTTCTGGGAATAAGTTACCTATTTTAAGCCATTTATTAGAAGCTATTGCATCTACGTGTGTTTGTTCAAGGTCATGAGGATGGCGGCCATGAAGCACTTTCTTTTTCCAGTCTTGTACCTTCTGTTTTTGCGGGTCGTTGCTGATGTTGTACGTAATGTTTGGTTCGTGTAGGTTAAGTGGTGTGTAGTTCCTGTCGTTTGTAACAATGGCTTTGTGAATAATACTTTTATTAGATTTTGTTAGAAAAAATAATTTTAATGTAGTTATTTGTTTCTGCCAAAGGTGGTGAATATCAATAAGGCCTCTCCCACCATATTGTCGTTGGATAGTCAGTCTTTCTATCGCAGATTTAGGGTGTAAGTTGTTGTGTTTGGTGAGTGTGGTGCGTGTCGTTCTTTCTAGAGAGAAAATTTCAGTTTTTGACCATTTGATCACTCCAAATGAATATGTTAGTATCGGAATTGCGTAGGTGTTAAGTGCTTTAATCAAGTTTTTGCTCGAGAGCTGTGATTTGCATAATGCGCTGACTCTATTTTTGTACTCAATTCTCAATGTATTTTTGATTGTAGAGTGATCAAGGCCTTTAAGCTGTTTGTAACCTAAATACTTATAAAAGTCCTCCGGTTCTAACGCTGTAATAACGTCGGTATTGTCAGTAATATGGTCGCCTGGTTTAATTTTGCCTTTTATTATGTGTAAAATTTTGCACTTATCTAGCCCAAACTGCATATTAATATCTTTACTAAATTTTGATGTGATATCTATTAATGTTTTAATTTCTTTTTCTGTTTTTGCGTATAACTTAATGTCATCCATGTAGATAAGGTGAGAGATAGTACTAATTTCAGTTGTCTGCTTAAGGCAATACCCGGCTCGGCTACGTTGAAGTAAATGTGATAGAGGGTTAAGGGCGAGACAGAACCACATGGGGCTAAGGGAGTCTCCCTGGAAAATTCCTTTTTTTATATTAATTTGTCGAGTCGATACACTATTGCTCCGATAATTCAGTTGTAATGTGGTTTTCCAGTGAGACATAATGTTTTGTAGGAAACTTATAATTTTGGGATTTATTTTATATATATGCAAAATTTGAATCAGCCAGGAATGTGGAATACTATCAAAAGCTTTTTTGTAGTCTATATAGGTACAGTGTACATTTTTATTTTTTAAGGCAGCGTGCTTGTGTATAAGGGAATCAATGACTAGCTGTTCCTTACACCCCATATGGCCTCGTCTGCACCCTTTTTGCTCCTCTGCTATTATATTGTGTTGTTCAATGTGATTGTTAATTTTTGTGGTGATGGCTGATGTTAGTACCTTGTATATCGTGGGTAGGCATGTAATAGGTCGATATTGGGAAGGTCGTGATGTGTATTGTGCCTTTGGTAACATATAAGTTATACCAGTAGCAATAAACTCTGGTATGTCCTGTTTTCCTAAAACTATGTCTGTTAAATTTTTTGCTAGACTTTTATGTAATGATTCTAATTTTTTAAACCAGTAATTGTGAATCTTATCAATACCGGGGGACTTCCAGTTATGAAGTTTCGCTGTAACAATAGCTATATCATCCTCAGTAATTTCTACGAAATCCATTTCTGCCAATGTACTCCACCTAGTTGTTTCATCTAATATCCATTTAGCTTTCTCGTTATGATGCGTTACATTTTCCCATATGCCGGACCAAAATGACTCCAGTTGCTCTGTCGATGGTAATTCTGCGCTATTTTCAGGTGCTCCTGGTGTTTGTGATTTTGTCCGCAAGTTCCTATAGAAGCTCTTTTCATTTGTAGCGAATAAATAATTATGATTTTTACGTTCTTGTGCCTTTATATATCGTTTTAATCTGTGGGATTTTAGTGCTAATTTTTGTTTCAGGGTATCTAAATATTCTTCTGGTTTTCTATTTTCTTTTTCATGTCTGGTATGTGTAGTGTATCTTGTGTTTTTAAATATGGCTTCTACTCTCTTAGTTACTCTATTTGAACGATTGTTATTTATATATTGTGTTAATCTACTACAGTCTGCTCTAAGCTTATCTATGTCTCTTTCAAGCCTCCGTTGCCACGCTGGTTTATTGTTAGTTTTAGCTCTTAGGTTGCCTGAATATTCGGTGATTTTATAGTTAAGTTCCTCCGAAATAACTAGTGCTGTGCAGTAAATAAGGGTATGTACATCTATTAACTTAGTTTCTTCACTGACATATTGTATGAGAATATTTTTGTTAAACAAATTAATTAGTTGATTAAGTTTTGGTGAGTACCTAAGCTTTGGTAGTTTGGGTCGTGTTGCCGGATTCATCCCGGCATATAGAGTAAGTGCTGTTTTAAATTTATCATGTACTTGTTGTATGAATGTGTCCGTTGCCTGTTGTTGACTGTTAGCTAAAATTTCAATGTCATTTTCTATTGTTATAGTTATATTTTCGGTTTGAGTAGATATGTGTGTTATCTGAGAGTGTGTGTGTGATTCATAATTTGAAAGAGGTTGTGGGTTAAATTCTGATTCTGTCAAGGTATGATGTTGTTCTTGTTGAATATAATCGCTTTCATTTTGTGTCAAAATATATTTGTCAGGATTTTCAACATTTTCTAATTGCAATTGTGCGCGCACTTCTTCTTTTAATTGATTTATGAGTTCTTGGGATAGTAGTTTATTTCTTACAATAGTTCTTCTTTGATCTGCAATTCTCTGCTCTGTAACTGTAATATCTGGATATTGTTGGGAGAAAAGTTTATGCAGTTGCGGTCTGTACGTGGTCATGTCTGTCTCTAATCTGGTAATGTGCAGGTAGGTTCGCATGATGAATAGGTTGACTTCTTGACTCCATCTCATGCGAACTCTTGGTTTTCCCGCCTTGGTGGACGCGGGTAAGAAGGTAGACACCTCCCGCGCAACACTCAAGGTCGGATTCGGTTTAACTGTATTCAAAGCATTAATAGGTAGTGATGATGATGATGATAAGATGGGTGACGATGGTATAGATGGTGAAGATGACCTGGATGGTGCGTATGATGCCGTGCTTGGACTAGACGGTTCAACAGGGGTATTTATCCTGCCCGTTATTCCCCTACCATTGTCAATAATTTCGGCTGTAGCATCTTTGTCGGTGGGAGCCCGCCTGTTCAGCTCCACACCGCTGACGGTTCGCATGCTGAAACACCCAGCGTCAGCCCCAGGTGTGCCCCGGCGATCGCCCCCGGGCAGCGGCTCTAAACGTTTTCTTTTTGACCGAGTCTCCATATTGAATGGGTATCCAGAGCCACGTTAGCCACGCCAGTAATTTCAAAATCGTGTGTCCGCCCCCCACGTGATCAGATGGTCGATCAGGACGTGTGGTTGTTTAGGGGGCTTATTATTATTATTATTATTATTATTATTATTATTATTATTATTATTATTATTATTATTATTATTATTATTATTATTATTATTATTATTATTATTATTATTATTATTATTATTATTATTATTATTATTATTATTATTATTATTATTATTATTATTATTATTATTATTATTATTATTATTATTATTATTATTATTATTATTATTATTATTATTATTATTATTATTATTATTATTATTATTATTATTATTATTATTATTATTATTATTATTTTGTATATAACTTTTTCTCAGCTCTAGGCTGGTTTTCACCTGCACTCACGGGCTAAAGCCAAGTGAGTGAAGGGTGTAGTGTGTAATCATGTAATGTTTGTAGTGTTTTCCTCCAACTGCATAAATTTTCTCACAATCCTGCATGTGTTTAATATTGCCGCTTTCTGTAGTGTGATGTAGGTGGAATCTGTTAGGTCTAGGAGCTTAAGGCTATGATGTAAGTATTTTGGAATCACACCCGTAGTGGAGACAACAATAGGAACGATGTATACTTTTTCCTGCTTCCATATTCTTGTGACTTCCTCTTTCAGTTCGGTATATTTACTTATTTTTTCCCCGGTCGTTTTCTGTAGGTTGTGTGTATTTGGTACTGCTATATCTATTAAATAGGTGATGTTGTTAATTTTATCTCGAAGCGTTATATCAGGTCTATTGTAGTGAACAGTTCTGTCTGTAAGAATGGCGCGATCATAGTACATTTTATATGTAGCATTTTCTAATATATTTTGTGGTGTGTATTTGTAATAAGGAGTGTTTGTGTCTGTTATGAGTTTATGTTTAATTGCTAATTGCTGATGCATGATGTTTACTAACTGGTTGTGTCTGTGTGTATAGTCTGTCTGAGTAAGTGTTGTGCAAGCCCCTGTGATGTGTTGTATGGTCTCGGGTTGGGTGTGGCATTTACGGCATTTATCGTTTGTGACTGTGGGGTCTTTGATAATAAATTTCCGGTAATTTCTAGTGTTGATGATTTGATCCTGTATTGCAATTATAAAACCTTCAGTTTCTGGGAATAAGTTACCTATTTTGAGCCATTTATTAGAAGCTATTGCATCTACGTGTGTTTGTTCAAGATCATGAGGATGGCGGCCATGAAGCACTTTCTTTTTCCAGTCTTGTACCTTCTGTTTTTGCGGGTCGTTGCTGATGTTGTACATAATGTTTGGTTCGTGTAGGTTAAGGGGTGTGTAGTTCGTGTCGTTTGTAACAATGGCTTTGTGAATAATACTTTTATTATATTTTGTTAGAAAAAATAATTTTAATGTAGTTATTTGTTTATGCCAAAGGTGGTGAATATCAATAAGGCCTCTCCCACCATATTGTCGTTGGATAGTCAGTCTTTCTATCGCAGATTTAGGGTGTAAATTGTTGTGTTTGGTCAGTGTGGTGCGTGTCGTTCTTTCTAGAGAGAAAATTTCAGTTTTTGACCATTTGATCACTCCAAATGAATATGTTAGTATCGGAATTGCGTAGGTGTTAAGTGCTTTAATCAAGTTTTTGCTTGAGAGCTGTGACTTGCATAATGCGCTGACTCTATTTTTGTACTCAATTCTCAATGTATTTTTGATTGTAGAGTGATCAAGGCCTTTAAGCTGTTTGTAACCTAAATACTTATAAAAGTCCTCCGGTTCTAACGCTGTAATAACGTCGGTATTGTCAGTAATATGGTCGCCTGGTTTAATTTTGCCTTTAATTATGTGTAAAGTTTTGCACTTATCTAGCCCAAACTGCATATTAATATCTTTACTAAATTTTGATGTGATATCTATTAATGTTTTAATTTCTTTTTCTGTTTTTGCGTATAACTTAATGTCATCCATGTAGATAAGGTGAGAGATAGTACTAATTTCAGTTGTCTGCTTAAGGCAATACCCGGCTCGGCTACGTTGAAGTAAATGTGATAGAGGGTTAAGGGCGAGACAGAACCACATGGGGCTAAGGGAGTCTCCCTGGAAAATTCCTTTTTTTATATTAATTTGTCGAGTCGATACACTATTGCTCCGATAATTCAGTTGTAATGTGGTTTTCCAGTGAGACATAATATTTTGTAGGAAACTTATAATTTTAGGATTTATTTTATATATATGCAAAATTTGAATCAGCCAGGAATGTGGAATACTATCAAAAGCTTTTTTGTAGTCTATATAGGTACAGTGTAAATTTTTATTTTTTAAGGCAGCGTGCTTGTGTATAACGGAATCAATGACTAGCTGTTCCTTACATCCCATATGGCCTCGTCTGCACCCTTTTTGCTCCTCTGCTATTATATTGTGTTGTTCAATGTGATTGTTAATTTTTGTGGTGATGGCTGATGTTAGTACCTTGTATATCGTGGGTAGGCATGTAATAGGTCGATATTGGGAAGGTTGTGATGTGTATTGTGCCTTTGGTAACATATAAGTTATACCAGTAGCAATAAACTCTGGTATGTCCTGTTTTCCTAAAACTATGTCTGTTAAATTTTTTGCTAGACTTTTATGTAGTGATTCTAATTTTTTAAACCAGTAATTGTGAATCTTATCAATACCGGGGGACTTCCAGTTATGAAGTTTCGCTGTAACAATAGCTATATCATCCTCAGTAATTTCTACGAAATCCATTTCTGCCAGTGTACTCCACCTAGTTGTTTCATCTAATATCCATTTAGCTTTCTCGTTATGATGCGTTACATTTTCCCATATGCCTGACCAAAATGTCTCAAGTTGCTCTGTCGATGGTAATTCTGCGCTATTTTCAGGTGCTCCTGGTGTTTGTGGTTTTGTCCGCAAGTTCCTATAGAAGCTCTTTTCATTTGTAGCGAATAAAGAATTATGATTTTTACGTTCTTGTGCCTTTATATATCGTTTTAATCTGTGGGATTTTAGTGCTAATTTTTGTTTCAGGGTATCTAAATATTCTTCTGGTTTTCTATTTTCCTTTTCATGTCTGGTATGTGAAGTGTATCTTGTGTTTTTAAATATGGCTTCTACTCTCTTAGTAACTCTTTTTGAACGATTGTTATTTATATATTGTGTTAATCTACTACAGTCTGCTCTAAGCTTTTCTATGTCTCTTTCAAGCCTCTGTTGCCACGCTGGTTTATTGTTTGTTTTAGCTCTTGGGTTGCCTGAATATTCGGTGATTTTATAGTTAAGTTCCTCCGAAATAACTAATGCTGTGCAGTAAATAAGGGTATGTACGTCTGTTAACTTAGTTTCTTCACTGAGATATTGTATGAGAATATTTTTGTTAAACACATTAATTAGTTGATTAAGTGTTGGTGAGTACCTAAGCTTTGGTAGTTTTGGTCGTGTTACCGGATTCATCCCGGCATATAGAGTAAGTGCTGTTTTAAATTTATCATGTACTTGTTGTATGAATGTGTCCGTTACCTGTTGTTGACCGTTGGGTAAAATTTCAATGTCATTTTCTATTGTTATCATTATATTTTCGGTTTGTGTGGATATGTGTGTTGTCTGAGAGTGTGTGTGTGATTCATAATTTGGAAGAGGTTGTGGGGTAAATTCTGATTCTGTCAAGGTATGATGTTGTTCTTGTTGAATATAATCGTTTTCATTTTGTGTTAAAATATGTTTGTCAGGATTTTCAACATTTTCTAATTGCAAATGTGCGCGCACTTCTTCTTTTAATTGATCTATGAGTTCTTGGGATAATAGTTTATTTCTTACAATAGTTCTTCTTTGATCTGCAATTCTCTGCTCTGTAACTGTAATATCTGGATATTGTTGGAAGAAAAGTTTATGCAGTTGCGGTCTGTACGTGGTCATGTCTGTCTCTAATCTAGTAATGTACAGGTAGGTTCGCATGATGAATAGGTTGACTTCTTGACTCCATCTCATGCGAACTCTTGGTTTTCCCGCCTTGGTGGACGCGGGTAAGAAGGTAGACACCTCCCGCGCAACATTCAAGGTCGGGTTCAATTTAACTGTATTCAAAGTAGTAAAAGGGAGTGATGATGATGATGATAAGATGGGTGACGATGGTATAGATGGTGAAGATGACATGGATGGTACGTATGATGCCGTGCTTGGACTATACGGTTCAACAGGTGTGTTTGTCCTGCCCGTTAGTCTCCCACCATCGTCAATAATTTCGGCTGTAACATCTTTGTCGGTGGGAGCCCGCCTGTTCAACTCCTCACCGCTGACGGTTCGCATGCTGAAACACCCAGCGTCAGCCCCAGGTGTGCCCCGGCGATCGCCCCCGGGCAGCGGCTCTAAACGTTTCCTTTTTGACCGAGTCTCCATATTGAATGGGTATCCAGAGCCACGTTAGCCACGCCAGTAATTTCAAAATCGTGTGTCCGCCCCCCACGTGATCAGATGGTCGATCGGGACGTGTGGTTGTTTAGGGGGCTTATTATTATTATTATTATTATTATTATTATTATTATTATTATTATTATTATTATTATTATTATTATTATTATTATTATTATTATTATTATTATTATTATTATTATTATTATTATTATTATTATTATTATTATTATTATTATTATTATTATTATTATTATTATTATTATTATTATTATTATTATTATTATTATTATTATTATTATTATTATTATTATTATTATTATTATTATTATTATTATTATTATTATTATTATTATTATTATTATTATTATTATTATTATTATTATTATTATTATTATTATTATTATTATTATTATTATTATTATTATTATTATTATTATTATTATTATTATTATTATTATTATTATTATTATTATTATTATTATTATTATTATTATTATTATTATTATTATTATTATTATTATTATTATTATTATTATTATTATTATTATTATTATTATTATTATTATTATTATTATTATTATTATTATTATTATTATTATTATTATTATTATTATTATTATTATTATTATTATTATTATTATTATTATTATTATTATTATTATTATTATTATTATTATTATTATTATATTATTATTATTATTATTATTATTATTATTATTATTATTATTATTATTATTATTATTATTATTATTATTATTATTATTATATTATTATTATTATTATTATTATTATTATTATTATTATATTATTATTATTATTATTATTATTATTATTATTATTATTATTATTATTATTATTATTATTATTATTATTATTATTATTATTATTATTATTATTATTATTATTATTATTATTATTATTATTATTATTATTATTATTATTATTATTATTATTATATTATTATTATTATTATTATTATTATTATTATTATTATTATTATTATTATTATTATTATTATTATTATTATTATTATTATTATTATTATTATTATTATTATTATTATTATTATTATTATTATTATTATTATTATTATTATTATATTATTATTATTATTATTATTATTATTATTATTATTATTATTATTATTATTATTATTATTATTATTATTATTATTATTATTATTATTATTATTATTATTATTATTATTATTATTATTATTATTATTATTATTATTATTATTATTATTATTATTATTATATTATTATTATTATTATTATTATTATTATTATTATTATTATTATTATTATTATTATTATTATTATTATTATTATTATTATTATTATTTTGTATATAACTTTTTCTCAGCTCTAGGCTGGTTTTCACCTGCACTCACGGGCTAAAGCCAAGTGAGTGAAGGGTGTAGTGTGTAATCATGTAATGTTTGTAGTGTTTTCCTCCAACTGCATAAATTTTCTCACAATCCTGCATGTGTTTAATATTGCCGCTTTCTGTAGTGTGATGTAGGTGGCATCTGTTAGGTCTAGGAGCTTAAGGCTATGATGTAAGTATTTTGGAATCACACCCGTAGTGGAGACAACAATAGGAACGACGTATACTTTTTCCTGCTTCCATATTCTTGTGACTTCCTCTTTCAGTTCGGTATATTTACTTATTTTTTCCCCAGTCGTTTTCTGTAGGTTGTGTGTATTTGGTACTGCTATATCTATTAAGTAGGTGATGTTGTTAATTTTATCTCGAAGCGTTATATCAGGTCTATTGTAGTGAACAGTTCTGTCTGTAAGAATGGCGCGATCATAGTACATTTTATATGTAGCATTTTCTAATATATTTTGTGGTGTGTATTTGTAATAAGGAGTGTTTGTGTCTGTTATGAGTTTATGTTTAATTGCTAATTGCTGATGAATGATGTTTACTAACTGGTTGTGTCTGTGTGTATAGTCTGTCTGAGTAAGTGTTGTGCAAGCCCCTGTGATGTGTTGTATGGTCTCGGGTTGGGTGTGGCATTTACGGCATTTATCGTTTGTAACTGTGGGGTCTTTGATAATAAATTTCCGGTAATTTCTAGTGTTGATGATTTGATCCTGTATTGCAATTATAAAACCTTCAGTTTCTGGGAATAAGTTACCTATTTTAAGCCATTTATTAGAAGCTATTGCATCTACGTGTGTTTGTTCAAGGTCATGAGGATGGCGGCCATGAAGCACTTTCTTTTTCCAGTCTTGTACCTTCTGTTTTTGCGGGTCGTTGCTGATGTTGTACGTAATGTTTGGTTCGTGTAGGTTAAGTGGTGTGTAGTTCCTGTCGTTTGTAACAATGGCTTTGTGAATAATACTTTTATTAGATTTTGTTAGAAAAAATAATTTTAATGTAGTTATTTGTTTCTGCCAAAGGTGGTGAATATCAATAAGGCCTCTCCCACCATATTGTCGTTGGATAGTCAGTCTTTCTATCGCAGATTTAGGGTGTAAGTTGTTGTGTTTGGTGAGTGTGGTGCGTGTCGTTCTTTCTAGAGAGAAAATTTCAGTTTTTGACCATTTGATCACTCCAAATGAATATGTTAGTATCGGAATTGCGTAGGTGTTAAGTGCTTTAATCAAGTTTTTGCTCGAGAGCTGTGATTTGCATAATGCGCTGACTCTATTTTTGTACTCAATTCTCAATGTATTTTTGATTGTAGAGTGATCAAGGCCTTTAAGCTGTTTGTAACCTAAATACTTATAAAAGTCCTCCGGTTCTAACGCTGTAATAACGTCGGTATTGTCAGTAATATGGTCGCCTGGTTTAATTTTGCCTTTTATTATGTGTAAAATTTTGCACTTATCTAGCCCAAACTGCATATTAATATCTTTACTAAATTTTGATGTGATATCTATTAATGTTTTAATTTCTTTTTCTGTTTTTGCGTATAACTTAATGTCATCCATGTAGATAAGGTGAGAGATAGTACTAATTTCAGTTGTCTGCTTAAGGCAATACCCGGCTCGGCTACGTTGAAGTAAATGTGATAGAGGGTTAAGGGCGAGACAGAACCACATGGGGCTAAGGGAGTCTCCCTGGAAAATTCCTTTTTTTATATTAATTTGTCGAGTCGATACACTATTGCTCCGATAATTCAGTTGTAATGTGGTTTTCCAGTGAGACATAATGTTTTGTAGGAAACTTATAATTTTGGGATTTATTTTATATATATGCAAAATTTGAATCAGCCAGGAATGTGGAATACTATCAAAAGCTTTTTTGTAGTCTATATAGGTACAGTGTAAATTTTTATTTTTTAAGGCAGCGTGCTTGTGTATAACGGAATCAATGACTAGCTGTTCCTTACACCCCATATGGCCTCGTCTGCACCCTTTTTGCTCCTCTGCTATTATATTGTGTTGTTCAATGTGATTGTTAATTTTTGTGGTGATGGCTGATGTTAGTACCTTGTATATTGTGGGTAGGCATGTAATAGGTCGATATTGGGAAGGTTGTGATGTGTATTGTGCCTTTGGTAACATATAAGTTATACCAGTAGCAATAAACTCTGGTATGTCCTGTTTTCCTAAAACTATGTCTGTTAAATTTTTTGCTAGACTTTTATGTAATGATTCTAATTTTTTAAACCAGTAATTGTGAATCTTATCAATACCGGGGGACTTCCAGTTATGAAGTTTCGCTGTAACAATAGCTATATCATCCTCAGTAATTTCTACGAAATCCATTTCTGCCAATGTACTCCACCTAGTTGTTTCATCTAATATCCATTTAGCTTTCTCGTTATGATGCGTTACATTTTCCCATATGCCGGACCAAAATGACTCCAGTTGCTCTGTCGATGGTAATTCTGCGCTATTTTCAGGTGCTCCTGGTGTTTGTGATTTTGTCCGCAAGTTCCTATAGAAGCTCTTTTCATTTGTAGCGAATAAATAATTATGATTTTTACGTTCTTGTGCCTTTATATATCGTTTTAATCTGTGGGATTTTAGTGCTAATTTTTGTTTCAGGGTATCTAAATATTCTTCTGGTTTTCTATTTTCTTTTTCATGTCTGGTATGTGTAGTGTATCTTGTGTTTTTAAATATGGCTTCTACTCTCTTAGTTACTCTATTTGAACGATTGTTATTTATATATTGTGTTAATCTACTACAGTCTGCTCTAAGCTTATCTATGTCTCTTTCAAGCCTCCGTTGCCACGCTGGTTTATTGTTAGTTTTAGCTCTTAGGTTGCCTGAATATTCGGTGATTTTATAGTTAAGTTCCTCCGAAATAACTAGTGCTGTGCAGTAAATAAGGGTATGTACATCTATTAACTTAGTTTCTTCACTGACATATTGTATGAGAATATTTTTGTTAAACAAATTAATTAGTTGATTAAGTTTTGGTGAGTACCTAAGCTTTGGTAGTTTGGGTCGTGTTGCCGGATTCATCCCGGCATATAGAGTAAGTGCTGTTTTAAATTTATCATGTACTTGTTGTATGAATGTGTCCGTTGCCTGTTGTTGACTGTTAGCTAAAATTTCAATGTCATTTTCTATTGTTATAGTTATATTTTCGGTTTGAGTAGATATGTGTGTTATCTGAGAGTGTGTGTGTGATTCATAATTTGAAAGAGGTTGTGGGTTAAATTCTGATTCTGTCAAGGTATGATGTTGTTCTTGTTGAATATAATCGCTTTCATTTTGTGTCAAAATATATTTGTCAGGATTTTCAACATTTTCTAATTGCAATTGTGCGCGCACTTCTTCTTTTAATTGATTTATGAGTTCTTGGGATAGTAGTTTATTTCTTACAATAGTTCTTCTTTGATCTGCAATTCTCTGCTCTGTAACTGTAATATCTGGATATTGTTGGGAGAAAAGTTTATGCAGTTGCGGTCTGTACGTGGTCATGTCTGTCTCTAATCTGGTAATGTGCAGGTAGGTTCGCATGATGAATAGGTTGACTTCTTGACTCCATCTCATGCGAACTCTTGGTTTTCCCGCCTTGGTGGACGCGGGTAAGAAGGTAGACACCTCCCGCGCAACACTCAAGGTCGGATTCGGTTTAACTGTATTCAAAGCATTAATAGGTAGTGATGATGATGATGATAAGATGGGTGACGATGGTATAGATGGTGAAGATGACCTGGATGGTGCGTATGATGCCGTGCTTGGACTAGACGGTTCAACAGGGGTATTTATCCTGCCCGTTATTCCCCTACCATTGTCAATAATTTCGGCTGTAGCATCTTTGTCGGTGGGAGCCCGCCTGTTCAGCTCCACACCGCTGACGGTTCGCATGCTGAAACACCCAGCGTCAGCCCCAGGTGTGCCCCGGCGATCGCCCCCGGGCAGCGGCTCTAAACGTTTTCTTTTTGACCGAGTCTCCATATTGAATGGGTATCCAGAGCCACGTTAGCCACGCCAGTAATTTCAAAATCGTGTGTCCGCCCCCCACGTGATCAGATGGTCGATCAGGACGTGTGGTTGTTTAGGGGGCTTATTATTATTATTATTATTATTATTATTATTATTATTATTATTATTATTATTATTATTATTATTATTATTATTATTATTATTATTATTATTATTATTATTATTATTATTATTATTATTATTATTATTATTATTATTATTATTATTATTATTATTATTATTATTATTATTATTATTATTATTATTATTATTATTATTATTATTATTATTATTATTATTATTATTATTATTATTATTATTATTATTATTATTATTATTATTATTATTATTATTATTATTATTATTATTATTATTATTATTATTATTATTATTATTATTATTATTATTATTATTATTATTATTATTATTATTATTATTATTATTATTATTATTATTATTATTATTATTATTATTATTATTATTATTATTATTATTATTATTATTATTATTATTATTATTATTATTATTATTATTATTATTATTATTATTATTATTATTATTATTATTATTATTATTATTATTATTATTATTATTATTATTATTATTATTATTATTATTATTATTATTATTATTATTATTATTATTATTATTATTATTATTATTATTATTATTATTATTATTATTATTATTATTATTATTATTATTATTATTATTATTATTATTATTATTATTATTATTATTATTATTATTATTATTATTATTATTATTATTATATTATTATTATTATTATTATTATTATTATTATTATTATTATTATTATTATTATTATTATTATTATTATTATTATTATTATTATTATTATTATTATTATTATTATTATTATTATTATTATTATTATTATTATTATTATTATTATTATTATTATTATTATTATTATTATTATTATTATTATTATTATTATTATTATTATTATTATTATTATTATTATTATTATTATTATTATTATTATTATTATTATTATTATTATTATTATTATTATTATTATTATTATTATTATTATTATTATTATTATTATTATTATTATTATTATTATTATTATTATTATTATTATTATTATTATTATTATTATTATTATTATTATTATTATTATTATTATTATTATTATTATTATTATATTATTATTATTATTATTATTATTATTATTATTATTATTATTATTATTATTATTATTATTATTATTATTATTATTATTATTATTATTATTATTATTATTATTATTATTATTATTATTATTATTATATTATTATTATTATTATTATTATTATTATTATTATTATTATTATTATTATTATTATTATTATTATTATTATTATTATTATTATTATTATTATTATTATTATTATTATTATTATTATTATTATTATTATTATTATTATTATTATTATTATTATTATTATTATTATTATTATTATTATTATTATTATTATTATTATTATTATTATTATTATTATTATTATTATTATTATTATTATTATTATTATTATTATTATTATTATTATTATTATTATGATTTCTATCATAGCTAATAGCATTCAAACATTTCGATTTGTTAAACAGGAAATACTACAAATATGATAACTTTGAGTTATGACAATTATTTTCACGAGGAGCGCGCGATATAAAAATATTTTTATTATATATACCACATACGAACTCTGACACGAATATTGATATGATAAAATTTCAGTATTTTTTTAAATTTATGTAATTCATATTGGTCCTATGGAAGTAAAATATTTTGAAGTTTAGTTAAAATTAAGAAGTCTGTAGCTTATTTTTCTTTAAGATATAGAAATAATGGGTTCCAAATATTTTTGTTGTAAAAGTTACAAAATAAAACACATACCTCTGTATCCATTTAAATTTTTCGACTTATAGACGGAACAAAACAGTCTTTCTACAAATGGCGGCTTTCGATTTATTGGTATGAATCTGAGAAATGCCACTAAAAGTTTATGTATAAAATGGAAAAGTAATAAAAGTAGTAAAACTAAAAAAATATTAGACAAATACCAAATATATTAGAAAAATGGTAAATATCGGTTATTTTTAATAAGAACGGCAAAGTGATGAAAGTTCTCTGAGAAATTCCGCTCCACAACGGTGGAATACAGTATTTTTGTGTTTTATTTGGCATATGTTTTAACTAACTTAATGTGTTACTGTATTCTAAGAATCTTTAGATGAAGATTCCAACTTGTGCTTCTTTCATTGAATTCACAAATTTTTGCATTTATATTGACTTTTAATACTCATTCGCTCTAGTATAACGCAAAGCGCAGCCTTGAGTTCCGCCACTCAACACGTAATGACTCTATAGGCGGCACGTCCCCACGCGCAGAACAGAGTGTCTTAATACTAATTTCCTTCTACGTTTTTCTCTGCCTACTCCGCTTTGTAAATTTTTTACTTTCACGCCGAAATATGTAATAAATGTGATGAAATCAAATACCTTACAACAATTTTAACGTCTTTATTTCGATTAAATAATAATAATTCAACTAATTTTATGGGGTAT
This sequence comes from Dione vanillae, assembly GCA_037178615.1. Classification (NCBI taxonomy): domain Eukaryota; kingdom Metazoa; phylum Arthropoda; class Insecta; order Lepidoptera; family Nymphalidae; genus Dione; species Dione vanillae. The sequence goes on from JAZFAU010000027.1 coordinate 413,415, forward strand.
ATTATGTTTTCAACAATACTCTCTTATAAATATTATGTTTGATTTATGTTTGAAGATGTTATTCATGAAGAGCTTAGACTAAGAAGTCTTGCACAGTTTAGTATAGACAACTCTTCTAGTTGTTCTAGCAGTGACAGCTAGTGGTAATTATTTTTTTTATTTAATACATATTTTCATAGTAACATATTCCCAATATCAAAACTAGAAATGTTATAAAAGGGAAAATCAAACACAGTACGAGTAAAGTCTTTTTTTTTATTTAAATATAATTGATTCTACAGACACTTGGTCCGTACCCTTTTTAACTTATACTATATGTTCTTATCATAAATATTGAATATATTAATATATACAGAATAAATATTAATCATAATGAACTCCTATCTTTACATTTTTTAATATTTAATATTACCTAGAATTAAGGCTTTGGCTAATAAGCGAATAACGTAAGTTCATACATTCTATTTTTGGCGTTATAAATAAAATTAAATTACATAAAAAATTAGGGTCACTCGATGGTAACCATGATGGTGATGGAAGGTAACCTAGTATCACTCCTTTCTGCAATTTCAACTCCAGTTTCGAACTTCATTGTCGCGCTTTTCTAGTTACTAGAGCTTTCTTTGCTCAGAAATTGGACAATTAAACAAACTTATTCTTCCCGAATGAAAATCGAACCTCCACTATGCTCTGATACTGTACTCTGCGTCACAAATACCTATAACACAAGCCATCGGTCGCAATTAAGAGGGCGTCACGTCACGCGCAATTGTTGTTTAAGCTCAGATATCCCAATTGATTTTAGGGTTGTGTTCGCATTTATTTATTAACTTTTATTTTTATGACTTTTAAAGTGTTAATCCACACTGGGGATAGAAAAAAATACTTAAAGAAAACCGCGCCCTCTTGCGAATCGTGCAAGAACCGTGCAAGAACGGTGCAAGAACTCGCACGGTTAGCATGGCGCGGGTTCGAGTCCCGTTGCGTTCAAAATTTTTATATGTTTTCTTTAAGTAATTTATTATTAACAACACTCCTTTATCATCCAATACTATACTCATTTAATATTCATTTTCTCCGTAGAACAGAACAGAATAGTATATACATTTCAAACAAAGAATAACATAACAACAATTTAAAAGTTAAAAAGCCAAACAATAATTTGTTATGAAAGCATAATTTAATAAAACAAATACTTTGGCATCCCGAACGGCCAATAAGTGATTACATCGTGAAATATTTTTCATATTACTTTTTTTAAGGACTAAAATTTAATCATGTCTGCAACACAACTTATCCTAAAAGTACGTAACATATATGTAAGTATATGTTATGTCATATATCGATAAACTAGATCGCGGCAATAGACAATCACTATTTCTCTGAAATTTCTTTACGCCTACCCCTAAGTGTTTGTCAGTCCTTTAATTAAATAGAACACTCTGTTTAGACACTTCCCGTTTTCGTATACTTATGCCTCCAAAAAATTGTTTTTTCTTATTTTCCTGTGAGTTGAGTTTATATGTTTTGAGTTTTCATGTTTATTTTAGTATGTTAGGTTTTACTCTATATATATATATATATATATATATATATATATATATATATATATATATATATATATATATATATATATATATATATATATATATATATATATATATATATATATATATATATATATATATATATATATATATATATATATATATATATATATATATATATCTATCTTTTTTATTTCACACATTTCTTGATCATGTTGTACGCGAGTTCGTCTGCGTGAATGATTGTGCACAAAAGATACTAATAAATAAATAAAAGTGGTTAGCCAAATAAATAAAATTAAATATATTGGGAGTGGTCTGCACCACCCAATAAAATAAAAATAAATAATAATAAAAATATAATAAATTAATAAAATGAAAATAAATAAAAAAAGGCCAATGGGCGCGCCTAAAATGAGAATATGCAATTAAGAGAAATAAAATAAATTCGCGACTAATCTCGGATATGACTTTTTAAAAGAACTTTTAAAAGTAAAATTGTCTACACCATATAGTTTAAAAGGGCTATAAAAGAGATGTTTCTCTTCCAAGGAAATATATAGACATGTACGTACCTACGTACTAATACTGTAACATGACCAAAATATATATACTTTAATTTTATTAATACTTAAATAATAAGGAACTTCTAGATTATAAGATATTATTAATACTACTTTAGATTTTAAATAGTTATTTTTTTTCTATTGTTTAAATTAAGGTTACCTAGGTTTTTTATTCTGTATATATTTCTGTCTGCCATTTTTTATAAACGTTATTTAAAATAAAACTTATTCCCAAAAAATGAATGTAATAAATCAGCTAATTGTTATCGAAAAAAATATATATTTGTAATGTTTTTTCTTTAAATGCCTTGGGAGGTGAAGTGTAGTAGCCTGCCGCATTTCTCAAGTGTAAGTGTAGTGTATATATGATCAGAATAAATCAGAACCTGATACCAACAAGACGTTTTTAATCCCAACCTTACACTAAACCTACTTACTTTAAAGTGGTTAATGATGTCTTGCAAGAATCTGCCCCCGATATTTCCATATCTTCATCGGATATTGGGTAACTATTCAATTGGCAGGTGTCTAATGAGTCTTTAGGCAGCGATCACTTGATGGTTAAAATTTCAACGGTTTACATTCATATTCTCAAATATTAAAAAAAAGAAATTTTAGCAAAGCAGATTGGGTAGGATATCTTAAGTGCATTGATGAAGCTCTAATAGATTTTAATGTTAATGTATATCCAAACGTAGCCCATGACACTTTTGTAAATATTATAAACGATACCGCTGATGTAAAAATACACTCTAAGATAAATCAAAATCCTTGTAGTAAATTTAACCCAAAATCTTATTGGTCCCCTTTGTTATCAAAAAATATAATTTAATTTGATAACAATAACTTAACAAATATTATTTTAAATAACAACACTCATTGGGAATGAAATACTCGCTCTGGTCTATTTCAATCAAATGTATAATTGTTTTTTTATGTCTTCACACTTTATCCCACACATGCCAAATGTGTGTTAAAATACTCCGTTGCTTAGTGACTGCTTAATTATTGCCTAATTGTTAAAAAAAGGAAATCAACCAACGTTTTACATTTGCTGATTCCCTATTTCTTATATGGTAGCGTGCTACGTAGTTTCAGCCTTCGCAACTTATACGGTAAAAGTACGTGCATATTCACAAATTTGAGAGACAAATTTCCATTATTTCCTTATTAAGATAAATTAAGCAAAATAAAACCAAAACTTGTCTAGCATGTACCGAATGTATAAATAAAAATATTTTTTTTATCAGAAGCCTTTATTAGAGTCATCGAGAAATCAATCAATCAATTTTTAATTGTATATCTACGTCATAAAAACATAATATAGTTGAAAAGCTTTAAGTTAAGTTATATAATTAATAAGTGATAGATAGTACCATCCTTTTCGTGTATCCAAAACTACATGATAAAAGACATGCTGGTATGTCTTTAAGGATATAATATATGTATATAATATAATAATCTTTGTGATTTTAATTTGACAAACTTATTGTAAATAGAACTAGGTTGAGAGGTAGAAAGGTGGACAATGGAAGTTAAGTTAAATCTTTTAAAACATTAATTTCACTATTTCATTTTAATTTAAAACTGCAAATACATTTATGTGACCTGTTCTATTTGCAATTTACCAATTACATTCACAATTTTCCCTTACTAGTACTATTTTAAATTGATAAAAAAAACCTGCAAAATTGATGAAAAGTAAATAATGTGCACACGTTATAACACAAAATTTAATTTGAAAACTTACCCTTATATTATAAAAAAACCCAATCAATGTGTCACGAACAAACATGTTAACGGCGTCTGAGTAGTCGTTACCTAAGGCTTGCACCGACAATTGAGGCTGTAAATAATTAGAACTAAATAAATGCATATAAGATTGATTCCTATAAGAAATTATGCACGTTTTATTGAATATTCATTTGACTTCTATACGAATTATTCATTAAGAAAACAGCTTAAAGGTAAAGAGTTACACATCAACATGAATTTACACACAATTAATAAGTATTTATCAAAATTATGTAACAGGGATATTATCACATATTCGTCGCTAAATAACGTTCAATGCTCTTCAAAATTTTAGTTTTGTGTTCGTTTAGTTATAGGGTTGTATTCATTTAGTTAGAGTACCTAAAGAACTTAATTCGTTATTTATTTTATTATTCGTTATTTAGTTTGTTTCTTTGGTACAAAGCTCATTAAATTAGTTCACGTACTGACAGTAGCTATAAGTGGTCTAAAATTTATCACAGTAAAATTAAAAATAAAATATTATTCAATACGAACAAGTCGGTCCTTGAAGTAGAGCCACGTTAAATTTATTTGGTTTAACGCGGCTCTACTTCAAAGACCGACTTGTTCGTATTGAATAATATTTTTTCAATATGTAGCTGTGGTTCTATTCACCTCATGGACTTACGAGTAGAATGTATAAAAACTACTATTCTCATACACACACACACACACACACACACACACACACACACACACACACACACACACACACACACACACACACACACATATATATATATACTCACATACACACATATCCACACACTTATATATATGCATATACATATATACGTATTTTGATTTAAAAGTGAATTATCATCACTGTTTGTAAATGTAATTTTAATCTTCATAAAATTCATCATTACTATCTACATAAAGGCATACATAAATAAGACCTTGCATGCAATACAATTTAAACTAGTCTCGCGCCGTGTAAATTACTTAGTATAGTATAGTAAGATATTAAATTAGAAACCGTAATTTGGAACTCAAAACTTCCTTTGAGAATGTTCTTGGGCGTAGAATGTCTAAAACAGATGGAAATTCTATTGCACGCAATAAAGTAGCATCTTAATAATTTTTAAAATTCAATAATTACGATACAGCATATAACATATCTTACTTTTAGATAAGTATATACTTATACAGCATTTTATATGTATACAAGTAATGGTCAAGAAAGGTCGGGCGTCCAGATCTTTTCTTCATAAGCAGCGAGATGAGGATAGAATTGTGGCCTTCAAAGTTTTATAATTAAACAAATTTATAATAATAATATTATAATGTTTTGAAAGTCCAAATAAGTTTATGTCAAGCTTGCTTAAGCGATGGCTTAAGCTTAAGCAACAATTTTGAATTACTGACGGCCGTAGAGCATTCCATTAGGACCGAATCTAGTCAGTAGCCAATTTCGCAAAATATTTTATGTATTTTAGAGCTTTAGAACACAAACGAAAAGAAGTTCTCCTGAAGACAAGAAGGCAGCAGAATATTAACACTATTACAATATTTTTTTAAAGTACGAATTTTTAAATTAGTGATCAAGAAAAAACATGAAAATGATTTAAATAAATTAAGAGTATTAAAAAACACAATAGTTCCACTTCCAGATTATCTCATGTTATTTTCCATTATTGGTATTATTTCAATAAATGTTAATAAAGATATAACAGAACAAAATACATTTTAACGTAAAATACTAACTACAGAAGCTTACATTCCAACGCTTCCTTCCTCTTCTTCTTCTAGTTGCGGCTTTGCATTACGACGTAGAGGCGCAGTGTTTATTTGCTATCGAAATGGTGCGTTTCTGCAGGGACTCAGGGAGAATGGAATATATCAATTTCATTTTCTTCGTTCTGGCAACTAGTCAAATGCGGCGGTAACCTCTCGACATGCAATGGCGCGACAATCGGAAAGCAGGGACCGGGATATCCAAACTCTGGGTTTCCTCGGTTCTTGTGGTTCCCTTTGCCTACCCTGCTATGAGCGGGATAAAGCGTGAAGCTACATAGAAAAATTTCTATCACATAAAAATAAAAATAAATAGAAATTTCTATAATAGAAAGAAAAAGATCGTTTTTTTTGAAACTAGCAATTTCTAAAAGAGATAAAAAGTGGGAAACAATTTCAAAAATTAAAAGCAAGAATTTCAACGGTTCCTGAGTCAGCCCTCATCACTAGATCTAGGAATTCAATTACTTTTAAGTAGTGGGACGCAATGTTGGAAAAGTGTTCGTATGCAGGTATTTTTTTGCTAGGAAAGGATTGTGTTCATATAGTTTTTTGTTCAATACCTTACTGGCTACTTTGAATGAACTTCTTAGACTTTTTAATTATTTGGATGGATGTAACATTAGATTGATCGACAGAACGTTCGAAGCCCAATGCGTTGCTTAATTCAAATTAATATCCTGTAATTTCTATATCAGTATAGGATAGAGCAGATGGAGGAAACCTACTATTAAAACACTCTGTTTTTCCTGGGTAAACGAGGAACATTAGGTAAAACATAAGAAAAAATCATCTACTACATTTGACCATTTATTATTACTAGTGGCCTAACACCTGAGGTTCTATACAGAAGGTAGACGAATATCCAAGGAACAAAACTTTTATACCAGGACGTTACCAACAGTGAAACTTCGATAAACTTTGCAATAGTTGGGCATAGTTTAAAAAAGAACCAATTATTAGTAAGTGGGAAATAATAAATTTATTTAAAATTGCTTGTCTATTGCTAAAAAAACTTAAATTTTAATAGTAATAAAAATTTAAGTTTTTTTATTTGTTAACAAGAAAAAACCGGAAAAAACATAGACATGGAATCTCAGAAAATGAATCTACTAGGATAATATTTATTTGCCATTCTAGCTCTGGTAAACAAAGCGGTGAGTGTCGTAACTAAACACTGAGTATGCCTTCCGATTTAGAAACGTAATAATATAAATAACAGATGCGTTATCGTGTGCAGGAGACTGGAATAAATATAAACGGGATGGTCGTGTTGTTCAATCGTCATTCGGAGATAAACTATTATTATTTTCTCAGGTTCTGCCACTAAGAGTTTATGGATGTTTTAAGGCTATTTCCGATCACTCATGTAACAAGTAGACAGTGGATAGGAAAACATCAGTCTCCTGTTTGCATAGCGCTGTATAGGAGTACTGTATGCATAGATAATATTCAGGGACAGTAAGAAAAACATCGAAAACATTGTTTAGGATGGAACTTACTGCATCTCGCTTACACGGCGAGTAGACAATTTTTTATTATAATGTTATTTGTGATATATCTGTAGGTATGTATGATTGAATTAGCTAAACAACGTTATCGCGTGATCAATTGGAATACTGTTGCTTGCTACAATCGCATGCAATTACGATGTGTATACAGAACAATGCATAGTTAGTAAAATTTTGAAATATAAACCAAAATTTTGGTTCGATAAATTAATACTCATAAAAGTCAATTTTTTAAAGAATAGCTCTCTTGTGGGATTCTTTATGTTAAATTGTGTGAAGATCCAGTAGTAAAGAGGTTGATTATCTGTTAATGTAACAAAGTTAGGAATACAATATATGCAAGCATATATTAGAAAATTAATATATTTCATTCAATTTTTATATTCAATAAAATGTAAATAACCTGAACCTTTCCATTTTGTGTATTAGACTGTTTATTTTAACGCGTAAAGAATGCGAAAATATTACGATTTTGTCTAAGACTATGGGTATCTATGACTGTACTTAAGTTAGAGTCGATGTGGAATGCAATTTGATGCAGTTTATTGACAAGACTATTAATTTGCATTAGCGTGTAGTCATTATGAGGTGTTAAAATCAATACATTATTTTGTTTGAAATAACGGATCAAGTTCTGCCTTATAATTAAACTCGAAGCTGAACGCGATGGTAAAAGTCACTTTGCTAATTAAATGTTTTGTTAAAATGACAGAAGTGGAGTTAAAAAGATTTCCAAAAGAACAACTTAGTGTTGCCCAGCAGCAGTATTGCGAGTAAGTACATTACTTTTTTATTTTATTTTTATACATTGATTTTTTTTAATTTATAATCTATATCTTTTGTACCGATCTGTTATACTGTTTAGATATAAGGCTTTAACGGGTTTTTAACTGATTTTTTTCGCCAAAGCTCAATTTTTGAACAGTATCATATGTAGCAAAAATTGAGCTTTCCCTCAAAGCAGGGAAGGAATAGATGAGTTATCCCGTTTTCTGTTGAGAGATTACGAAGTTAAACGACAACTCTTGTGGTTTGGAATTTTAACTCACCCTACTGCCGTATTTGCTGTGTGTTATTATTCACATAAATATATATTACAGACATGTGCTTAAATAATATAGTTTATATAAAGTGTTATTTTTAACAAATAAAACTGAAATACAACAACAAATTGAATTAGAAACATATACCAATATGGCAGCCGGCTCGGCTATATAGCACAATATATTGTCTTCTGAAAACGGCGTTATGGTTACAGGATTCTTTGAAACTATGACAAAGATCATTCATGGTCGCGTTTACGTGGTTTGGGGGTTCGAAAGCATTTGTATGGAAGTTAGGGCGTGTCTACGCGGTCCCTGTTTCTAGCTATGAAGGGGAGGCCATATGGAAAGTAGTGAAGGCACAGCTGGATGGACATTGTATGGTGGACACAGTACGCTAATATGTATGATTTTTGTTTCTGTAAATATTTTATCTATATATCAACATATTGTCTACAAAATTAAAAACTGATCAACTTGTATAGCGCCCATATAGGATAATTTATTTAAAAGCCAATTAATTTTCATTTTTGAACTCAATAACACGACACTTTAGAAGCCGTCAGATTTCCCATTATTATGATATTTTATAAAATATTGTGTACAGTAAAATGATATTTTTAAAAAAATGCTTACCTTATTTTTATTTATTTAGGAAGGGTAACAGCAAGATTCGAGGATCACTGTTCTGCCCGGCTATCTTAGCCTTAATATTGCAATGCTGGAGGTTCCCACTCTTGAGCAGTTCTGTCCAAGTATGGGCTTCGTAGAATGGGTATTAAACATAAAGGGATGTACCAGACAGAACAATCACAGCACGAAGTATTAAAGCTGTTTTCTTTGTAGCACTTTTGGCACGAGTAAGTAATTAATCTAGTTAGTAGTCCAATCACAAAATTTGGTGACGCTCCTCTCTCGTCATTTTGTCGTTTCGTCATTTCTCAAGTAGTAGCAACGCTCATTAAGTCTTGATGTAGGAGGATGGTGATCAGTATTAAAAAAAGTTGGGGTGTTGTAATTTAAGAAGCGGAAAGGGTAAGGGCCGGCGCCTACCGCGGTAGACATGGAGTTAACTGCCGTGATGATCAAATATGGTAAGTTCGCATTTTGGGTTGTTCTGGTTTTTATGCAATTTATGACCATGGTCCTACATGATATCGTCCGTCCTGAAGGATTGCAAGGTGCAGTCAACAGCCGTCACATAAAGGCGAAAGGCTCACAGATAGATTGTGCAAGTTATAGATTATCAGTTTTGAGAAGCTTAGGGTAGAAAAAACCCCATGTGCAAAATTTTAAGCAAAGAATGCAAAAGAGTCCGAAAGGCTGTTTGAAAGGCCCAAATAAGGCTTTTTTAGAGCTGGAAAAGAATCCAGCTCTATTTGCTCTGTATGATCACAGAGAAGTTTTTGTCACTGTAAATCCAGAGAAGGTTTATGTGGCCTTTCTGGAAAGAAGGAAGGAAGAAAGAAGGATTGATTGAGTTGTTTGAGTAAGAAAAAAATATTGCGGGTACTGTGCAGGTTACAATGTGAGTGGAACTTTTGCTGGTAGGATGTAATATCTCTTACAAAGATATTTGCTTGGTTGCAAGTAGGAGCGACGTGTCAAACCTAGGTTTGAATTCAGTGGGTGTGAGTAAACAGGATTGCACCATATCAGCTTGGTGTCGCAATTTGTTGGTATCTGTCTCCAAGAAGTAAACTAGGTAACAGGGTGGAAATAAATAGCTTGTTTAACGGAGGTAAACTCAGTGCTGATTGCATTACTAGAATATTACAGGCATTGGTAAAAAAAAGATATGTGAAGCAAAAGAGTGGTTGAAAGAGGTAAGGCTTGAGGTAGACTTTTCAAAACACTATATCAAAGACATGCTGAGAGGTCAATGACAAAAGCATGAGGACCTTCGGAAAAATATATTATGAAGAGGTTCACGGATAGTGGACGAGGCTGAAAGAGAAACGAAGAACATATTATTAAAAATGTATAAATTTTTTATACTTAGTGGTGTTATATCCACGCCTCCAAGGGACTGCCTAAATGAAGGTATACGGAAAATCGTATATTATAATAACTTAACAGATATGAAAGCGCGGGGTAAAATTGGATAAGTTAAAAATCATATTACGTTTTTTAATTACTCAACTTCTATATGTTAATCTGCAATAAAATAAAAAACTATGAATGTTTGCTTGCAGTTGAACACGCTTAGAATATGGCAGCTTCGTTTGTTTGACTCCGAATGTGAATCGCACTCTTTTAAGAAAGTATATATTGAAATCTAATGGGTTTTTCTCTAGAATGTAAGTTAAAATGAAAACAGAACACTAATTTATTGATTAATTTCCAATCAATATGAATTTAAAATATTTCATTTAGTTATCATGTTGTAGAGTACATGAAACTAGCTACACAATTATGTGAAGTTTAATAGATGAAAACTTATTATTTATCATTATGGTGAAGGTAGGGTTGTTTTTAAAAAAATTAAAGTTATATTTTTTTTTACTAGGGCATTACTTATATACAATTATATAAATGAAGCGCTGTAGCGCTGAAGGGTTGGGAAGGGGCTTTTATTTCAACGTTATATACCGAAACACTTCTTTAAGTGAAATAAACTACTTAAAGTAGTGTACGTATTTATTTTTGATATTTATTTTGTGATTTTGCTTTTACAATAAAGATATTTTCAGTCGAATATCGCACTGGATCGGAGTACCGCTTCTTTTCTGAGTATAACAGCCAACTATGATATGGAATTTGCAAGATTTATAATAATTTGGATCAGTATGGGATGACTTCTCGATATCAGAGGTTGAATCGATGTGTGAAAAAAATTACAACAAGCCATAGTGTGAGCAAAGTATAAAGTAAGCGTTATTCATAATTTAAGGTTGTTAATAGATGGAAATGGTTGGTAATATGTTTACTAATGGCTTTCATTTAAAGTTTAGAGGTTATTATAATTAGTCTAGAATATTTGTTTACTCAACGTTTATATTCAGGAGAAAAAGGATAAATGGAAAAAATGCTAATGTCAGGTTTACGGCGTCCTCGTCCTGCCATGAGTTAAACTGTAAAAAGGGGGTTAACAAAATTATAATACAGACTTGTCTAAATAATATCACTATATTATTAATTATCATAATATTATATGGCTCATACTAGTTTAAATAAAGTTCAAGCGTTTAGCTCCACAATCTGTAAACTCTCGATGGGTTCTTCTCAGATTCTCTTACTTTACGGGATATACTGAAAGTGAATAAAAACTTATTTTTTATAATTTCATTATAGGACACAGAGTTTATAAAAAGGAATACATGGCGTAAAATACGAGAGGCTACGTGAAGCAAGCGAGTGGTGCGAAAATCGACAGGCCGTGTAAGTGGAATCATTTTGGCTTAAACGTTTTGTAATTTTTATTTCATTTGCTTACAATTGTTCTGGGTATTAACGTAGGTATATGTTCGCTTTAGATATAAATAAGAAAAGTGAATGAGGACTGTCATTGGCGTTGACCGACCGTGTTTGAAATTGTACGCGATAGTTGGACTTTAAGTAAAATTATTTTAAACCTCCCCAACTGTGACAGTATAAGGATGGAGTTCACGAGCGCCGGCTACTAGCAGACGTGAAAGAGAAGTGCTAAGTCTTGGGAGCTTTATAAGGCTGTGTCCTATGACAATCCAAAGGCGACTATATCCAAAGAGGATGAAAGAATAATTTAATAATTTATATCTCGCTCTTTACAATTTCAGCAAGAGTCTATTTATTCAATGGACATTTCAGTTTAGTTAAAAGGATTCCACTCAAGCAATGTGTACTATGCAGTATCTCTCACATGGCTCTGTGTTCGAACTGGATACACAGTGTTAGCGGCGGCTGAAGTCAACGTACAATTAAACAAGCTTGCCCTTTCTATCGAATTGGGCGGGGCAGTTGATAATATTGAGGGAAAATTATAACATATGTTTTCTCAGCTTTCCGTTCTTTAATATAGAGATTTCATATAATTTGAAAAACTTATACTTGACAAAAATGTTTAAATACTGTCTCCCCCTGTAAAAACGTACTTCGACATACGCTAACTTGTGAAAAATTACCATTTTAGATGGAAGGCTCCAAAAAAGCAACTTCATAGGATGAGGTCGCATAAATGGACTGGGTTTTTTCAATTTGAACAGAAGTGGTGTATTGCAGGTAATACTTATTTAATTTAATTACATTTACTTTACATGATGGAGGCCGAATCTAGATTTAGAGGATGTGTCTGATATCGAACAAACAGAATTTAAAATATTATTGAAATGGCGAATCTCAACGGCCGCTTGAATTATAGAGCGGAAAAATATTTGAATTTGGTCCAGTATTACTGTACGTGTACTATAATTTCTTTTATCATTCTGATATTCAATTTTTCAGATGGCAAGGCAGCGTCATGACTTATGTGTTAGTCCTAATCCAGTATGACAATACGATGGAGGTAAAAGTAGGAGGGCAAAAAGATATATACGTTATGTGAAATAATAAAATAAATATAAACCTCTTCCAAGGAATATGTCTTTACTTTACATAATCAATAAATGACTCAAAAAATGACTAGAATTTCATGGTGCATTGCTACAGTATAACTGTAAACAAGCTATACATTTACATGCTTGCAATGTTTTATATTTCCTACTAGTCGACCAACACGTGGCATTGAGTGTCACAAAACAAAGCAATGTCTAAAATTTAGACAGAATGTGGGGGTTTACAAGGTGCATTTATTAGGATAAAGCGTTGAAACAGATTAAAAAGTTACTACACATAGTCTTCAACATCAATTCTTTCATCGTCGCTATCAGAGGTTGCTACCCAGTGGGCGTGGAAGCCCGCGAACTGCAGTTAGAACGAGTGCATAGGGAACAATCGTTCCGGCGATCTGGAGGACGTGAAAATATTTTCTTATTACGAAATGTAGTGCAGTGGTCAGCTAGATTTGTTCACACTTTGTTTGTGGCATTTTGTCACGCAAAATATATAAGTAGCATAGGCGGGTAAAGTTAATTATGACTTTCTCGATCTAGGGATGTAAGTGCCAGTAATTCTTGAGGTGGTAATTGTTCTGCAACACACCTTTGGTTTTCACAATATTTAGTTATAAACAACTCACAGCCAAAACATTCCTCGTTTAACTTTGAAAAATGTAGACCACTCAAAGCGACTATGTCTGTCCGTTATTTGGTCAAGAAATCTTGTACCTGAGGAGAATGGAATATATAGAGTGAGAAAGTCTTTACACTAAGCAATACAGTATACAATTCGGCCTGTCCGATTAATTGCACGTGAGTTATGAAATGGACGTTGTTTTAGCAATTGGGTTTCCTCTTTCTACTATGCTTTGTATGGAAGGAGCATACTACGGTGTGAAACTAACAACAATTTAAAGAGTTGACCAAAAGTGCTGGAATATCCAAAAAAATAGTAGTGACTACATTAGAAAAAATTCTTATATAACTAAACATACATATTTATTGTGAGAGCGGAACGGTGTACACTCAACGTACGTTATTTTCAACTGTTATTTTTTGGTTTGCCTAAAACTCGCAGACAAATACCAGGGGGGAAATTACGGAATAAATTAACAAACAATGTTAATTATTTTACATTTCCTTCCTTACACACAAAAATTTTTTAAAATAATATGCGTAGATACATAATAAGTGCATTATTATATTATATAATATAAGTATAGTATATTTGTAATAAATCATAAACCTCAAGACAATTCTTACTATTGAAGGCATTCATACAGCGGCATACACCAGGGGTTCGACTTGCAGTATGCACAGCAGCGGCGATGAGGGCACACTGCCAAGGATCTCACGATCAGAAGATTAGGAGAGTAAGTGAAGTATACGGATGCTCGTAGCTCGGAAGTGGTCTAGAAAAAAAAAACAATTATAAATTAAACATATAGGTATAAATTCATACATTACTGTATAATAATCTTAAAAAGCAAATCAATTTGATTCTTTTCAACGTATTTATTTAATAAAAGTAATATTCTCGAAAAAAAACTGAAAAGTCATAGTCGGGATTTCGCTATGGCTCAAAGTAGTGAAAATATTTACATAATTGTATATTGTACCTTTTATCAGGCAAGTGACAACCGGGCATTGCTTTAATCCATCTCTTGAAGCAAATTAGATTTTATAAAATATGTAAACGTATAATTAAACCCCAAAATCTCTTTTTTCAATGTATCATGTAACTGGGAATTAAATGTTCAGAAATCTCATTTTAAATAGATACTTTGAATTCTTTTTAAAACAACCACGCCCTAACGTATGCAAGAGTGAAGGCAATAAAGAAACAAATTATTTGCCGAATGATATGAATAGTATCTGCCGATGGACTTCGGCTACTCGTCTCTAGCTAGATTGTGAAACCCGTTGTAGTCCTCTCGTACTGATCGCCAAAATATTGGAGGTTACGATCTAACATCAAAAAATCAGTGAGGAATCATGAGTTTCACCAGAGTATAATGTTTTACCACTGGTTCAAAATATTATAATCTTCTAAATAGCAACCTCTACATATAATTTGACAATTCACAAAAAGATTTAACATATTTATGTAGGTATAATAAAGCAATCTATATTGAAAAGGGCAAAGCGCGGCGTTGAACTCCGATACGTAACACGCCAAGTGGGAAACGGACACATCCGCCACTATCAAAAGTGAAGACGAGGTACTTATCAACACGCCCTTCCTGTCCCTTCGTAGCGTTGATATTCCATGTTTATTTGCTCCAACCTCGATGTAAGTAGAAGATTATGCAAATAACGAATAAATCAGAAAAAATTCCAGTTGACCGTGCAGTGTATGTCAGGAACTACAGGAAAGGAAACGTTAAGTCAGAAAAAGCAGACGATTGGAAAAATAGTTAGAACAATAAATAGAAAAATTAGGAAAATGATGGAGGGTACATTTGTGAAAGTATAGATCATTTTATTTGACTAGATTGAGAAGAGAGTCCTTTTATTCTGGTGGTCTAGATTTTGCCCGTAATAAAGGGGTAACAGAAATAGTTTTAGTATGAGCACATTTAGTTTTCTACTGTTCACTGCGCTACTAGGACGTGTTAATCGTATTCTTAATCGGCGAAAAAGCGGAAAATGTAAAGATGTGGGAGAAAATAATTAGATAGGTATATATAGAAATGAAATTATAGATTAATCATGATCTATCATAGATCATTAATAGATGTCTGTGCTTCTGATTTTATGAATTTTTCTCAAGATCAAGAAAAGGAACATTTTATTCCAGCATCCTATTCCGGAATAAAATTTTATTTACTAGTGGAAAATTCATACAAATTATGAAAGACCAGACAGTCTATTAGTGTATTAGAAACAAATAAACTTTGTGTAATGTGTAAGTAAATATTGAGTAAATGAAAATCACAATTATTAGAAGGTATAATAAATGGATTACTTATGTAACTGAATAATAGCACATACTTGTAAAAAGGGTTATGAATTTTTATTGAGTAACAAAGTGAGCATTTTCCATAACCGGTCAAAGCTGCAAGGGGGGACCAGGACTGTAGCTAAGCTGGTGGATATCCAAGGGAAGCTGTGCATAAGGATGTCTCGTAAATCTTATCGGGCTTGCAGTCTGCGGCCGCCACAAATCGAAAGTAGGATAGACCGTGTTCAACTAAAATGTACTTCAACTTTAAGGAAGTTTAGTAGAATAATATATTTTATTATATTTCAAATTCTCAAAATTTTATACTTTTCTTTTAAAACTATTT
Organism: Dione vanillae; assembly: GCA_037178615.1. NCBI lineage: Eukaryota > Metazoa > Arthropoda > Insecta > Lepidoptera > Nymphalidae > Dione > Dione vanillae. The sequence continues at coordinate 429,420 of JAZFAU010000027.1, forward strand.
TAAAAAACAATCTGGAAAATCTTAACTGAAACGAATTTCAATATTTTTCATATGTACCCGGGGGAGGTGTTATTTTTTCCCCCCCCAAACAGCATTTCGTTTTATGCGCTTTGCACCCCATGCTACACATTCCAGTGTGATGATTAAAACAAACGTTTTTAAGAATAAGTGGAAATATATAACTCTCCAATCAAAATAATTTTATTTACCTCCACATGTAGTTCACCTATACTACATTCATTTCGATTTCACCAAATTCTCTAGTAGGAATAGAAACCTCAATAGGCTCGTGTATAGCCAGACGCTATCGTGACTAAAATTTATAATATTATATATATGAAATTTGTCTCACCTATCGCCAAGACCATAAATTTTACGAAGCAAGCTACGGCCACATTTTCTCACAAGCTCGGATACGAAGGGATCTGTGGCTCTCCGTGCTAGAGATATGTTGGCACAGCTTAGGCCACTTTAATAGTATTATTAAGAACAGTATTGTTGTTGTAGTATTGTTAGGTAGAAATACTAACGAGCTGTAAAATAGATTATAACCTTTACAGTCTTTATTATGTTATATCTCCCAAAGAACCTTATAAAATGAATACAAGTAAAGAAAAATTAATAAAAAAATATACGATATCAAAATAGAAAATTCTTACTATAGAAGACACAGAAGTCAATGTCCGAAAGTATTTTCAGCATACAGAATCCGTTAAGAAAACAATTTGACGAATACGTTATGTATGTATAAAATCTGCGTCAGATAAATATTAAATCTAAAAAAGTCACTGTGTTATAATTGATTCACGTCGTTATGTATAATATAAAAAAGCTTTAATTTCGATCTATTTAAGGGCTCGAAAAAATGAACAAATTGTAGAAGCACATCAGGTATGATTTCGAGAAACTTAAAAAAAGTGTGTTACATTTTTTTAAATTGTGATTGCTATGACAATAAGCGCGAGACAATGTGTTTCAGCCACACTTAATGCAGGTTGTAGTTCAGTGTAGAGGTGAAACCTCTTAGTACCAAGTTCGACGGTTGAGTTCCGCAACTCAAAATTCAATACGGTAAAGTCAAAAAATTGAAAGAAGTGCCTTTGAAAGAGTTTTAACGAGTTCTACTCCGGATACGAAGGGAAGCTTAAAATAAAAAATGTATTAATTAACCCTGAGACTTAGATGAATTGGATCAGGATACTCCAAGAACCGGATTTAGACCAAACAACTGTCCCATTAGTACGGACAAGCTAATCACTGCTTGAAATGTTGGGTAAATAGGTTCAAATCGACTTTCAGCCGTAGAATATGTCTTTAGGTTTTACTGAACTTTTAAATTTTATCCATTTATTTATTATAGTAATATCAAACTGGTAAGACCAAAGGCGGGCACTGAGTTCCCACCAGTGAATATGTTTCTAAATTTCGGCGGAAAGCAGCCAAGTGTTTTCCACTATGTATTTTGCCATACGGAAAAGTAAGAAGAAGCTAAAAATTATATTATTTATGTCATGGATCTGGTTAAATTTATAGAAACAAAATCAGGTGAAAAAGAGATTTCGATTAAAAACAACATTTTTTTACTTAAAGGTCAATTATTTTATTCTATCCTACTATAATTGTATATACAATAAAATTTTTAGGTACATTAAATCAAAGGGTCATTTCTATCAATCTTTCGGCCACTTACATGTGGCCAGCTTTTTCTTCCAAATGTATGAAATTACTAAATCCATTGTTATTTGTTATTTAGTGTTTAAATACAAACAAAAGAATTCTAGACAAATAATTACTCAAAATTACATTTTCATGAACTTTTTCGTCAATATTTGTAGTCCATCAAAGTTCGGATACGATGTATACGCTCTCGTCTGGCTAGCAAATAATGATGTTGACAATGAAAATAATAGTTCATCCTGTAAACTAAATGGCTAACGAACATTTTCGTCATTGAACGATGGTTTAATCTACAAATATTAATACAGTTTAAAATGAATAGTTTATTAGATTACTAGTAAGAGCTTTAAAAGTTAACTGGTGTATATTTAAAATAAAGTTTATTTTGACAGAATCAATGTATTATATTGTTAGATAAATGATAATGACCAAACTTGCGGATGCAGATTTCTGCACCGCTGCAAAATTTAAAAATAAAATATCAAATAATTATGAGTATCAAAATCATCTAAAATATATGTTTTCATAAGTAAAAAATATATAAAATAAACTACTATAAGATTACATAAAAAGAATATTAAGTGTATTATTCATTAGCCTTTGCACTTCGTTTGTTACTTCATTCTTCTATCCATAAAGTAGCCATAACTTAAGCGATTAATTATTATTCTGTAACAGAAGACCATATAAATAGAATATGATTTTTAGCTTGATTACAGAAGAACTATATTTTGTCCTGTTGTACTCCACACTATCATACTGAAAAAATTCCTTAAGAAATAAAGCAATAGAATATATCCAAAGCTGAAAACCTTAAAAGTCAAATCAAGTAAATTTTAATCATTAAACATAAGGCAAATACATTGAGTTTCCGTTGATAAAGTATGTTTTCACACCGCGGCATATTAATACCTTTGTAAATAAAGGCCCGGTGGGGACTTGTTTATTATGACCCTTTAATGGTTTTTTTTAAATGTCCGAACAACTATGGCCATGTTTGATACAAAATTTACTTTTGGTCTCGTGTACGGGTTTGATCTTAAGGTACTTTCTCATTTATAAGACGTATGTATGTACATACATGATCAGATTAAAAAAAATAACTAGACAAAAAATAAATAAGTATTTTATTGTTTCTTTTTAAGTAAAATCAAAGGTATGGTAGTCATACCAAGGATCAGTTTCTATAATTTACGTTAATATTAATTATTAAATTTTTGTTATGATTTTTCTCGTTAAATATTCAGTTCAACGCCAATGCAAACAAGTGCTAATTATATTTATACAAGCGTAAATGTATAACTTTTCAAAAATACTTAAAATCTTTAAAACATAAGCAGCTCTATCTGAAAGGCGTACAATAAAGGTACAATTTCAAAAAAATGATAGAAAAAATTATAGAGTTTTTATTATTTTTTTTAATGAAATTAAAAAGGTAGAAAGAATTAAAAAATTCAGTCTACAGAAATTTGTACGTAACTTATATACAAATTAAATAAAATGTATTGTATACGGACGTACCTTATACTCCGTAACCTCCGGTATACGGAGTCTTCTTATTTCCGGATACATGGAGTCACGTTACAGACACATTTATCTTCTGCACAATGAATTAAAATCTCACACTGAGTGTTCTAAGGCTGGAGTGTCGGTTGAAAATTAGAAAATGGCATATATCGCATTTAGATATTTTTTTCAACTACCCACTGATTTCGCCTCTAGCATCTCATATTAAATTTTTTCTTATGTGGAGATTGGGTGAGTAAACACACTTCCAACCTTAAAGAATAATTTTAGTCCCTATAAGTTAGCAATCGCCGTCGTTCATCTGCTTCGCTTACAATTAGTTGCTAAATTCAAAGGTGTAGAGTGAGGAATAATTAAAATAAATTTAAAAAAATACAGTTTTAAAAACATTTTTCTTATGGACTCTTGAAATCATTCGTATAAATGAATATTCCGTTTATACATTTTCGTAAATTTGCTCATCTTTGGTTAGGGAAGAGTAGCAAGGCTTGTATCTTCCGCATAAACCAAAACGGGTTAATCATTAAATTGCGATAAGGAATTTAATTCAAAAATGCCTCACAGAAAACAGTTAATCTGCGTTTCAAATTTGCTTAGTATAAATAATTAAGATATTAGGAACTTTAAACAGGGTGAAAATAGTGAATCATCGTGGACAGGTTTCATTTAAAATTGTTTTGGGCAAGTTCAGCTTGTACGTTGTAAGCTGTGAAGTGCTGATTTCCACTTCACGTAATAATAATTTATACAGTTTATTTTTTAATTTATCTTAGAAAAATAAAATGCCACATGGAGCACCACCGGGGGTATAATGGCTCAGAGTTTGGATGGTGGCAGTGCCGGAGAGTGGAAGTCCCTAGACACTAAAATCTCACAACCGAGTCTGAATGTCCTCACTAGCATTGCATGATATTGTTTTAACAACTGCGTCATATAAGTACAGCTTTTCGTTTAAAAGTAATCCAAAACTCCACGAAGCCACTTCCTTTAAGTGAAACATATTCGTTGTAACAACATGTAATTTACAAGGGAAGAGTCTTAATGTGAAGCTGCCAGTAAGGCACATTTTTGGACCATTTTGTGATGTGTTTTTTAATAAAAAAATAAATACTTGAAATACGCTGCTACAATTTTTTTATTATATTTTACGGCCCGTAAAGTATGGGTTTCATTTTATTTAATTATCGAGTGATAAGTAAAAATTTAAAAAAGTAAAAATAAATTTAATTATTATATATTATATATACACGCTTTTCGATCTTTTAAAGATATTTTTTTAAATGGGTTATCCCCCTTTCTTTACTAAGTACAAACAACTTCAGTTTCATGCAAGTATTCCGCCAAAGTAAAGAAAGCGTTCGTTTATTTCACAATGAATTGCGGACTAGACACTTTGCTGCTTTGCTCTACCAACGTGGCGGTAAATTGGAATATAAAGTCCCAAAAACCTATGATGTGTATAACGCAGTTTTTGCGAGGCGACTGAATATCGTTAGTGTTAATTGAATCTTATGTACAATTGGAATTAAAGAAAGTTTCGTTGTTAATAGGATTTTTTAAATAATTCCGTATTATAGGGGCGGAACTCAAACCCGCGCCTTTGGTACTTTGCTGATGGACATATCTCTCAATACACAAAATTAGTGTCTTTAATTTCCAAGAAATCGATTAAAAAAAGTAATCAAAGAACATCACACCAAAAGTAAACAAGCGAATCATAAATCAAATCAACAAACCTGATTTATGAAATAGTATACAATATACAAGTGCTCCACTGACATGTTGACGAATTGTCTATTGAAAACGACCAGTGACTATGAATAAATGAGTAAATGAAAATATTACTGAATTGAGAAAATAACGTCCTTTTGACTTTATGTAAAGCTTCTGAAAACACTGTTATTCAAATATATTTTTTTCCAATTGTATTCGTCTCAGGGAATGGTGAAGGAACACAGGTATTTGTCTTAAGCTTTTTATTCTGTATAATAAATTGTAGAAACAAACGATTGTGCGGTGGACAGCAACTGACAGAGCTGACTATTAAAGCGATAGTCATGAGTTCTATTCTCACTTCATGAGAACAAGGAGAAAAGAATATACATATAAAAAAGGAAAAGAAAATTGGCACCATTGATTATCAGTTTATCGATATATCTATGTCAGAATAGGCTGCAGAGAACCAAATGCTTTGCGCTTCAAATCAAACGTGTGTTTTTTAACTTAACTTTTTGATTTGGATGTGCAAAACAAGTCAAAGGGACCACTCAACGTCTAGACACTCCGAACATTGCTGTAGAGTAACAGAACCCAAATTAACTTTATCATCATTTAATATGTATACCCAGCTATTTATTAGTTTAGACATATAATAAATAAAAATATATCATAGGTATCAATCGATGGTGCGCCGGAAAGTAAAGTTATTCATTCTCTTCTGCGAGGGAATCAGAAGTTGTCCCGCTGCGCCCATGGACGGTCTCAACATTAAACATCTAAATTTAAAAATAGTTAATTACATAATTTAATTTAATCTACATACATATAGAATTCAACAGGTCCTCTTCCTAATTTAGTCAGTTTGAAAAATTCAACAATTTGCTAAGTAAACGATGCGAGCTCCACGCTTGCCTGTGCGTTGCTAGGAAGGACTCTGTCGGTGGGGCTGGCGTGTTCCCAGTGGAGGGATGACAAGAAAACTTAAGTACAGGACGGTGTTCAACATACATTACTATGTAATATAATTGAAAATTACAGTTAAATGAGCTGAAACCCAATATTTAATATGCGTAGAATAAAACAATATAAATTGTTTTCCCTTATCAGAGAAATACTTCGTTACAAGGTGAACCCGAACCACACTAAAGTCAGGGGCCGATTTTTGAGATTTAGTTCCGTTACTTTTAAAGAGGATAGAATTCCTCACGCCTCATGAACGAGTTTTAGTAGGAAAATATTCAAGACAGAAGTAAGCTAGAAAACATTCCTCTACTTATACAATTAATGGTTAAACTAATTGAGTTAGGTTATATTTATAATCTATTTTGACAGAGCAGCCAAAGTTCCAATTTATACAGATAATTGATTACTATATCTGCTTTATACACTTACTATTACATATTATCTATTAAATTAGGCATAATTGAAAATATCATTTTTTTTGGTAAATACGAAATATTTTGAAATTTGGTTTTTTGAAATCTTGTAAAAGTAAGATTCGACTAAGGTGCATAAGTACTTGACTGGATAACGATGGTTTTAGATTTCTATTTTACTTTATAACAAATGGTTCATAGATATCATATACACATTTGGAGGCTTATGAGATGACTGCTTTAAAGAAAAAAGAATTACTATTAATATGAGGCTTAAAGAACCAAATAGGACGCGCTAACCGCACGAACTGACATGTTCAAAGTAAATATTGATATTGTTTTTGATTATATTAAAATAATATTGTACCTCAAATACTTTAGTGGCGTATGACACTGACAACGTGTGTTGTATTACATTAAATTTGTTCACCCCTCCTATGTTATAGTCATGCGGACAAAAGGCGTGGGCTTATAACGAGTAAAAATAAATAATGCTTTTTTTAAATGAAAATATTTTTTATAATTCTATTTTTTCAGGTGTAACTTACGATCTCCGGACATAATATACCACGTTGCAACCTTGCTGGGCCAAAGCGTTCTAACTTGCCTGAGCAACGTACTACTGCTTCGTCACCGACGTAGATCTTGCATAACTTAAGTAAGTATTTGTAATTAGAATTACACAAAATTACGTGTTGTAAATTTTATGTAATATGTTATTTTTCTTTTTAATATCTAATTACTAACTATTAGATGAGTTATCTGTTTGTTCTTAGCTCTCTCTGGCGTATGGGAAGCGAATGTGTGTCAAGTTCATTATTCAAGTAACAGTTAGATTGAATTTAGGATTAATCGCTCTAAACAAAAGCTAATACCCCACGCCTGTCACCTTATCTTCTGCCCGAGCATTTATCAGCTACTTTTGCAACTTTCTACTTTCAGTCGGTCTCCTACAAAGCAAATTATATATAAAATAAAAATTATTTTAGAGGTTGAATTAGAGCAAATGGTGTCTATCTCTTCAGATTATATTAGGCGTATACTTCCTACTCTGCTATATGTGACATAAATAAAATTATAAATACAGTCACTCTACTATACGGATGCCGTTAAGTCTACAGTACACAGGATATAAAAAAGAATACCTTCCTTTAATAAATTTTAAAAATAATGGAATGTTACGGTTATAATAAAATAAAGTACTTATTTATTACAATAATATTTTTTTTATTTTAATTTCAGCAAATTCTTCTTTTTACACGACTAGCGGATGTCGTCAATGTTTATACTGAACTTAGCAAAGAATTGGGACCCAAACATTGATGAAACGAGCTGGCCATATAGAAAACTGCGTGGCCGCTATACGTAGCAAGAAGTGATGTTGACGTAAAAAATAATAGAGTTGCTAGTTTCGTTATGCATTTTAGCACTTGTAAGTATGAAAGTACAATGAAGTACAATATATGATTCAAGACTTGATGATAGGATGAGTAAGAAAAGCATAATAAAAAGTTATGTTGGATATGTTAAATAATTATTTCAATAAACTTAAATTTAATCGTATACTATGATTAGTATGATACCATAATTTTTACTGACTCATTGGTTGTGCATCCATTTTAATACCCTTAATGTATTTAACTACATTTAAAGATCATAAAAATAAAAAAAAAAAGATTCCTTCTAGAGGATTTAAATTTTTTATTCTTTGTTAAGGATAGAAAATAGAAAAACTTAAAATAAAAGATATAACAATTTCTGAAGCAGCAGGAATGGTACCTGCGCCTATTGAACTTGTCCAAGACTCAGAGGAGATCTGGACATCACAAACATGCGTTCTTCGTCACGGACTTTCTACATATTGCGAGTTTAGCGTCGTTGTGGGGAGATTAATACTAATTTTGACTACGAACAGACTATTACAAAGACAATACTTGACACAGAGAATGCTATTTTCATAAAATTATTTATAAGATTTTAAAGGGTTGATCCACACCAAAATGTAAAGATTCCGCTGCCTTTGAAATTGTTTCTATGGTGTTCTGGTTAAGTACGACGTACATAATCTAGTATTTTGGTTACAGTTGAACATGGGCGCAGTAATATTTAAATGAAATTCGTAATAACATCTGACTTGGTATCGACTCAAGTGGATTTTGGTAGATTTAAAGGTAATAGAACACATAATTTCACAAGAAATGCTCCGTACATTTTTACAATAACCCATTATAAGAATGGGGAAAGCTGGTTGCTGTTTGATGGTATTGTATTTAACAAGTTGGGGATATTTGAGGGGTAACAACGCTTAACAAAATATTTTCCAACACTATCAAAGCGTTTTTTTTAGTAACTAACTAGACTTTTGAGGATAGACATATACTTTACATTTATAGTGGTCATATAATCTACACTACGCATTAGCGTATTGTATTCTTTGGTGTTTTGTTAATTTTTAATGCTATTTTCTGATTTGTCCAATTTAAAAATAACAAATGAACGAATTTATAATAACTAATTAAAAAATCTAGTCTAAGATAATAAAATAAAAATTAAAGTGACGTGTACTACAAATATTACCAGGTAGCAACCGTCCAAGCAACATTCCTGTGGAACTTTACAGATGCAATGACGATGTTGGTCAGAGTATATAGGTAATTTCGTACTGCCAAGGATTTAAAACCATGTTATAGAACCCTCAAGAGATAGTCAGTTTGGTAAGTTTTTATTGTTATCTAATACCAACACTAGAGTATAAGTTAGATCAACGGTTCCATTATTAATTTTTTTATCAATTATTTCAGCGAGACTGGATGTAGGTACAGTACTGTACCTTATCAATAATATTTTGACCAGTGAAACAATTTTTTACGCATACTTAGATAGGACGAGAACATTATGTTTTCGACACTTAAATTCTCCGTTTATTGTATAATTTTGCGCCTTGGAAGAATACGTGTGGTTGTTAAATTTATTTTTCTATCTACGTTAATGATTCCCAGAAGCATGGGAAATAGCGCAAAGAATGGCTCTTTGAAAAGGTCTAACAGATGAGCAAGCTGTTAAATTTCATCTATGTGTATTGCTGATTTGTTTGTTCCAAAAACCCCAAAAAAATTTAAAATTGTTTCACCCACAATGCTATATTCTGAAAACCATGCCATCTTTTTCGCTCACGCTTCGTACGCGGCCATAGACTACAGTCTACTTTAGCCGTGGCATATAATTAAACAACGTTATGTGCGTTATATTATCTACCTATTACAACGCACATAACATCCATCTATGCTATCCTATGTATATGTGTGTGTGATGTCTTATAAAATTAGAATGTTTACATAAGTCATTTATTCATGATCTTTTAAGAAATGGTGTCATATTGCTACGGATAATTATATTATGGTCTTATCAGATACTAACGTAAGTAACTAAATCTAACTAACTAACTCAAGGCTGATATCAATTTCTCTTAGCCCGGAGCTATTGAGATAGCGAGATACAGTTGTAAAGATGAAAAACAGTCTTGTAAGAATATATTTTGATTTAACTTTCAGAGCAACGACAACTGGAAGGAAGTCCGCGTTGTACTATTCATATTAGGGAACAGTTAATCAAATCGACCACCAATAGGGCTATTTGGATTTTATATATCCTTGTTCATAAGTTTTCTTTATTGTGTGCAGTTTTTACCTTATGAAGTAAGAGATTGTATGCAAACATATAAACATACACCATTACTTGTTAACTTTTAAAAAATATATGAATATTGGGTCTTCGTAACTACCATAAGTCGGACGACATCTCTAAGCAGTATCACCCATGGACATATCACACCAGACGGTTACTTTGAAATATATTTTGTTATATGCTAGAAACAAACGACAGCCAAGCACAGGTGATATACTTTCCTAATCGTTCGTATTCGTTCAGCAGAGCGGACGGTCACGTCTTATTGGCGGCTAAACATAAACACCGTTGCGTGTCGTCGATATGAGTGTTGCAAAACGTGCCTTTATCGGAATATAATATATATGTAAGGACATTAAACAAACATATTTTTTAATTCGAACAGACGTCAGATACAAAATAATACAATTATGATAAACCCTTTCTCATAAGTAAACCTCTGATGCAAAAAATCTATAGACAATATAAAAACAAAATACTTGTATCTACGGTCCTCTTATCAAACGTAATTAGTGTAAGGAGCACCAAATATTATCTAAATTTGATTAAACTGTATATTTTGGACAAACTTTGCAGGTGCACGATTCATTCGACAATCGTTACAACAACAGCCTCTCAGCGGTTTATACTTTTACGTTACGAGAGGAATGATTTCTCACGGTACTGCACTACGTATTTTAAATTGGATTTTGTTTTATTTGAGCTCAAAATGTAGTGTACAGTATCAGATTATAAACGTGGTTTATTTGGTTAAAATTACTGTCATTCTTTTCTTCGATAATCTTTTTTAGCAAAAAAAAAAAAAAGGTTGCTTTATTCTTACGTCTGACCTTCAAAACCTTATTCCCTTCTAAAACACTCGGCCAAGTAAATTCTTCCCCCTGCCGTACATCATACTAGCAATTGGTTCGAAGCCCTCGGTCACAATAATTATTCGAAATTTAAATGATCTAAAATCGTATAAAATGGACGGGACCACACGTTGCTATGATCACGTGTCAACGAGTCTAGCTAGTTACAATAAAAATAGCTGTATGTTCTATAGATTGAAGGTAATTTGAACTGTGAATCAAATATGAATAGTGCTTTTCTCAGTTCGATTGAGGGATTATGAGAATGATCTGTATTAATACTTTAAATATATATACGAACAGTTAAAGTATAGAGTTTAATGGACACAAGCTGCCACCAGTGCCATATGGTGTGTACCATAATATTGAACTTGATCAACAAATTCTTAGAAATGTACTTTTACTACAACACGCAATGTTGTTGTAATTGCGCAAGGAAAAACAAAGTGAGAATCTAAACTCGCTACTAAATTGCGGGATCCTGAGGACTTCTTTAGAAGCTGAGCGTAAGTCAAGACGACTAGCACATTGCAATGTTTCCAATCAGGGGGATATTGAATTAAAATACTTACATTTTTTGTAATATATATTGTTTGTTGGTAAAGTAGTGATGTTTGGGTAGTTATTATGAATAATAAAATTTAAAAATATATTTAAAACTTTGAAATTGTCTTCATTAACGGAAAAATAACCATACAGTTAAAACATTTCATAAATTAGAGCCTTCACCATCTTGCCCGTAGGCGCGGTTGCAAGTTGTGTACGTCCCAGAACGTATAACATAACTTGAAACCGCGTCGCTCTACAGGGTTTTGTTTCCTAAAAAGTATGTAAAAGTGAAATATTTTAATTAAATTAATAAGGGCTTTTTAATTTAATAATTAATCTTGAAAATTTACATGTAACAACAAAAATGTGATTGATTTATACAAAGTAATTTATAAAAATGTAAATAAACCAATGCCTAATGGTTATGTCTTTTGATGTTCATGCGTTAAAACCGATTTTAAAAATGACGTAACGAATAGAAGAATTTCCATATTCAAATAATACAATTTAAACCGTTACGGTTGTGATTTTTATTCGAATAAACAATTGCAATTTACGCCCTGGACCAGTGTGTCACTTCTGATTGACACGAAAAAGGGAAACTTTAAAAGAGATTTCTCTATGCCGATTATATTTCATGTATGCAAAATTTTAATATCGTCTTTTAAGCTTCAGTCGTATCCCGCACATAGCGGGGGTAAGCAGACGAAAAACGTAGGACCATGGGAAACTATGACCTAGTTTCCTTACTATATGTTATATTATTAAAAATTGAACTAATTCTTATTAATTTATTGTACATTAAAAACCTAAATATGTTCTGTAAATCACTGCAGTTTCTAATCATATTTGAAGGGACAGTATTATGTAAAGTTCTCTTTCTTGATACCGTTGGTCTCTGCTCATTGTCAATTACTAAAGTGGATTTCTCTCAATGTGCTCATATGGGCACTCTTTCAAGACTAATGTCTAAGATAATAATATACATTATGTGTCATAATATAATATCTATTAGTAAATGTTTCACACATGCCTGCACAGTCAAGTCCATGGCACACAACACAGTGGTGAAGATGAGGGTGAGGTGAGGAGTACGATCATCGTGGACCTTCAAAAGGCCATTAAATGAATTTATGCATTTTTTATACCAAATTTGGTACGATTTAAAAAAATAATCAACCAGTACAAGCTGATTGTCATGGGTTACATTCAGATACAACTAATTAGGATCTAAAAATAGCAATAAAATAACAAAAATAAACATTACATGTGTCAGTCTACCTAGGTAATAGTGACCATAAGCTGTTAACAAAATGAATAGCTTTCTTATAATCAAGTATGCTTGTTTTAGAATTTTCACACAAAAAAATAGAAACTATACGTAACGACTCTCTACTTTATCTAAATACTCAATCTTTGTAGCGATCTCGGGGGATTCCGATTATTTTAAAAATTTAATTACTATTATAAATGTTATATATAAGAAGAGGTCACGTGGGGTCAGTATGTCCACTATAGGGGATCGAATAACAAAATGTAATAACAAAAGCACGGCACTAAGTATCGTCACGGGCAGCACAAACGTCATGAAAGTGTACCAGCGCTAAGCTTTTTAACGATATATTTTACTTGTTAACTGACTAGGTTCTTCTTCTAATGCTTCAATATTTTTTAACCATCAAGGTAATAATTTTGAGCTTCAAAATCTATGCCGTGACTAACAAAAAATGCCGACTTATCCATTTTTACAATGAAAAAACATATTTTTGTACATATTTTTGAACGAATATTGTTAGTACATTAAAATGCCTAAAAATATAACTTATATATTACTTAAATTTTCATAAAATTGCATATAGAGATAATGACACGATGTTGATTTATACTATAAATGATTTGAACGTACCTCAGGTTCCCCTTTACATGTTAACCATCGATTTACAAATGAAGACATGTTGAAATATTGAATAAAGAAACGTCTATTTAGATTTGTGTATGAATATCAAGGGTTTACGCGGCTGAAATATGTAAATATTCAGGATAGACAAAAAGTAATTACATTCGTGAAGTTAGATTCCGGTTATTTAAAACCCACATTAATTTTTACCCGCTGCATTGAAACAAAGTAAGGAGAAATGGACTCTTGACAATATATTAAGGAAAGCAGAAATGGAGTATTTAGGCACTAAGTTGTCTGTCCGTTTTCATAGCATACAAAAATAAATCATTGTAGTTAATGTAAATTAACACTTTTTTAGCACATTCGTATATAATATTTTTCCATGCGAACAAACCATGGTAATTCAATACGATGAACACAATGAATTGGCTGTATGACAATGATCAGATTTCTTTTAACGCATTAAAATTTACTTATTTATATTTGGAGTTTGGTTTGGTTAGTGATTATTATAACCTTAGGCTATTGTTTTTCAATAATAAGAGTACTAAAAGAGAAACTGAACTCGTTACCTCTGTTAATTAGACTAGCTATTATTAGAGCCAATTAAAGGCTATCGAGTGCAGGAGAAAGTGGCCCGACTCATCCGAAAGAAGAATATTTTAATTTCCAGTCAGTCTTTTGATTCGATGCGGCACTTGGCTACCACCACTTAGTATTATATTCTGTATGCATAACAATAATAAAAAGAAATAATTTTAAAATATGAAAATAAGTTAGAAGCAGGCTTTATCTCTAAAAGAAATCTCTTCCAGCAACCAGTGGAAGTGAATGAAGCTCCCAAACAACGGGATTGATTATAATGCAACAAGCTAAGATGAGACAAAACCTATTTAAAAATTCAAATAAAATAGATATCCATACATCACTATACTTACAACAGATATGCTTAAATATACAGACATAATATATACACATATCGTCCATATCTAATTCACATACAGTCACAAATATCCATAGAATTTTTTATTTAAAAAAAAAATATAATAATAATCATAATATAAAAAATAGATATATAATAAAATATCGAAAACTAAAGATGAACTATGAACTGCGTCTAAGTCCAGCTATTTTCAATAGCAAGGAGACTGTTTTTTTTTTTCATTAAAATTTAAAGGATTTAGGGAAAAAGCCATATCGGATGTGATGGGAAGTTTGTTCCAAAGCGGATGCGGCATTACAGAAAAAAAGATTCTGCAGGAATTTGGATCAAGAGCGACCTAGCGCGGAGGGAGGAGGAGGACAGAGAAGCTGGGAGGAAACGTAGGTAAGAAGGGAAACTTTTGAAAATTGAGAATCTTAAATGGGAGCGTAGGATATGCATATCACGGCGAAGACGGATTGGAGAGCCACTTGAGTTGAGCACGAAATCAGAAACGAAAAAAAAAAAACAAAATAAAACGAATGGCTAGATTTTGTAACGCCTCCTAAATTGTTTAGCAGTCCTCAGTCACATATAGATAGCAAACATCGGCATAGCAAGGGTGGAAGCAAAAGAACATTGCGCTAGCATAATTTTGGTTTTGTAGTAAGGGAGGAAAGTTGGAGTCGCTTGAAGGGAATGAAAAGAGAACGGCATGCGGCCTGTAATTTCGGATGTGCGGTGCCCAAGAATGTTACTGTCAATTATAAGCCCTAAATACTTAACTTATCATAATAGGGAGATTGTCACTCCACGAGTATTTTCGTGTAGGAACTGTATCCATATTTATTTTTTATCTCAGTCTATTGCTGCATAGTATGATAGCTTTGGATTTATGGGGGTCAATTAGTAGACGAATGATTTAGTCCATGTTTCATACTAGGCTAAATCTGTATTAATGCATTAACTGGGCGGTCATTTCATTTAAACTACCATGGACGGTTAAAGTTGCAAATCATCGCAATACAGATGAAAGGGAGAAGATATGACTCTTGAGATCTTGTTAAAATACACAGAAAAGAAGTGGAGAAAAGAAGTTCACCCTTGTGGCCCGCCGCAAACCAGCTCAAGCAGGTTGACGTGGTCTCATTTGCTTGGACAATTGCGAAAGGCTGGGCTGAGAGATGAACGGAAACCAGCTTAAAGCTGCAGACGAATATTAACTGCTCGGAAGAGCACTACAAAGTATTGTCAAGGCAAACAGAGTTTAAAGCCACTGCTGAAATCTAACATACCGTGATGTGAGCTTAGTGTTGCATAGCACACCGAATGTCCTCTGTCATATTCAGCAAGGGCTCCAACAGTGCGTGTAAAGGAACGGAACCTGGATTGAAAAGGACACAGTAGATTGTTGGACGGAAGAGATAGGATTAAAGTGGGTTAACTAACGCTTCAAGGACTTTTGAGATAATGAGTAGCATCAGAAGGGGATTAGAAGTTTGGGGAGTGGAATGACTAAAGCATTCTTCAATTGTGAAGGAAAGACATTACAGAACAGTGAGAATTAACAATGGGATGTGAGCACCGGTTGTAATGAACTCCAAAACGGAAGAAAAATCATGTTAGGACTAGATTGTCCTTCCAAATGCCTTTGTTGGATATGGAGCAAACACCACTTCGTGACATCATCTTCTGAGGGACAATGTTAAAAGAAAAGAAAAATGGAGTTTGGTAAGTCAATTTCAGAGAGCAATGCAGTGTTTTATATTTAATGAGAGACTAATATTAGATACGGAGTTTGTAAAGAAGAATTAGATGTATGAAGTCCACTGAACATTCGCGAGTTATCAAGGGTTATAAACCACACCAAAATGTCTCCAAGGAGAGGGTCGACCCAATACTTGGGATGAATTGACAAAAGATTTTTTGACATGGGTTTATGGAAAAGTAGCGACGTTAGCATCCCTACATTCTGGGGCAGGTTTCGCAAACTTTTTCATGAACTAAGATGTCTGGAGCGGATAGTTTTGTACTGAAACCCTTGCCTGGCACGTTGGCAATAGTTGTTTTAATAATTTGTGTAACTGGGGGCAGATGCATTGCGTCATACAACTGGTCTGATAGGACGCATGAATGTTGTACATATTAATCAGGTCAGTAGTCAAAATCTACAAATATAGTCCAATGTTCGTTGATGCCAGATAGGTGTTCCTCAAATTCCTCTCTCTAGCGTGGCAAGGATCTTATAATAGCGCTGAAAAAGGTTTTGCCTCTAACCTTTGGAGGGTTAATTATAGAAAAAGATAAACAGATGGGTCATGAAAGGGGAGAAAGGGGCGGTCATTTACCGAACTGCGGAGGGTATAGGATAACGGGTCCTTAGCAGTGTTAGAGACGGACATAAGACCAATAATGAGAAGGCCTACAGTTAGGAAAATCAAAGTGTAGGAGAAGACATAGGAAGCAGGGATATATAAATCAATATGGACTCATATAGTTCTGTTAATAAAAATGACTTTGTTGTATTGGTTGTGGTTCAGGAAGGACACAGTCGTGTTTAGGATCACCCATGGACAAATTATATGATATATTGATGGGGTCGACGGTTCTCAAAACAAATACCGTCTAGAGTGCCTAAAGTAGTTTGGTGAGTATGGCCCTAGGTCAACTGGGAAGACGATAACAAGGACTTCTTAAGTACTTTTGCGTGAGGTAAACACAACTCTAAAAAACAAGGTTATCCGTGAACCAAGTCTGTTTGAGAGCCGGAGTAGCATAAGGAGAGATGAGCAAAAACACTAGCGGGAATGGTGACGAAGTATCCAACCATATACCAACGCCGCCACCACCTCGCTCCGGGCGTCATTACGGGTTATAACTGAGTATCTGGAAAGGTAAAATAGCAAGTGGAATGAGAGGGCGGAGTAACCAGGATTCAGAAGACCATCAGATACACGACTCTGCTGGAGCTAAAACATGATGGTGTGAGAAGACGTTATAATGAGCAGGAATGTCTCTGCACGTTATATGCACTAAGGAGAGAGAGGAAGCAGAATAAAACCATTTGATGCTTGTCTGCAAGTGGTCTGTATCTGACATAGATGAATTATGTGTCCGCGCTAGTCAGGCTATCATAATTGCTAGAGGATTTAAAGAAAAAATATTCACCAATATCATATTTAAATATATATATATATATATGAATAAATATATATATATCTATTTATATATATATATCTTATATATTATTTACGATATATATATATATATATATATATATATATATATATATGATATATATATATATGATATATATATATAACACAATATCGTATATATATATCTATATATATAATATATATATATATATATATATAATATATCAAAATAAAAATAAAAGCTGTACATAAAATTACCAAGTAAAAAATTAAACGGTGGCACAGGTTAGACTACCAGGACAAGATTAAACCATTTAAATACGAACACTGTTTTTAGCGTTTGATATTTAAATAATGTCGCCTACGTGTAGTCCAGGTTGAATGGAGGCTTCTATAGTTGGGTAAGGGGGAGTGAAGGGGACCGTAGATATAATAACGATCAATTATATCCAAAATAAATTGAGGACCCGAGGCGTTAATTCAACGCGCGCTGTGCCAGTTTGCCTAGCGAAGGAAATGAAAAATAGAAAAATCCATCACTCCTCACCGACTGGTATCGAACCCAGAACACCGTCACGTACAGGCCAACCGTTGCGCCTCTGCGACACGACGGTCCTCATATTTTGTATGAAATTTAGTAAAAAAAAAATCAGTTTAAAATACATTTTTCATTTATCGCGTAGTATTTAACATATAAAGCTCTTAACGTTTGAATTGTCGAGATAATCAAGGGATTGACAGGTTATACAATATTCACTTGTTGCGCGTTATAATTTATTATAGAGCTTCATTTTGATGGAAACAACTAAATTCGAACTGTACGAAAAACATTTGTCACTAGAACAGTCCCTTAAAACCCAAGTTAGTTAGTGTGACGAGCACAGTGAGAACGTAGGTATGCTATATGTATTTTGTATATAATGTATATTTTTTATGTTGATATGGTGTTTCTCTACTTTCTAGAGTATTAACTGTACAGGAGTGGAAGGTTCTGTACACCAATCGTAACTTAAATTAATCAAATGTTATGTTTAAAACATATCAATCAGTATATAATACGTATATTAAAACTCGTCTAGTTTAATGTTGGATACAGAATAAATATTGTTAAATTCCAATTTCCATTCCATTCCAAACAGCAAGAATCTCTAAAATCTGGTTTTGTTAAATAAATTTAACAGAAATAGGCGTATTAGCTTCACGCTGTATCCCGGCGTTGTTTGTAGGTTTTTTTTATTACATACTAGACACTTAGCAAAGAGAAAAACTATTCATGTTCTCCGAGTTAGAAAATCCAATCTAGAAAATCGTTGGCGTTTAAAAGCAGACTCCTCCTGGGGTTATTCTTCAGTATAAGGTGCACGCAAGGGCTAGAAATACAAAACGAGTGGCTAACTCTAGGAGGAATTCTGTATCCATAGCTCTTAAAATGGCGCACCCTAATTTCATGACTGGTCTCCAGCACTATTAAAATTCTATTCCAAAATGCGTCCATATGGACTCTGGCAGGATCAAAATAATTAGTAAGATGAGGTAAAGCTACCGATAAGTCTTGGTGTTGTACTGTGGAAAGTGGTCAAGGACAAAGTACTAGAAAATGAACATGAAGGACTTAGTCTTCAGTAGCAAGAGCACAGAAAAGCATTAATAACTAATTTTAGAATTAAATATTTAGATTCAGCTCGTAATTGGATTCATTTGCTGGGACACGAGAGAAACAGTATAAAATCTCTGAGTACATTGGTGTTCGTCAATCCAGGGACCGCATAATTTTTCTTTATTCTCGAAACCTAAAGCACATTAGTACGGTAGAACTTACCAGTTCCGTGGAGGGCACTAATTCCCTAAAAGTTTCATAACTTATAAGGTAATAAAATATTTTAAAGCTTATTGATAAAATGGACAGAAGCGGTTTAGAGTAATTTTCTGATGCGATTTTGTAGTAGGAGCGCGAGGTTATACGCCAAATTTCGATATACTTAACTAATGATGTCGGCTTGCTAGAAATATTACTAATACATTTCTAGAAGTATTTCAAAGGCTTTGGATTAGCAGAATCCATTCTAATTTGGTTAGGTAGTGGAAAGAGCTCGGGAGTAAAAGGGGTGAGCCTTTTGATTTTAAAGGTGTCCCTGTAAACTTATTCACAATGATATATATATAGTAAATATATAATATATATATATATATATATATATATATATATATATATATATCTATTATATTATATATATAAATATATATATATATATTATATATATAATATATATATAATAAGATTATATATAATAATAATATATATATTATAATAGATATCTATATATATATGATATATATATATATATTATATATATAATATAGTATATATATATATGATATATATATATATATATTATAGATATATATATATATATATATATTATATATTATATTATATATTGTGTTTCCATCAAAGTGACGTGAATTTTCCTACAAATATGATATCATACCTAATTTATAAACACAATGAGATTTTCAGCGTCGCGCACTTAATTATATATAAAGGAAGCCACCAATTAACAGTCAAGTCGAAGTATTCCACGATGTATGAAGGATTTTCTAAAATCGGTACAGTGCTCGGATATTCCCCAATGATTGATAATTCAAGTTTAGAGGACACCGAAGAAGAGTGGGTAACATCTTACATTGTTAACATGTTGTATTCACACTACGACACCGAATAAAAATGAATTAAAAATATATATATTTTTCCTTGTTGTGGTAGTATAAAAAGAGGTCGGGCTTTGCAAGATATGCAATGGAACACGCAATTTTGGAAACAAAAATATTATACGAGAAATGGGATTCGAGGTATTTTGACAATAGGTTACCCTTGCCAACCCTCCTATGCGTAGGGACATATCTTTGCTATAATTAAAACATATCACAAATTCTTAAACATGTTAAAACATTATATAAATGTGAAACGGCTCGAGGAAATCATTACTACACTAATGACAAAAGAGCTTGCGATCAGTGCGCTTTCGATCGGGAGATCACTAGTATTTAATCACTGAATTAATAAAAAATATTTGGTAAAACAAGATATTTAGTATTAAGAATTAGCGCGTCAGTTAATCATCTTTTATATTCATTGTCATAATTTTCACTTACACATATTATTTAATTCGCAGATATCAGTTTATATCTTGGACGGTGGGGTACCTATTCAAGCTTCGTGGTAAGCTTCGACAACTTTTGGCTGGCGGCTATAGTATGTTTTTATAAAATAACAATTCACAAGTGAATCTTCATTTTATTGGTGAGCGCATAATCCCGGATCCCTGCTGAGGTCACTTATTTTTATTTTGTAATACACTTGTAAAATTTTCCCATTGTCTATATATAAAAAAAACATGTTTGACAATAAATTATTAAAAATTATTTGTTTAGTATTTTCTCTATACTTCACAAATGTTGTCACAAATGTTCTTGTTAATTAGGTCTGTCAAACTAAATGGAACTATCTGGTGAGGAGGGGTGGCTTCGTCCAATCTAAACGAGTACGTCGATCCAGCTGCGATTCATAGATAGATGTAATGGGCAGCTTTGGGGGGTACTGGGACTTACTTTAGGTTAGATATTAAATTGCAGGTTTTAGTTTGAACATTTTTCGTTCATGTATGTATGTCAAAATATTAAAAATTTCGTTTGCTACGAGCAAGAAAGATAGATAAATAATATTTTTTTAATTTGTATTTTTTTCTCGTAGTTTAGTGGAAAATTTACTTATATCTATCAAAATATGCAGTCGTCCAAGATTGTTAGCCAGACATTGAATGATTGCAACGGAGTCATATTTCCAGGCTTTTTAACCTTGAGATAACATTATAATCATTTTAAGATTTTATTTAATGGTAATAATATACCTAATTATACTAATTTGTTAATTCTATTAAGTAAAAAATTTGCAGACATAATTTTTTAGCTTCTAAGTTAGCAGAGGAAGAGAAAAACGTAAAGAACCGTGTGAAAAAATCCTATTCCTAAGACATTCCATTCCCTGATTTTTGCAGGATGTATTGAGGTGGCAGAGATCAATAAAGCCCAGACTTTGCCTACTTTACAATAGTAAAGAAAATGGAAAAAAATCCAATCGCCCCGATTTTGATTGATCGACAAACCGTCGCCAGTTTACAAAGCCAGATGCTTTGCACCTCTACTCCACGCACGGTTCTTCAAGCTATTTGTTTTAATTTTGTTGTATTAAATCGATACCAAGGTTAGCCTGAAATGATTTTCAAAAAAAAAAAATCGAAAATGACCATAAGTTGGTAGAAGTTATTGGGATATTAAGTTATTCGTCTGGATATCATTCGTCTAAATAACTCCATTTGTTCAATACATTTAATCACCAATTCAAATTTTCTATTAAATATTAAAATTGTAACTGAGACTCCAAGAAACGGCGTACTGCAGGCTTTCTTGTTACAACAATATATCCATCTAGGGATGCCAATAGTTAAATGTCCTAAGCTTTATTCTACAGGGTTCATTTTACTGTAAAAAAATATCAACAAAGCGATTGCTAAGCGACCCTTACTAAGCACTGAGGTTGTTAAATCCGGTTTTGGTTTTAAGGTAGGAGTGAAATATATAGAGGATTACAAGAAAGATATTAAGTTTGCAAGCAGTGTTATACGTCGTTGCTAGAATGGCGTCACCCATTCGCAAAACAACTATATCATCACAATTGAGCTAATTCAGAATAGCAACACGGTACATGGGCACAACGGGTAGCCAGCGCGTCCTGGGGAACCCTGTTCCAGCCCGGACACAAAGGAAAAGTAAAAGCACCCAGTTCGTCTTAGATCCTGACTGTCGTGTTTTTACAAACTTGCCACGACTACCCCTGAAAAATCGGGTTTTAAACTAAGCTAAGGCACTAATAAAACCGATTAAGAAATTAAGATTTGCACTTAAACCATTAATGCAACGGCGGTATACCAGTAGTGGGAAAAATATCAAAGGTGCGAAGAGGTAGGCTAAGACTCTCACAATTAAGATAATTTCTACATTCTTTGCAGAACTTGGCTAGACTCGGAAACGGTAATTTTGTGATGATCGAAAATAGTAATATGGTTGCAGCGAAACGATCACTGGACTGTATGGAACTTGTAGAGCTCAAATAGGAAAAAGAGAAGAATAGAAAGTCCTCGCACGGGGCAATTTTTATGAACAGCTTACCTATTTTTACATACTAATAAATCCTGTTAACCTTCCACTGTTGTTTCTATCCCGGATACAAGATAGTTACAGCACTAAATAAAGTCTTGATTAGATAAAAAAAAACAAATCCAAAACAATACGCTTAAAGCAATATCGTTAAACTTTGAATGAAAAAGTACCAAAAATATATTAAACATTTTATATCTTTAAAGGCCCAGTTGTAAGTTCTATGCCTAAATCACAAAAGTAATATTAACCATGGAGAGTCATGCCAGATAAAATTTTTTTGTACAGTTCAAACATTATTATCACAATAAGACTGGATTAGCACATGTATATTCATGTTTTGTATTATTATACTTGTTGGTTATCTGTTTTAGTAGCAACATAAATAAGAAGGTTGATTCGGATCTCACGAAGTGGCAGTGGTTAAAGTTTTTATATATATTATTATTTTTAGATTTTCACTTTATCCGTTTAACAGGGTCTGCCTAAGAGTGAAAGGAGAGACATTTAGAACCAAAACTCTCGATTACGACTTTAACCTCTTACCCCCTCCACTTGGTTTAGTTAATCCTCCAATACGTTCTATGATTCGTGGTGTTCTTGCTCTAAAAAATTCTCCTATCTGTAGGGTTGTGTTCGGAAGGATAATTATCCCCCCCCCCCCCCCCGGGAAATGTAAATAAGGACCATATTTAATATGGTTTATAATGTTGGGTGGTAATTATATCGTTGCCTCCTCTATCTCATTCCATTAAATTTTAGGATGCTTAATATTTTCAGTATTTATCAACATCCCATTGGCGGAACAGTACGCGAATGATTACAACAGAGGCAACTCGGAATTATTCGTCTGACTTTGTGACGTCATTAATGGCCCTCATATTCATTTCTTTTGAGTATCTATATTGTTCTACGCTGTACCCAACGGGCATCCTGCTATTATCGTAAGTGCAAATAGATAATAATTTTCCATTAAACTCATAGAAAATTAACTAGAGTACATTTTAAAAATTTCATGACAAAAGAAAACATTTTAAATATGCGCCTTTTCTATATTAACCATTTCCGTTCTTCATCGTGCTAATTTGCAAATTTTGACATGATGTTACAAGTATTAGTTGTTTTAGTGCATGCATAAGGCTTGAAAATTCTATAAACTATTTTTGATATCAATGGCACACCATTAGGGTTTTGTTTTGAATCTGTAGCATGTTATAACATCAAATAGAAAGGAGATAGGAGATTTAATAAAAAACTTCATTTTTCGTCCAAATAAATTCGAGACAATCCGTTCTGTTAAGCGTGACCTCAACTTCATACATATTTGAAATCTATTTGAATACCTCTACGGTAATAGCTCTGAAATTAACAACAATAATAATATCGAAATTTTCCATAAAAAAGTGAAACCTATTGATTGAAAAAAAAATATGTTTTTACAATAATTTTTCATCATAGTGGCTATGATTTTATTGTACAGTTGTAGGGTATCAGTAACTACCCTGTGACTCAGGATCATCAAATTTGCTCGAACCATTCTAACTAGGTAAGGTATACCAGTCATAATTCGTCAATATTATAACCTCAAGTTGAATAGTGAAAAATGTTTTTAAAAGTTAAAGTTAATTTTCATATAATATTGTTATAAATGTAGTTAACAGCGGTCAGGTTCAGGGAATCTATGTAGGTCAAGGATCTTCCTTCCAAAGTTCTCGCACCAATATTATACACAGCGTGTTAGGTTGCTTTCTAGTGCTTGACCATGACGGTTATTGTTACCATGTTAACAAAATGTAACTTTTATAATACTAAATGTCATGAGGGTTACGCACCTTCCCAAAAGGACAGGAAGTGTCCCAAAGCTCGAGTCGGACTTCAGTTCCATAAACACATTATGATAGGTGGCACATCAAGTAGAGTAGGGTAGGTATCAAGGGTAAAATTCAAAACATGTCGACATCATAAATGGTGTATTCTGCAAACGAGGAATGAAGGTATAAGTGGCCTAACTCTGGTATGCACCAATGGGTATTAGAAATGCAAAACGACGTGGCAACTCGCGAAAGAATTTTGTATCCCTAGCTATTAAAATGGCGCACCCTAATTTAAAAACTGGTTCTCCAGCACTATTAAAACTCTATCCAAAATGCGTTTAAATTGACTCCTGCCAGATCAAAGTAATTAGTAAGATGGGTGGTAATAAGGTGTAATAGTACCCGGATAATAAATCTTACTCATCTGTTTTAAAGAGGCACGTGGAGACAGTTAAAATATATAGGTGGGGGGAGTGAGGATACTATTGACAAAAGTGGTCAATACTCGCGCGCCAAGACAAGCTGTTGTACTAGAAATCATACAGGGGAAGCGTTAGTAGTCTTTAAGTAGAAAGAGCCACAGAGAAACATTACAACTAGCAAAAGTTTAATAAAATTTGTGAAAGAGGTTCTGTTAAAAACACACGTACAAATAACATTTATCACATATAGATTACAGTCCTGATTGGACTTCATTGATGGACAGTTGAGATAGAAAGTATAGTAATCGCCTGAGGACAACATTGGTCTTTGTCGGACAAGGACCGGATATTTTCTGTTATGCTGCGAAAACCTAAAAAGCCGTAAAGTAACTGTGTAGATCGGGGTACAGTTCTTTTGGGAGACAAATATCCCAAAAGTCATTAATTTCAAAACTTAATAAATAGTGCAGCTTAACTAACGAACTACCTGACAGGAAATTGTATGCGGGAAGTAGAGTAGCCCTCCGAGAGATGCGAGAGATATAACAGCGAAATCTCTCTATAGATACTAAAAGATCTCGGCCTGTCTAGAACTATTACTAATACATTTCTAGAACGTACTTCAAAGGCGGCATTAGCAGAATCATTTCGAATTTGGTTAGGTTGTGGGAGGAGCTCAGACAGTGAAGGTGAGCGTTAATGCATTTTAAAGGGGCCCCTTTAAACCTTCACTTGAGTCGCAAGTCACAAGTGCTGATCGGAGCTCCTCTTCCTACAACGCGATGGGCCCGGCACCTGTACGGTGAATCCATGGAATGCTAAGTAGATTTTTCTCATTGTTCAATGTTCTTTCAGATTATTATACGGGTACGAAGACATCGTATATTATACTTTTTCCTTGGCGTTTATCATTTTGCGTTCTTTCATGGTATGTATAATAGCTGCCAGAGTACACTCAGCGTCGTTGGTCGCGGCGCCATCGCTTTACAATGTGCCGTCGCCTTCGTATTGTACTGAAGTAAGTGAGAATAATGGCAATTAGCAATGTTTTAGTTTTGAGCTTAGTTAAGATTGTTGATTGTTTTACCAGATGCGATTGTAAACATTGTTTTTTGTGATACTATTCTATATCCTTTAAAAAGCATTAATATTGAAGTAGCAGCAAAATCTAGTGTCCAAAAATACCAATAATTTGAATCAGTCTCGATGTAATGACAGGACTCAACGCCACAATTTTATAGTATTATTTATAAAATATGATACGTACGTCACACACAGGTACAGCGCTTCATCGAACAACTTCATGGCGATACTATGGCACTTACGGGACTTAATTTCTTCTGTGTCACTAAAGAGCTAGTATTATCTGTAAGTATTCAAATAATTGTGACTAGTAATTTTTAAAGTTGCCCTGATTATTTCATGATATTTATAGAGAATTTGATTTCACTTGAGGTTTTTTAAATAATATTTTAATAATATATAATTGACTTAACGACTAAAATAAGATGTAATATAGATAACAAAAAAATAGTTCTTGGAATATTTGTCGATCTAAAAAAAAGCCTTTGATACCGTTAGTCATTCAATTCTCTTAGAAAAACTCGAATGTATTGGTGTCACTGGCAATGCCTTGAATATGTTTCGATCATACCTCACCAATCGACATCAAATTGTTAAAATTAATAAGTACCAAAGTAAACCTGCAATTATTAACTATGGAGTACCCCAAGGTTCCATTTTAGGGCCTTTGCTCTTTTTAATATACATCAATAATATTCATCAATTGGACTTACACGGTGAACTCACTCTTTATGCTGATGATACGTGCTTGTTTTATTTCGGATCCTCAATTAATGACATTATACCTCAAGCGCAAGCAGATCTTAATAATCTTTATATGTGGTTTCAATCAAATCTACTCACTATTAATGTTAATAAAACATGTTATATGATCTTTAAAGCAAAAAATAAAAAAATACAACTTCATACACCTCTTACAATAAATAACATACCTTTGCAAGAGAAAAAGCAAGAAAAATATCTAGGACTAAGACTTGACGCATATTTAACATTTAATACACATATAGAATATATCATAAACAAACTCTCTAGCCTAATCGGTTCATTGAGATCAACGGTTCGATGTTTACCTCGTCGAGTCCGCTTAATGATATACAATAGTTTAGTGAAACCACATCTTTTGTATCTCATCGAAATATGGGGTGTGGCGTCAAAAAGCATTATAGCACAACTTCAAATTGCACAAAATAAAATAATTAAATTACTGTTTAATTACCCATATTTAACACCCTCAGATAAAATCTATAAAGAAACCAAATTAATGAATATTAAGCAATTATACAACTATACTACTTGTATTCTTATACGTAAAATCTTAGATAAAAAAATACATACAGCAATATCTTTTGAAACCAAAGGTCAATTACACAAATATGCAACTAGACGTGCTAGCCATTTAATACTGCCTAAAACTAGAACCAAGAGTGGAAAAAAGATGATTATTTTTGAGGGAGCAAAACTTTATAACGATTTACCTAAACAAGTAAAAAGTCTAAAAAATTTTTCTATGTTTAAATCTAGACTTATTAACCATATTTTGTATAAGGATTCTCTGTTAAAATAATTAATTGAAACTGTTATCTCATCTGTTTTGCTGATCTGAACGAATTGTTATATTTATAAGTTAGATATAAGTTCTCATGTAAATGACGTTGTCGTAATGAGAATAAAGTTCTTTAAACTGAATAACGTATACCTCTGGCCACTCTGCCATAATAACTGAGATACAGTAAAAAGGTAAAACGACATTTACATAGCATGTTTTTAACAAAAATAGAATTAAAGACAGAGAGAACCCGCTATCAAGACATTCATTAGAGTATTCCACTTCCTAGAGAGGAAAATACTCCACATTCAGCGTAAATTCAAGACATTGTATACAAGGAGGCGACACACACCTCTGTGTCTTGTACATATTTACAATAGAGAAAGAAAACACAAATAATAATAATAATTTAAAAAGATTGCTCGGTTATGAACAAACACATAAGCATCTCATACGTTACTCAGTCACACGCTATGGTGTGCTATAGTTATATAAGTTAATATTCAATATGCTTCTTCGCTTTAATTGTGCTTCTGCTATTCGTTTCAGGTTGTAGGCACTATTGTGACGTACGAGCTAGTCCTGTTGCAGTTTAAAGGCAAATAGAATACAGAGAAAATTTAGTGTCATCACATTAGTTACTTTCTATCAGAGTTTGCCGTTTTTATTTACATAGTATTTGAGAATAAATGAGTGATAAAAATTATAATAGTATTGTTTTATTTCTAGTGCATTAAAATTCTATATAAATCATTTATTTTTCAATATAAAATATTGGAAACATCGTGTATGAAAACCGTCGTTGGCATGCTATTAAAAGAAAGTAAAGAAACTTAGAGTCATATTAAAATACACAACAGCATAAAAAATAGACAGAATTTACTAAGAGAAATCGTTTATAATTTTGTCAATAATAATATTAAGGACTACACTACTGAGGGCTTGAAGATGGAAAACGTGTTTGTACCATTTCCTGCCCACCCTATTTCGGACTGCGATATTCCATCCACCACCATACGGGTGTACAGTTCTTGGTCATCCCTTTACGTCCCTGCGAAGTAGTGATGAATATAGCAATAGAGGCCACTACCCAACACGTCTTGTCCGTAACAGAAATGAAAGTTGGAGCTATAAATAACTTAGAGGCGTGATGGCACAGAAGGTGAATGAAATGAGATAACAAGATATGAAGTTTGATAGAAATTTAAGAGTTCCAGTGGGCCAACGTAAGTTTCCAGGGATAGATGTATCTTTTCCACAACCACTTTGGTGGTGGTATCCTGCACTTAGATAGTAATGGTATCTATTTCCACAGCAGAAAGTTGTTCTTCTGCCTGTACCATTCAGTCATTATTTTTTCTAAATTTAAACCTTATAATCACCCTGATCTTGTTTACAGAAGCTTTTTACAACTTGTTCATCACAAGTGATCTATGGAGCTTACTGACAAAATAATGTCGGTACGCTCAGCAGTCTTATATTTTAAAATTAAAAAATTGTTCTTTCAAGCAAAATTTCTAAGGTTTTATTAAAGTTTGTATAAAATCGTATATATACGTAATCGTATACTACCTAAACAGGACCTGGACTGCTATAATTTTAAAATTAGATGCATCTAATTTCGGTAGAATGTTATTACTACTGTAAATGAGGTAAAAATTATTTCATTTAACAAAACAAACTTATTACTTCTGTTTAAATTTATTAGGGGAGAGGGAAAATGGAAAATAAAATTAATAAAAATGGCACTCTCTCCTGGGTGATTGTTCTTTGTAATAATCGTTGAGTAGCGAAAATTTGTAAAACTCCCCTATAGAGATGCTAATAGCAATTGCCCGGCATTCACTTAGCTGGGACTAGTATCAGATACAGAGGACCGTAAAGATTGGACGGGTGTTTTGTGAGGAATGTCTTCACTCTGGCTACCTACAGGAAGAACCACCAGTAGGCTTTCTTTAATATTTTAAATGTGCATATTTATTTCTTCATATATATATTATAGTGTAAAAGCTTCGTATATACTAAAAACATTTACAATTGATGTGATCACTATATATATAGTATGCAGTAGTATATTGAATAATGAATGCATGTATGAATAATCTGCTGTAATACTAAATCCGGGATACGTGATGATGAATAATCGCATCGCTTAAAATCATTGTAGCACAGTTAAAATGTATCTGTCCTCAAACGGATAATATAAGTACAAATCTGGTAACATGTTTTATATAAATTTGTGTTCTAAACTTATAGCCTGCCTCCTCTGGCTTCATCCGCTTGGATTTAATGATTGTTGATTCGTATATATCAGTTAAATTAGTTGGTAACATCAGCATGGCTCACATGCAGTAAACTTATAAATGTGTTTTTTGTAGAATTTCGTCAATAAACTCAAATTTATATATATTTTTTATTGCATAAAAGTAATAAAAAGAAATATAACATATGAAAATAATGTTTACAAAGGCACGGTCTTATCTATAAAAGAAATCTCTTCCAGCCAACCACTGGAAACAACGGGATTGATTATAATGCCACAAATAAGATGAGACAAAACATATTTAAAAATTCAGAAATAGTATATACATACATATCACTATACTTATAAATACAAATACTTGATTAATAATTATTTTATATTCTGTATAATATTTTGATTTACTCAAAAAAATAAAGTTATGACTAATTCCTATTTTTTTCATTTTGTTTTACGTATTCCGATTCCAGGCATTGCACGTATTGAACGATGTAACTTTGTGAAACAAATGGAAATGATTCAATCTTTCTGAGTAAGAGTCGAACCTACAACCCGTTCCATTTAATAAGCAGACATTGTACATTTGTGCCACAAAGGTCACAAAGGTAATATATATCCAAATGTATATCAGAATAAACTAAAGGATCCCTATAGATATATACCCAATTGAAGTAGGTGATAAATCTATGGTGTTGTTACTCTACGATGAAGTTAATGCAGGTGAAAAATATATAGCTCAGTCATAGCTTGAGTAAAGTAATCACACTAGATGAAGCCTGTACTTTTATTAGCGTGGACTTTAGCATAAAATATCTCGTTTTCTTCCTTCAATTGTACTAAAAAAATAAAAATATTTTCTTCTAAATTATCTCTTTATATTCTTACTGTCCCTAAGAGTGTCAGTTTTGATTATAGACAAGTTCAGGTAAATATAGAAAGATCGGCGATGAAGGGTCACTTTGTAGAAAAATACTCTTGGTTAGTTATTGTTCTAGGTATATATTAGTAGTACTAGGTATATATACGAAAATAATGATTTATTCCAAACATAATACAAGAAATTAAACATAATACAATTACTTTACACTTGGAAATTGTATTAATATCAATAAAAAATTAAAACAATTACAACTTTTAAAACTTACAAAATATTATTAATGTTAATATTTATTTTTTTTATTTTACGTCACGTTCGTTTCATTCAAAATAATTTTTGTCATTTTTCTTTTATATTTAACTGTTTGTTTTTCCGTAATTGAAATCTTAACAAACATCGATAATTTTACGCTTAATTTATTTTAATAAAAAAATTCATCATTTATAAATTTTCTTTAAATATTTTCAAAACAAATATTTCTTCGTTATATAAAAGTATGGCCAGAGAAGAGAGATGAAGTGATATGGTATAAGGCATTTATTATGTATTCTTGTGCTATTTGAGGTTTTTACAACTATTCTATGTTTAATTATTTTAGCATGATCTTGACACTGCAGTATAAATTTATTAAGAAGATTTCTAAGGCATTAAAAAAGAATAATAATCACACATTTATTTTCATATGTTGCTATGTTTATAAAAGCGACGAATTGGGAATGAAAGCGAAGAAAGGAGTGTCACTAATTTTTTTTTTGTCTTTTATTCTCCATTAAACTGCAACAGGACTAGCTCGTACGTCACAATAGTGCCTACGACCTGAAATAGAATATCGGTTATCAATTTAATAAGTATGTATAATATAGCGTATGACTGTGAGTGAGATGCTAATAGTTAATGTTATTAAAATATATATATATATATATATATATATATATATATATATATATATATATATATATATATATATATATATATATATATATATATATATATATATATATATATATATATATATATATATATATATATATATATATATATATATATATATATATATATATATATATATATATATATATATATATCTATATATATATATATATATATATATATATATATATATATATATATATATATATATATATACATATATATATATATATATATATATATATATATATATATATATATATATATATATATATATATATATATATATATATATTTTAATAACATTAACTATTAGCATCTCACTCACAGTCATACGCTATATTATACATAGTTATTAAATTGATAACCGATATTCTATTTCAGGTCGTAGGCACTATTGTGACGTACGAGCTAGTCCTGTTGCAGTTTAATGGAGATTAAAAGACAAAAAAAAAAATTAGTGACACTCCTTTCTTCGCTTTCATTCCCAATTCGTCGCTTTTATAAACATAGCAACATATGAAAATAAATGTGTGATTATTATTCTTTTTTAATGCCTTAGAAATCTTCTTAATAAATTTATACTGCAGTGTCAAGATCATGCTAAAATAATTAAACATAGAATAGTTGTAAAAACCTCAAATAGCACAAGAATACATAATAAATGCCTTATACCATATCACTTCATCTCTCTTCTCTGGCCATACTTTTATATAACGAAGAAATATTTGTTTTGAAAATATTTAAAGAAAATTTATAAATGATGAATTTTTTTATTAAAATAAATTAAGCGTAAAATTATCGATGCTTGTTAAGATTTCAATTACGGAAAAACAAACAGTTTAAATATAAGAGAATAATGACAAAATTTAATTTGAATGAAACGAACGTGAACGTAAAATAAAAAAATAAATATTAACATTAACAATATTTTGTAATTTTTAAATGTTGTAATTGTCTTAATTTTTTGTTGATATTAATACAATTTCCAAGTGTAAAGTAATTGTATTATGTTTAATTTCTTGTATTATGTTTGGAATAAATCATTATTTTCGTATATATACCTAGTACTACTAATACCTACCTAGAACAATAACTAACCAAGAATATTTTCCTACAAAGTGACCCTTCATCGCCGATCTTTCTATATTTACCTGAACTTATCTAGTCTATAATCAAAACTGCCACTCTTAGGGACAGTAAGAATACAAAGTGATAATTTAGAAGAAAATATTTTTATTTTTTTAGTACAATTGAAGGAAGAAAACGAGATATTTTATGCTAAAGTCCACGCTAATAAAAGTACAGGCTTCATCTAGTGTGATTACTTTACTCAAGCTATGACTGAGCTATATATTTTTCACCTGCATTAACTTCATCGTAGAGTAACAACACCATAGATTTATCACCTACTTCAATTGGGTATATATCTATAGGGATCCTTTAGTTTATTCTGATATACATTTGGATATATATTACCTTTGTGACCTTTGTGGCACAAATGTACAATGTCTGCTTATTAAATGGAACGGGTTGTAGGTTCGACTCTTACTCAGAAAGATTGAATCATTTCCATTTGTTTCACAAAGTTACATCGTTCAATACGTGCAATGCCTGGAATCGGAATACGTAGAACAAAATGAAAAAAATAGGAATTAGTCATAACTTTATTTTTTTGAGTAAATCAAAATATTATACAGAATATAAAATAATTATTAATCAAGTATTTGTATTTATAAGTATAGTGATATGTATGTATATATTATTTCTGAATTTTTAAATATGTTTTGTCTCATCTTATTTGTGGCATTATAATCAATCCCGTTGTTTCCAGTGGTTGGCTGGAAGAGATTTCTTTTATAGATAAGACCGTGCCTTTGTAAACATTATTTTCATATGTTATATTTCTTTTTATTACTTTTATGCAATAAAAAATATATATAAATTTGAGTTTATTGACGAAATTCTACAAAAAACACATTTATAAGTTTACTGCATGTGAGCCATGCTGATGTTACCAACTAATTTAACTGATATATACGAATCAACAATCATTAAATCCAAGCGGATGAAGCCAGAGGAGGCAGGCTATAAGTTTAGAACACAAATTTATATAAAACATGTTACCAGATTTGTACTTATATTATCCGTTTGAGGACAGATACATTTTAACTGTGCTACAATGATTTTAAGCGATGCGATTATTCATCATCACGTATCCCGGATTTAGTATTACAGCAGATTATTCATACATGCATTCATTATTCAATATACTACTGCATACTATATATATAGTGATCACATCAATTGTAAATGTTTTTAGTATATACGAAGCTTTTACACTATAATATATATATATGAAGAAATAAATATGCACATTTAAAATATTAAAGAAAGCCTACTGGTGGTTCTTCCTGTAGGTAGCCAGAGTGAAGACATTCCTCACAAAACACCCGTCCAATCTTTACGGTCCTCTGTATCTGATACTAGTCCCAGCTAAGTGAATGCCATAGAGTGTATATATATATATATATATATATATATATATATATATATATATATATATATATATATATATATATATATATATATATATATATATATATATATATATATATATATATATTATATATATATATATATATATATATATATATATATATATATATATATATATATATATATATATATATATATATATATATATATATATATATATATATATATATATATATATATATATATATATATATATATATATATATATATATATATATATATATATATATATATATATATATATATATATATATATATATATATATATATATATATATATATATATATATATATATATATATATATATATATATATATATATATATATATATATATATATATATATATATATATATATATATATATATATATATCTTCTATTTTCAATATTTATTAATTCAATTTGTCAAAAAATCACTTCTCTCTACCACCTGTATGCTGACGATTTACAAATTTACTCACAAGGTTCTCTCGCTGAACTACCAGTAACTATCAAAAAAATAAACAAGGACCTTGATACAATTTCAACTTGGTGCAAATATTTTGGGTTAACGATAAATCCTTTAAAAACAAAAGCAATTATAATCGGCAGTCCCAAATTATTGGCGAAAATTGATAAATCGCAAATGACACCTTTAGTGATCAATGGATCCTGTATTCCATTTACCGAATCGGTAAGAAATTTAGGTGTCATTATGGATCAGCATTTGTCTTGGGAATCACAAGTGGGAGAGGTAAGTAGAAAAATTTATGCTGCATCGTCGAGCCTGCGTAGGCTACGTAATTTCCTACCACTACCCACCAAAATTGTGTTGGCTAACTCACTCCTATTACCAATTCTTGATTATGCTGATATTTGTTATCTTGACATTAAGGAGGAGCTATTGAATAAACTTGAGCGGCTTCAAAATCTTTGCATTAGGTTCGTATTCGGTGTACGTAAATATGAACATATCTCCGAGTTTCGTAATAAGCTCAAGTGGCTCCCTATTCGCCTTCGCAGGAATACTCACATACTTCATCTTCTCTATTCAGTGCTGTTTAATCCTTCTACTCCCCCATATTTGAAGGAACAGTTTAAGTTCCTTCATGACACCCACTCCCGTTCCTTACGTTCCGATAATAACTTACTACTTGAAATTCCTCTTCACTCTTCCTCTTTTTACTCCAATTCCTTTACTGTAAAAGCTGCCAAACTATGGAATACTATTCCTATTAAGATCAGGCGTGCTAAAAGCTTCCACATTTTTCAAACGAGGCTTAAAAATCATTTTTTAAGCTTGTAATATTGTATATTTTTAATTATTAATTATATTTTCTTTTTGTTGAGATCTTGATTTGTACGGGGTATTGCTATGTATTATTTTCAATTTAATATAATTTATATCATATCTCTAGTTTTATATATAAATATATATGTATCTATGTGTATGTATGTATATGAAAGCGTGTATGTATATTTATATGTGTATGTATGTGTATATATGTGTATGTATGTGTATATATATGTATGTATATGTATATATATTTATGTATTTCTTTATTAATGCACCGCCCATCCTTATACAACTCCAACTTCCAAAGGTTGCCTGGAAGAGATCGCTTTAAGCGATAAGGTCGCCTAGTTGTACTTCTTTTATTTTATTATTTACTTTTTTTTTAATTTGTGCTCTTTAATTTAAGTTGTGCAATAAAGTATATTTATTATTATATATATATATATATATATATATATATATATATATATATATATATATATATATATATATATATATATATATATATATATATATATATATATATATATATATATATATATATATATATATATATATATATATATATATATATATATATATATATATATATATATATATATATATATATATATATATATATATATATATATATATATATATATATATATATATACATACATACATACCTTCACGCTCTATCCCTAGCGGGGTAGTCAGAGAGAACGGAGCGCCAAACGCTGCGGTCCCAAACGCTGCGGTCTATATATAGATATATATATATATATATATATATATATATATATATATATATATATATATATATATATATATATATATATATATATATATATATATATATATATATATATATATATATATATATATATATATATATATATATATATATATATATATATATATATATATATATATATATATATATATATATATAATAATAAATATACTTTATTGCACAACTTAAATTAAAGAGCACAAATTAAAAAAAAAGTAAATAATAAAATAAAAGAAGTACAACTAGGCGACCTTATCGCTTAAAGCGATCTCTTCCAGGCAACCTTTGGAAGTTGGAGTTGTATAAGGATGGGCGGTGCATTAATAAAGAAATACATAAATATATATACATATACATACATATATATACACATACATACACATATATACACATACATACACATATAAATATACATACACGCTTTCATATACATACATACACATAGATACATATATATTTATATATAAAACTACACATATGACATACATTATACTAAATTGAAAATAATACATAGCAATACCCCGTACAAATCAAGATCTCAACAAAAAGAAAAAATAATTAAGAATTAAAAAAATACAATATTACAGGCTTAAAAAATGATTTTTAAGCCTGTTTTTAAAAATGTGTAAGCTGTTAGCACGCCTGATCTTAATAGGAATAGTATTCCATAGTGTGGCAGCTTGTACAGTAAAGGAATTGGAGTAAAAGAGGAAGAGTGAAGAGGAATTTCAAGTAGTAAGTTATTATCGGAACGTAAGGAACGGGAGTGGGTGTCATGAAGGAACTTAAACTGTTCCTTCAAATATGGGGGAGTAGAAGGATTAAACAGCACTGAATAGAGAAGATGAAGTATGTGAGTATTCCTGCGAAGGCGAATAGGGAGCCACTTGAGCTTATTACGAAACTCGGAGATATGTTCATATTTACGTACACCGAATACGAACCTAATGCAAAGATTTTGAAGCCGCTCAAGTTTATTCAATAGCTCCTCCTTAATGTCAAGATAACAAATATCAGCATAATCAAGAATTGGTAATAGGAGTGAGTTAGCCAACACAATTTTGGTGGGTAGTGGTAGGAAATTACGTAGCCTACGCAGGCTCGACGATGCAGCATAAATTTTTCTACTTACCTCTCCCACTTGTGATTCCCAAGACAAATGCTGATCCATAATGACACCTAAATTTCTTACCGATTCGGTAAATGGAATACAGGATCCATTGATCACTAAAGGTGTCATTTGCGATTTATCAATTTTCGCCAATAATTTGGGACTGCCGATTGTAATTGCTTTTGTTTTTAAAGGATTTATCGTTAACCCAAAATATTTGCACCAAGTTGAAATTGTCTCAAGGTCCTTGTTTATTTTTTTGATAGTTACTGGTAGTTCATCGAGAGAACCTTGTGAGTAAATTTGTAAATCGTCAGCATACAGGTGGTAGAGAGAAGTGATTTTTTGACAAATTGAATTAATAAATATTGAAAATAGAAGATATATATATATATATATATATATATATATATATATATATATATATATATATATATATATATATATATATATATATATATATATATATATATATATATATATATATATATATATATATATATATATATATATATATATATATATATATATATATATATATATATATATATTTCCCCTCTCTCGTGTACACAAGCACACGACGCAGTAAAATTGCACCCGCTATAGATATTAATAAATAATTTTCATTTAATATCTAGTTATTTTGATACTTACAGATAATAATAACTCTTTAGTAACACAGAAGAAGTTAAGCCCCGTGAGTGCCACAGTATGGCCATGAAGTTGTTCGATGAAGCGCTGTACCTGTGTTCACATTTTATAATTAATGTTATGAAAATTTGACGTTGAGTTTCACCACCAGACCGGTAGTGTTTCAATTTAAGAGAGCTTTTCAATTTAAGAGAGAATTTTTCTGCCTACCCATACATACAAGAAGCATTGTGTCAAATAAAGCGTTAATATACATAAAATTATACTAGTAGATAGAGTTGTTTTAATAAAGTTTTGTTTTTTCTGTAATAATCGGATAAAACAAATAACAAACTAAACTCTTTTACTCCCTCGATTAAGTATCAAACCCTCAAGTACTCACTTCGGTACAATACGAAGGCGACGGTACATTGTAAAGCGATGGCGCCGCCACCAACGACGCGGAGTGTACTCTGGCAGCTATTATAGATACTAGGAAAGAGCGCAAGATGACAAACGCCAAGGAAAAACTAAAGTACACTACATCTTCGTACCCGTGAAATAGTCTGGAAGAAGATTAAACATTTATTAATAACCAATCAATATATTTTATATTTTTGTACTAAAATTTATATCTGTAAACGCAGCGGTTATAAGTTCGATTCCCACTGCAATTCATTATTTCTTTTTCTTCGTCATGTTAATAATATAAATTTTGACGTTTAGTGCTGCGGCTCAAAACGTCAGGTCTCAATAATTGCGGGAGAAGTAGATTATGGAATTTCTAAATTCAGGTTCCCTTAACCTGCCCTGCTTTCTGTAAGATACCAAGTAAGGCTAAAAAAGAAATAGTTCAAGCTAAGGTTCACGTGAATATTTATTAATGCCTTTCATAAAGCATAAGTTCTTTATACACAATATAACAAATATAAGCTTCAATAAATGTATTGTAAAAGTTAGCGTAACATTATTTGAACCTGCACAACTACGTTCAATATTTTCAAACTTCATTTGAGACAATGCAATTGACAATATGAACTAGTAATACATTACCCGTTGGAACGGTTCGAGCAAGTGTGATGATCCGCAGACACGTGTGGTTTACT
The DNA here is from genome assembly GCA_037178615.1 of Dione vanillae. Lineage (NCBI taxonomy): Eukaryota > Metazoa > Arthropoda > Insecta > Lepidoptera > Nymphalidae > Dione > Dione vanillae. The sequence goes on from JAZFAU010000027.1 coordinate 468,387, forward strand.
GATACCTACACTGTGAAATAATTAAAACCACTATAAGAAAATTTTAGAAAAATGTTTTAGTGAAAACAGAGATTTGTTTTGGACAGAAATTTAATTTCACGTTTTGTTTTAGCAATTTATAATTATATAAACAAGTATGGGCCACATAGTAGAATAGCTTCTTAATTTTAGCTCGATGGTTATAGGCTCAATTTTCATCGTGGAAGTTTATTTCAAAGTGTGATAATGTTTTAAAGTTCGTTATATCGTCTAGTAGGAAGAAAAAGAATATAGCTAGCGGCACCTACTATTTTTTTATATTGTACATACTCAACGAAACTGTTCAATTTTATAGAATTATAGGGATCACATAATATGATGTTAATATAAATTATTTACAACTTTACTTACGACAGTACATAATACAGCTGTAAACATATAAAGAACAGATTACATGCAAAAGATACGAATATAAGTCCATTAATGCCGTCATCAAAGTCGCGAATCAATCGGGTTGCTCTGTTGTAGTCCTCGCGTAGTGTTCGCCAATAGGATGTTGATAAATACTGGAACATATTAAAAATACCAATATCCATTAAGAGTGTATTATATTAATAAACTCAATCACAAAATTGATTATTCTTAATATAAACTAAGTATTAAAAAAAGCTTGTCAAGCGACCTACGGAATGTCTTTCCTCAAACAAAGGCGCACTTAATTTATATTTTATTGCCCACCAAGACCCGCTATGGCGGGGTTGCCACTACTTCTTACGTAATATATAATTCGTACATATTTGTCATACATATATAAGTAAACTACACTATTTTACTTTTCCTCGGCTACACTATTATATAATGCGAGATTTAAAAATATACCACGATAGATACATGAAAATGGGAAAATGGAAACTACACAAAGAACAAAGGTTTCTCCTTAGTAACGAAAAGAAAAGGATTTATTCCGCAGGAATAAATCCTTTTCTTTTCCGCAGGATTTATTCCGCAGGAATAAGAAGCAGAGGTCGACCATGCACCAGGTGGCAAGACGACTTAAAAGCAATCGCAGGTGATAATTGTATTGAGAGAAGAGGAGGCTTTTGTCTGATAGTCTTCTATACACTACAATGAGAATTATTATTTAGATTATTTTAAATCAATAGATTATTTTTGTTGTTATGAATATTATTATTATTTTTTAATAAAAATATGTTATTTAATTGCATTTTGATTTGTGCATGGAATGAATAAAGCTTATATATATTACTTATATAGTTAACGAATTCTTTCGGTTTTTCCTGTACATAAGAAGCACTATTATCATATTTGAACACATGTGGCATATTGTGTACACTACTACTAGTATTTTGAAAAAGTATGTCGAACATTTCATAATATATTTAAAATTTCTTTTCTTATTAAAGAGTTTGGTTAATTTTGAAGAAGTCAATTATCGTGAATGTGTGGCGGTGTGAAAGATGTAAGTATGTATGTATACTTTGGTTAAAATTAACAAAACAGTAAGAATATAAAAATCTTTACCTGCCTTTCGTGAGACAATATTTTCTTGTTTATTTGCTCTAAAACAGATACCAAGTAGTAACTGATACAAACAATGAACATATGCGCATAGTTCCAGATTATTGCTGATAATAGATTTTGAATCTGTAAAAAATTAACTAAAATAAAAACATACTTAGTTTTTATTTAGCTGGCTTGGCTCTCCTCTAAGATCACCATTCAGTGGCAGACTTATATATTTTGATGGTAAAGTAAAGTAAAGTAATATTCAAGTTGTTTAAATTTTTTTATTTAAAATTCGCGATAAATTTTTATATTCATACTTTTGACTTAATGTAAGATAGGGGCTTGTATTTGTTAATAATTCATAAGAAAAATGTATCATGTCAAACATGTTAGAATATTTTTAGTACGTAGTAAGAAAACACTCAAATATTACCCTGAAAGGACTAAGAACCCAATGAATCAAAATAATAAATTATTATCATTTAGAAAATGTATAAAATTTTAACTTACACCTCTAGGATCAGTCTGGATTTGGACGTAAAAAAATATAAAAAATCTAAATAGTTTTAGAACTTAGAACTATAGTACTTTTGATGTATAAATACAATTTATGATTTGAATTTTAGAAGGATGCAATCAAAAAATATTAAAATAGTACAATTTAATATTATATTACCACTAAGTAGATTCCTATAAAAGGATTGTAATGTACATTGAGATCAAAAAGCCATGGAAATATGACTCTTGTAAATGTTTCAAACTTATCCTTACTGTATGGATAACAATCTTGAACAACCGCATGTTTTGATATGATAGCAAGAAAATATTCCACTGAAATATGAGAAAAAATATAAATTAACAAAAACAGATATTTCGCCAACATGACGGGTGGGACAGTACAGGCAATTCTAAAGAAATTACAAATTGTTCTCAATTCTTCCCTTCTCTGCTCCAGTAAGTCAAACTCAGAAGAGTTAATTTAATTTTTGACACACATAATATTTGTATTTAAGCAAAAACCGTGAACTGAATAAACTAAAACTAGAAAATATATATTATATGTCTACCTAAAGTAAGTCCCAGTACACCAAAGAATGCCACATTACATCTACAAATCGCAGTTGGATCGACGTACTCGTTTAGATTGGACGAAGCCACTCGCCTCACCAGATAGTTCCATTTAGTTGACAGCCGAATGAACAAAATGATAGTGATAAAATTTGAAAAATAAAAGGAGAAAAATGCTAAAACAAATAATATTGTATTAGATAGAGAACTATATCTATATATTTTTAAATTACAAAGTAAAGTTCTAAAGTATATTTAAAACATATTTAACTGCCTCTACTACGGACCGAACCGACAACCATCGTAATTATACTCAGGCGCTGTGGCAGTGAAGTATGATTGAATAAAAGAATAATATTAATATGACTAGTGGTCGTCGTATCTCTCGTGAAAAGTGACACATTTCGTTTTCCTTACTCTAATCAGACAGAACGTGGTTTGAGTTCCGTCTCGAAAAGAGGAAAGCGTGAAACGGAGTGTCTGAACATTAAGTTTAAAAAATAAAATAAAACAAAAAAAAAACATTAAAACATTTACCAATTAAGTGAAGATTCACATGTGAAGTTATTATTTTATAAAAGCACACTACAGCAGCGAAAAGTTGTCCAAAGCTCACAGCGAAGCTCATTAAGTACCTCCACGATATAAATTGATATCTGCAAAAAGAAGTTTATTATAATAATTAACATTTGATGTTTCAAAATGTGTAAAATTTGTGATATTTTTTAGGTACAGCTAAGATGTATTCCGCACATAGTAGGGTTGACAGAGGGAATCCAGTGACAAGACTTTCCGATCCCCACTTTGTGTGAGCGAGGAAATAAAATTATTTTTTTTTCTCTGGGTATAGTAGGTTACAGTAAGATACTGTGTCGCAATGACCACTATGATACTAATTATATAATAAGGTAGTTCAAGCGGGTGAAGCCACGGCCAGGTCGCTAGTGTGACAATACAGTACGTTAACCATGTGCACTAAGATCTTACCTCCTACTCGGTGTTTCTAAACTTGAAGTATCAATCATGGGAAATATGCCGAAGCACTGACCGATTATTAGAAAATACTTCATAGATCGGTTGAATACTTCGACTTGATTGTTGATAGGTGGCTTACTTGAAATATATTTTAGTATGCGCGACACTGAAAATCAGCATTGTATTTATAATTAGGTGTGTATTAGTCATTTGTAGGAAATTCCCATTATTACACTTATGATTGCCACAAGTACTAGTAGCAGTAAGGCGTTCGTAGTTAATTAGTAAATTAGTTCTAATGAGACAAAATAAGTGTTCTACAGTTCTAGCCTCACTTTACAGTCTTGGACTCAGAGTAATCACCATATTTTCGCTTCGCTCGCCGTTATACAAAAAATAAATAAAGAATTAATTGAAATATCTTTATAATTTTGCATTAATAATAGTGATTCTAATAATTTACATTGGCACATTAAAATAGCTCATAAAAAACCTTATTTTATATTATATGTCATGAAAACGTAATACTTACTGTACCCTATTTTAATAACACCCTCTTTCATCTTATCTAAAGTTTTCGTCTTGTTCCTAAAAACATAAACACACCGTCATTAATCATCTTCTATTTGTTAATAAATAGTAATATTGGCGAATGACCCGGAGGAACCAGAGGTACGACAGAGTCTCCTGGTTAACACAACGATGTAAATAAACTATTTTTTTTTCTCTGCTTTAGCACAAAGGCAAATCGCGGTGTTAAGTTACATCTCAACGAAACGCAGTGCTTCGAGAGCCAGCAGAGAACAAATAGTCTTAGTACTATAAAAATAGCAAAAATCTATCTTCGGCTCCTTTTGCCTACCCTGCTACACGCAGGTTAGTTTCTCCTGCAATCGGTATTATAGATTATTGAGAGATTTTGCACACACTCTAATCCCCGTTTTCCTAATTCCTAGCTTACAAGATAAAATAATACATATTTATTTATATAAATTTACTTACTTTTTATTGAAAGGTGGCTCCTTGTATTCATTTCTATACGTCTTCAAGCTTATTAGAGTAACTCCATTATATAAGTCGGCATTCAAGTTTTCTGAGAAAAGGTGTAATACATATAGTAAATTGTTATTAATTCTGTTGAATGGGCGAAAAATGCTATTTTAAACGAAATAGGGTATTTAAATCGACTACTGTTGGAATTTTTGAAAGAGGATACTGTACAAAACAATACACTACGTTACAACTCAAATAGGTTAAGCATATCAACGAATGTTGTGGTATCATTGACAAATAAACATTTATATGCATACAGTATACATATAGAAATACCTACGTTGCGCACTATTGCTCTTCACATTAACTAGCTTGGGTTTTATAGACATGTTTAGAGTGACAAATATTTTCTTACACTTTGAGTTTTAAGTTTCACGTCAAAAAGAAGGCTCTATGATAAATTAAATACTCGATCACACATAAATAATGTATGTATATGTCAATCCCTGAAGTTCAACAACAATTCAACGTTAGGCTTTTATAATATTAAATATTAAACGAAAAAGTTTTTTGAACAAGATTTATAAAAATAATTCTTAGCACAGATTCCGTATACTTATTTAAGTTTTTACTTAAATTATCGACTTGCTGACAAATAGGATTTCTTTTACGCAACATATAAAAGTGACTGTAGGCCAAATAAAAGAGAGAGTGAAAGAGAGTAGAAATATATTTAGTGTTACACTTAGCAGTGTCAAGTGGTGGAACTAAACGCCGGATGGAAGTCGTTCGTTAAACAATAGTATAATAATACACAATTACTGCTAAAAGTATACCGGTTTAATGCTTTAAAAGAGGACGTTTTCGGTCAATTAGCAAGCTTATGTTGCAATCGTATCAGATTATAGACGGTTTGTTCGAATGGAAAAACAATAACAGTGTTTATGTATGTACATAAAAAGATATTGATTTATATTTAACTATAGTGCTTTATTTTGTATGCTGTGAAAACGGACAGAGACAACCTAGTGTCTAAATATTCCATTTTAATCTTCTGTTAATATAAGTTGTAAACGAGGTTTCTCTTTACTTCGTTTCACTTGAGCGGGCGCTTAGTTATTAAAGTTTAAATAAATGGAACTTAAGGAATATTTTTAATGACTGTACCCTAATCGCTTCATATTTCGTACAAAAATCTAAATATAAGATTATTTATTCAATATTTCAACATGTCTTCATTTTAATAAGAGGGTAAACCTGTTTGAGGTAAGTAAAATCATTTATAGTAATAAATCAACATCGTGTCATATATCTATATATATAAAAATGAATTGCTGTTCGTTAGTCTCGCTAAAACTCGAGAACGGCTGAACGGATTTATCTTATTTTGGTCTTGATTTTTATTCGTGGTGGATTTATTCGTGGAGGTCTAGGGAAGGTTTAAAAGGTTAGAAAAATTCGAATAATTGCCGAAAAAATTTTTCTATTTCCCATACAAATGTTTTCTAAATAAAATGAATAGTCAATTTGTAATTTATTACCGCTACATAAAGTTCAAATTCGCGTGCGCGTTGGAGGATCGCGTTCTGAAATTCAACAGAAGTGAAAGTGAATTACGAACGCGACAAAATTGCATAGTCTCAAAATACATAGTGGTCGGCTAACTTCAGCTAACTTCAGTTGTTAATCTGTCCGATTTTTTTTTAATAAGACTATATTGAGATCGAAAGATAAATCTTAAATTTTGTCACAAATTAAATATATATAAAAATGAATTGCTGTTCGTTAGTCTCGCTAAAACTCGAGAACGGCTGAACGGATTTATCTTATTTTGGTCTTGAATTATTCGTGGAGGTCTAGGGAAGGTTTAAAAGGTTAGAAAAATTCGAATAATTGCCAAAAAAATTTTTTCTATTTCCCATACAAATGTTTTCTAAATAAAATGAATAGTCAATTTGTATTTTATTACCGCTACATAAAGTTCAAATTCGCGTGCGCGTTGGAGGATCGCGTTCTGAAATTCAACAGAAGTGAAAGTGAATTACGAACGCGACAAAATTGCATAGTCTCAAAATACATAGTGGTCGGCTAACTTCAGCTAACTTCAGTTGTTAATCTGTCCGATTTTTTTTTTAATAAGACTATATTGAGATCGAAAGATAAATCTTAAATTTTGTCACAAATTAAATTATAAATCTTAAGTTAAATTTCTGAACGCAATCATAATATTTGACATTGATTTGACAACCAACTAATATGTCAATCCATCCTGTCGCATTTCAGAGCATGGAAAAGTATTACGATATTATATCTATCTTTGTGGATACGTGCGCGAGAACTTTCTTTACTTTGGTGATCCTATGTGATAGTGACATTCCAAGTAATGTGCTTTTTTTGTGATAGTGACACTTTACTGCTAAATAAGCGGGAAATTTTCGCACTTTGATTAATTACAATTTACGATGCCGAGGAGAAGACGACCTGACTTAGGTCGTCGTAGTCAATCAAATGTGCGAAGAGCTACCTCACGTGCTAACCGCACTGATGACCGGAGACAGACAGATCAAGAAAATAGTCGTATTGCTATGTCAGAATTGCGTTCTTTAGTGAGTGACAATGTAGGAGATAGGCTTAGAATGCAACGAGTTCGTGCACATCAAACACAACAACAGCAACCTAGACATAATGAACTTGAGCGAATCCGCAGACGCAGTGCTCCTGTGATTCTTGAACGAGCTGCATTCCACTATGATCCGGCAATTGATTATTGTGCCGACAAATCGGTAACAATTGGGGAAATGAAAACAATTTGTAAATATTGTAAGGCGTTAAAATACACTGGTGAATCTACTGGATTATGTTGTGCTGAAGGCAAAGTAAAATTGCCACAATTGGTCCCACCACCAGATCCTTTACGCTCTTTAGTTTCTGGGATTGGAAATGATTCTAAACACCAGTTGAAGCACATCCAAATGTATTTGCTTCAGATGCTCTGGGTCGCATCTACACAGTACATCCAAATAACGATGAATGTTATTATTTGCGGTTGTTGTTGGTGAATGTTCGTGGTCCGACATCGTTTAAACAACTGAGAACAGTTAATGTACAGCTGTGTGCGACTTACCGTGAGGCATGTCAACTATTACATTTACTTGAGAACGATTCACACTGGGATGATACGCTCAAGGATTCCGTAATATCTTCATCGCCGCATCAAATTCATACATTGTTTGCGATTATCATATCGACATGTTTCCCCTCGAATCCAAAAGATTTGTCTCCCGGAGGAACCGGAAAAACATTTTTAATTTCATTGCTTTTGGCGAGGATCAGATCGCGAAATGATGTTGCTCTAGCATTGGCTTCATCTGGAATAGCTGCAACTCTGCTAGAAGGCGAGCGAACTGCACATTCTGCCTTGAAATTACCACTAAACATGCATATCACCGACACACCAATTTGCAACATCGCCAAAAATATCGCAATGGCCAAGATCGTACAGGTATGCAAATTGATTGTTTGGGATGAATGCACAATGGCCCATAAGAGGTCACTGGAGGCACTGGACAGAGCGTTGAAAGATCTTCGTGACAACCAAAATATTTTCGGTGGGGCCATGATTCTGTTGTCTGGTGATTTTCGTCAGACTCTTCCAGTTATTCTCCGATCAACTGTTGCTGATCAACTAAATGCATGCCTAAAATGATCAAATTTGTGGCAGTACGTAAAGACACTCCACTTAACAACTAACGTGCGAGTATTTTTGCAACAAGATGAAACTGCAAATGTGTTTGCGAAGCAGTTGTTAGACATTGGAAATAATAAAGTTGCAGTGGACACCTCGACCGGATTCATCACATTACCTACAGATTTCTGTCACATCACAGACTCAAAAGTGGAGCTTATTCAGCGAGTTTTCCCAGATATAGCGCAAAAGTTCAATAACCATAATTGGCTGGGTGAACGAGCAATATTAGCAGCGAAAAATAAAGATGTCGAGGATCTTAATGCGACCATTCAGAATTTTCATCCAGGACAGTTGGTTTCCTTTAAATCAGTCGACACCGTAATGAACCAGGATGACGTAATCAAATATCCCACTGAGTTTTTAAATACACTGGAATTGCCTGAATTACCACCTCACAATTTGCAGTTAAAAGTAGGATCAGTCGTCATCATGCTCCGTAACATTAATCAACCTCGACTATGCAATAGAACAAGACTGGCGGTGAAAAGACTGATGAATAACTTCATTGATGTGACAATCTTAAAAGGAAAATATAAAGGAGAGGATGTCTTGATCCCGCGGATACCGATGATTCCAATGGACTTACCATTCGATTTTAAACGCTTACAATTTCCAGTACGTCTGGCCTTTGCGATGACCATAAATAAATCGCAAGGACAGTCGTTAGAAGTTTGTGGAATCAACTTGGAATTTCCCTGTTTCGCGCATGAACATGCATGAATTATACGTCGCGTGTTCGCGCGTCGGAAAACCGTCTTCTTTGTTTATTTACGCACCACAAAGCAAAACAAAAAATATAGTTAATGAGAAAGCTTTAAATTAATTAACAGACTGTATTTTAACAGTGTGTGTCTGTGTATATCAAATTTAAACCTTATAAATAGCCAATATTTCAGGTAAACTCTGTTTTCTAAGTAAGCAACATGATGTATCGACAATAATAATAAATCTTTATGCTTTATTCAATAAATGCTTTTTTATTAAATACTAGCTGACCCGGCAGACTTCGTACTGCCTCATCGATAAAAAAAAAACCTAATCTTTTGTATAAAATCATTTTAAAACAAACAAATCGTATTTAATAAAAAAGCCATATTTAATAAAAAAGCATTTATTGAATAAAGCATAAAGATTTATTATTATTGTCGATACATCATGTTGCTTACTTAGAAAACAGAGTTTACCTGAAATATTGGCTATTTATAAGGTTTAAATTTGATATACACAGACACACACTGTTAAAATACAGTCTGTTAATTAATTTAAAGCTTTCTCATTAACTATATTTTTTGTTTTGCTTTGTGGTGCGTAAATAAACAAAGAAGACGGTTTTCCGACGCGCGAACACGCGACGTATAATTCATGCATGTTCATGCGCGAAACAGGGAAATTCCAAGTTGATTCCACAAACTTCTAACGACTGTCCTTGCGATTTATTTATGGTCATCGCAAAGGCCAGACGTACTGGAAATTGTAAGCGTTTAAAATCGAATGGTAAGTCCATTGGAATCATCGGTATCCGCGGGATCAAGACATCCTCTCCTTTATATTTTCCTTTTAAGATTGTCACATCAATGAAGTTATTCATCAGTCTTTTCACAGCCAGTCTTGTTCTATTGCATAGTCGAGGTTGATTAATGTTACGGAGCATGATGACGACTGATCCTACTTTTAACTGCAAATTGTGAGGTGGTAATTCAGGCAATTCCAGTGTATTTAAAAACTCAGTGGGATATTTGATTACGTCATCCTGGTTCATTACGGTGTCGACTGATTTAAAGGAAACCAACTGTCCTGGATGAAAATTCTGAATGGTCGCATTAAGATCCTCGACATCTTTATTTTTCGCTGCTAATATTGCTCGTTCACCCAGCCAATTATGGTTATTGAACTTTTGCGCTATATCTGGGAAAACTCGCTGAATAAGCTCCACTTTTGAGTCTGTGATGTGACAGAAATCTGTAGGTAATGTGATGAATCCGGTCGAGGTGTCCACTGCAACTTTATTATTTCCAATGTCTAACAACTGCTTCGCAAACACATTTGCAGTTTCATCTTGTTGCAAAAATACTCGCACGTTAGTTGTTAAGTGGAGTGTCTTTACGTACTGCCACAAATTTGATCATTTTAGGCATGCATTTAGTTGATCAGCAACAGTTGATCGGAGAATAACTGGAAGAGTCTGACGAAAATCACCAGACAACAGAATCATGGCCCCACCGAAAATATTTTGGTTGTCACGAAGATCTTTCAACGCTCTGTCCAGTGCCTCCAGTGACCTCTTATGGGCCATTGTGCATTCATCCCAAACAATCAATTTGCATACCTGTACGATCTTGGCCATTGCGATATTTTTGGCGATGTTGCAAATTGGTGTGTCGGTGATATGCATGTTTAGTGGTAATTTCAAGGCAGAATGTGCAGTTCGCTCGCCTTCTAGCAGAGTTGCAGCTATTCCAGATGAAGCCAATGCTAGAGCAACATCATTTCGCGATCTGATCCTCGCCAAAAGCAATGAAATTAAAAATGTTTTTCCGGTTCCTCCGGGAGACAAATCTTTTGGATTCGAGGGGAAACATGTCGATATGATAATCGCAAACAATGTATGAATTTGATGCGGCGATGAAGATATTACGGAATCCTTGAGCGTATCATCCCAGTGTGAATCGTTCTCAAGTAAATGTAATAGTTGACATGCCTCACGGTAAGTCGCACACAGCTGTACATTAACTGTTCTCAGTTGTTTAAACGATGTCGGACCACGAACATTCACCAACAACAACCGCAAATAATAACATTCATCGTTATTTGGATGTACTGTGTAGATGCGACCCAGAGCATCTGAAGCAAATACATTTGGATGTGCTTCAACTGGTGTTTAGAATCATTTCCAATCCCAGAAACTAAAGAGCGTAAAGGATCTGGTGGTGGGACCAATTGTGGCAATTTTACTTTGCCTTCAGCACAACATAATCCAGTAGATTCACCAGTGTATTTTAACGCCTTACAATATTTACAAATTGTTTTCATTTCCCCAATTGTTACCGATTTGTCGGCACAATAATCAATTGCCGGATCATAGTGGAATGCAGCTCGTTCAAGAATCACAGGAGCACTGCGTCTGCGGATTCGCTCAAGTTCATTATGTCTAGGTTGCTGTTGTTGTGTTTGATGTGCACGAACTCGTTGCATTCTAAGCCTATCTCCTACATTGTCACTCACTAAAGAACGCAATTCTGACATAGCAATACGACTATTTTCTTGATCTGTCTGTCTCCGGTCATCAGTGCGGTTAGCACGTGAGGTAGCTCTTCGCACATTTGATTGACTACGACGACCTAAGTCAGGTCGTCTTCTCCTCGGCATCGTAAATTGTAATTAATCAAAGTGAGAAAATTTCCCGCTTATTTAGCAGTAAAGTGTCACTATCACAAAAAAAGCACATTACTTGGAATGTCACTATCACATAGGATCACCAAAGTAAAGAAAGTTCTCGCGCACGTATCCACAAAGATAGATATAATATCGTAATACTTTTCCATGCTCTGAAATGCGACAGGATGGATTGACATATTAGTTGGTTGTCAAATCAATGTCAAATATTATGATTGCGTTCAGAAATTTAACTTAAGATTTATAATTTAATTTGTGACAAAATTTAAGATTTATCTTTCGATCTCAATATAGTCTTATTAAAAAAAAATCGGACGGATTAACAACTGAAGTTAGCTGAAGTTAGCCGACCACTATGTATTTTGAGACTATGCAATTTTGTCGCGTTCGTAATTCACTTTCACTTCTGTTGAATTTCAGAACGCGATCCTCCAACGCGCACGCGAATTTGAACTTTATGTAGCGGTAATAAAATACAAATTGACTATTCATTTTATTTAGAAAACATTTGTATGGGAAATAGAAAAATTTTTTTGGCAATTATTCGAATTTTTCTAACCTTTTAAACCTTCCCTAGACCTCCACGAATAATTCAAGACCAAAATAAGATAAATCCGTTCAGCCGTTCTCGAGTTTTAGCGAGACTAACGAACAGCAATTCATTTTTATATATATTTAATTTGTGACAAAATTTAAGATTTATCTTTCGATCTCAATATAGTCTTATTAAAAAAAAATCGGACAGATTAACAACTGAAGTTAGCTGAAGTTAGCCGACCACTATGTATTTTGAGACTATGCAATTTTGTCGCGTTCGTAATTCACTTTCACTTCTGTTGAATTTCAGAACGCGATCCTCCAACGCGCACGCGAATTTGAACTTTATGTAGCGGTAATAAATTACAAATTGACTATTTATTTTATTTAGAAAACATTTGTATGGGAAATAGAAAAATTTTTTCGGCAATTATTCGAATTTTTCTAACCTTTTAAACCTTCCCTAGACCTCCACGAATAATTCAAGACCAAAATAAGATAAATCCGTTCAGCCGTTCTCGAGTTTTAGCGAGACTAACGAACAGCAATTCATTTTTATATATATAGATGGCTTTTTTATTAAATACGATTTGTTTGTTTTAAAATGATTTTATACAAAAGATTAGGTTTTTTTTTATCGATGAGGCAGTACGAAGTCTGCCGGGTCAGCTAGTCATCTATAATATTGGTTTTATAGACATTATAAGTAATATTTTAGGCATTATACACATTAACGATATTCGTATTTAAAAGCTTTTTTGTAATTAGTAAGTCAATGAGTAAAAGATAAATAAATAACATGTTTTTAATTTTATCGAAAGATGTCGAAAAAAGGAGCTGGGGATGAACTGTATTTATTCTGCTATTTTAATAATTATGTTCCTTAACATAATTTTTGTCTAAACTAAAAAAACGTAGTGTGTTCGAGCCTTATACAACTGTTATGTATCAGAATAATATAACTTCTTGATTCAAATAATTCATTTCATTACCCAGAGGACGTTCAAAGGAGTCAAAATGAGCGGAAAATATCCCAAGCGAGTCAAAGGTTTCTATGAATGTGTACGGAAAATATTGTACGCTTGTAGAGTGGCGGGGTTTTTGCCAATTTCCGGTTTGCTTAATAGTCATAGCGAATTATCTAGGTAATTTTTATGTATATATAATAAGTAACAACGATATTCGTTCAAAAACAGTATTTAGTGTTATTTTTCTAATATTTGCGGTGACGACGAGTGAACTTTTGATAACTCACACTTGATTTGAGTTTGAATTCTAAATTATTAAATGACTACTCAATAATATAATAAATAGACTAGTTAGTTAACAATTTGATATATGGTTAAACGGCTCATCTCTGCTATACTTTATGACGTTGTGCTGCACGTCACGATACTTAGCGCCGTGCTTTTGACACAACACACGTAAGGCACCTGGATGAATAGATTTGTGTCCACAACCATCACATCCGGCTACTCTACGATTTTCTCTTGATATATTTAATATTTGTATTTCTTCCATGACAATTTCATATGAAATTTATAATTAATTTTATTAAAACACACATTTTTAATCGTTTTCAGATGCACGTGGTCTTCATATAATTTATACTACATCTTAAGTTTATTATTTATGATCGTTGGATGTATAATTAAATTTAAGAACAATCAGAATCCTCGAGATCATTTTAAGGAATTGGGTATGTAGAAAAAGTAGGTAGTACGTCTGTTCTATGTACTTAGGTATATAGTTCTTTTTTTGAATATTCTAAGATTCTATAAGTAATCAAGACAAATTACTAAGAAGCTAATCATGTAATTCAAATACGAAGAAAATAATTAATAATTGTCTAGAAAATAAAACAAACATAGATATTTGATTAAAAAAATGCGTAAAATCACTCGTATATCATTGAAGTCCGACGTTTCGAACAGTTTACAGCTCGTGGTCACTATACTAAGAACACTGACAACAATGTCACGTTCATTTGTATACATTGTATTGCAGTTTTATATCCTACGTAATTATATATGATGTAACCGAAACAAACAGCTTGATTATGCTTTAAATTGTACAAATATTGGTTAAGATTTAGAAGTTAAATAGGACTCATATTATATAATATGGTAAATATTGGATGTGTCTCTTCTGCAAACTATTTAAATTTCTAAAAAATAACTAAGACAGAAAATCCAGAGATGTTCTACACATCTGGGTTTGATGATGAAAAAATGTAGAGTTTTAGTTATAAGTAAAAAAAAAGTTATATATTTTTTATTTTGGTGAGAAAAACTTAATATGGCTCAGAGAATACACCTAGTTAACAATTAGTTCTAATAATTTCATAAAAAAATTGAAACGTACGAACGCACAGACAGACATAACTCATCTATAAACGTTCCGTTTCTTACTCACTTATTTAGTTACGGAGCCCTAAGAGCATCCGATGACTTTCAAGTATACAGACAGCGAGAAGTAACTTTCTTATGTACTAAGTAGTGATGACATCCGAAAATCTCAATGCATCCATAATAAATGAAGTCATTTTAAGCAAAAAACATTAATTTTAGGTATATTTTTGAAACAATTGATAGCATTTATGGCTGCTTTATTTCTTTTTAAATTTGCCCTGAATTGGACGAGCATGATAAGTAAGATTGAAGCTAATGAGAGATTACTGCCGCCTCTTAACAATCCGAAGCGCGCAGCGAGGAGCTCAAAAAGAATTATCATGTTAGTGATCGTGGTTGATGTCGGTGAGTATTTATTTTAATATAGCTTTTAACTGTAACACGTACTCGTATTTTCATTCGATTGGCGAAACTCTACATCATCGATTGCCGAAATGTTAATTTACCAGAATAAGGAAATTTATATATAACAGTCTCTCCGTTTAGATCACACTTTATCTCTCCCTTTAGATCAGACCAGACCTCAGTATATTACTTGGGTTATTATTATTTATTTTGTTGATTTTTTTATTTTCGTAAAGAATCTTGACTTCATTACCTGATTTTAGTATTTCTTTCATATGTTTAGATAAACAACATAGGACATTTTTTATTGCATATATGTATGTATGTAGGTAACATTATGAAGAAAACATATTTTACTTAAGTTACATATTATGTTAGTAATTTGTCTTTTGAACAAAGCTTAATCGAGTCCGTCCGCTTTTAATTAAAATTATCAAACACATAAATTAAACAGAAGACTAAAAAACATACCCATCGTAATTATGACTGTCTCTGATCATCGAACTATGACTCTGAAGCAACATTGCGTCTACGAATTAACTTTCATATATTGTTCTATTTCAGCGGAATATTTAGTAAACTTTTTATTCAACATT